>CM075806.1:52419123-52865993 GCA_037975025.1 Excoecaria agallocha | reverse complement strand
TCTTTGGCAATTATAATAGTCTTTTGGGAGTTTTTACCTAAACCAGCTCCTAGTAAGAAGTTTATCTTCTTCACATGTTGATCATATGTGGGCTATCAACAAAACCACTCTCACCTTTTTCATTGCTGATTACCGACACATATAGCCAATTGAAAGGCTATTTTGCTATCTCAAGCACAAACACCAGATTTTCCCTCACAGCTTTAATGGTTACCATTTGACCATCATAAGGGATCTTGGTTATCTGGTGCAACATGGAACATGGAAGGAACCTCACCCAACTTATGAAACCATGGCCTTCTTAGTAGCAAGGAGAAGTTTGTAGGAATTGGCAACACCACAAATTCAGCTTTGGGCTTAAGAAGCTCCGTCTTTACTAAAGCCTTAAATGTTCTAGCAGCTTGCCTTTTAGAATTATCATAAGCAGAGATGGTCAAGTCAATTTTACTTAACATATTCTCATTTAACCCAAAAACGGAGATTGCCACCAAGGAACATACATTAATTGAAGAGCCATCATCTATCATCACATAGGCCATATATTTTCCATTCACTTGAGCCTTGATGTAGAGAGGGTGATTGTGATTTCTTCCTTCAGTATGTAAGTCAACATTAGAGTACACAATATTTTCTCCTATCCCTCATTTGAATAAATCTAATAGCTCAGAGGGTGAAATAGTAGTGGTGATAGTAGATTTACTCAAAACTTCCATTAACTTTTGTCTGTGCAAGAGAGATTGTCTTAACAAGTCCTAAATAGAAATCTATGACTGCATCTTCTTTAACTGTTTAATTATCTAATCACCCTCGACTTCCTTTCCTATAGGCACTACAGCAGAAGCCAGTTGCTTCTCAATCCTTAGGGCCACCCTTCCACTCTTAGTGACCACCTTTACCCTTTTTTTCCCTTACTTTTTCCTCATTCTTACTGGCTGAACTCTAGATGTCAATGGGCACCAAAGTCCCTTCATCCTCACTCTCTG
Source organism: Excoecaria agallocha (assembly GCA_037975025.1). Taxonomy (NCBI): domain Eukaryota; kingdom Viridiplantae; phylum Streptophyta; class Magnoliopsida; order Malpighiales; family Euphorbiaceae; genus Excoecaria; species Excoecaria agallocha. The sequence goes on along the minus strand of CM075806.1, from coordinate 52,865,010 downwards.
TGGCTGAACTTTAGATTACGGTGTCTACAATACAATTATTTGGTTTTTAGACAACACAACCATTTTATGCCCATTAACTATAAAGTTTAGCATTTTATTTAAATGGTTATTTGGACTAATTTTGCCTAACAAGACCAATCTTTCTTCCTTTAACATGGCCCACTTTTGGCTTTAAAATTTAAAATCCTTATTTTTTCACCCTATAAAGGGGTTATAATGGAACCTTTTTAGGGAATAACCACTATTCATTTTTAGGATTTTCGAGGAAAAATTTGAAAAATCCTTTTCTTTTTAAACAAAACACCCAAAATCAAAGAAAACTCACTCCTAGCTCAATCATCCAAAGATTCTTGAAGGTTTCTATATCTTTAAAGCACCCAAAAACTTAGAAAAAAACACGTAAGGAGCCATGCTTCTCTAAGTCTCTATTAAGGGATTGGTTTATCTATTTATTCCATTAAATGTGGTGAACCAACCTTCCTTTAATATTGTAATTCATGTTTTTCATGTTCTTACTTTTTAATTAGTTAGAGATAAATGCCATGTGCTATGTTATATTAATGATTCATGATTTAAGTGTATGTTTAATATGTTTCCTAGAATATGTCTTAAATGTAGATCTAGTGTTTTAAAAGTTATGAAATAAATAAATTAAATTTATTAGTTTTTTGGTTTCGATAAAAGAAAATATGCTTCAAATATAAAAATAGGGTTTAAACTCTTATTTCATCTTTATTGGCGGTCTTTTTCTTGCATCTTTATTGCTTGTGCTTTAAAATGTAAAAAATCAAATTTAAAGTCAAAAATGGATTTCTAGAGACAACGATATAAAATCTAAAGGCTTGTTCACTAACAAAAAACTACTTCAGTTTTCCAGAAACATTTTTCACAGAAAATAGAAAATAGAGATCATGTTTATTTTAGTCAGTTTTCTAAAATAGAGAATAGAAAATGAATTTTCCAGTTTTCTAAAATAAAGAAGGAATTAGAAAACTAATAAAAGATGTTTTCTAAATTTTCTGAATAATTTTAATACATACACACACCCATATATATGTGTGTGTGTGTACATACATACATTTATACATACGTACATATATATACATATACATGTATATGTATGTATTTGTATGTGCATGTACATAGTACATGCATATATACATACATATGGATATTTATATATATATATGTACATATACACATACACACATATATATATACATATATATGTATACATATACATATATATGTATATATATGTGTATATATATGCATATATACACATACATATGCATATACTTATCCATATATATGTATGTGCGCACACACACACATATGTATGTATGTATGTATGTATGTATGTATGTATGTATCTATATACATATGTATTTATGCACATATATGGATGTACATACACATACATATATATATGCACATATATATACACACACATACTTATACATATGTATGTATATATACATACATGTGTATGTATGTGCACATATGCACATATATATACATATACATATACGTATATATGTATGCACCTATATATACATATACATATACATATACATATACATATACATATACATATACATATACATATACATATACATATACATATACATATACATATACATATACATATACATATACATATACATATACATATACATACACACACACACACACACACACACACATATATGTATGTACATACATACACATACATATACATGTATATATGTATATGTATGTATATACACACACACACACATATATATGTGCATATATACAAATACATATACAGGTATATATGTGTATGTTTGTATATAGATACACACATATATATACAGAAAATAAACACACTAGTTTTCTATTTGTTAATAAATGAACGCATTTTTTAAATTTTCTATAGAAAATAAATACTCCAATTTTTTAAGAAAATAGAAAATAGAAAATAAAAAACTATTTTCTATAAGTAAACATACCTTAAATGTACAAATCAAAATAATGTTGCAACTTTGACGTATAGTAGAAAAATATCACAGAAAAAAGATTGGAGAAGAGAAAAAAGAGAATAGAATAATAAAAAAAAAAGAAGAAAAGAGGAACAAGAAGAAGAAAAAAAATTTAAAGTGAGAGAAAACTTTGTATTCATTATCATTGCTTAAAAAAAGTATTTGTTTTACAAAGTTTATAGGCTTAATATATAATTTTCCCCTTGAACTTGCACACTTTTGTCATACCACCCTCTAAACTTACAAGTTTATCAATCTAGCAATTATAATTATATATTATTAATAAAATAAACACCTTTTTTGTTTGTTGGTAACTTGTGCATTATACATGCACTGACATGGTTGACATATCATTATTAACCAATAATTTTGAGAGACATGGACTAATTTTAATTAATTTTTTTACCCCATCCTTTGTCTCTCTCTCTCTCTCACTTCCATTTCTCTCTCTCTTTTCTTTTTTTGTCTTGCTCTCTCCTCTCTGTTCGTATTTCTCTCTCTAAAAGCATGATCGCATATCAATCTCCAATCCATCTCTCTCTCATTCACATGATCTCTACCATCGATCATTAAAGTCCACACAATCTCTGTCATCAATTGCAAAATCGTTACTCTTATGTCAGAGCAAATGCCAATAATTTTTGATGATCTACCTCTAAAGTCGGCGGAAACGACCATAGCCTTTTTTAAAGACTAAAAAAACTTTGAGTCTTTCCCTCAAAACTACCATCGGGAGGACTTCTTTTCAGATGTAATTTGCCAAACCATCGCAAGGACTTAGAGCAAACACCAATAATATATCTATTCTTTTGTTATAATATTTGAATGCTCTGTTTGGTTTTGAGAAAATGGGCATAAATTTTGTTTATTTAGAGATCAAAAGGCAGCAAGATTTGATTTTTTTGTTTGGGTTTCTAGAATCACTACTGCTGAGAGAATAGCAATTGGTTTCACTAGAACTATCGTGGCCAAGGATATAGAGCTATTTCTCAATGAATTGGGCATTTCTTATCTCTCTGCAGCTACACAAAATGTGAGTTATCTTTTATGGGATCTATTAAAGGTTTTGAGGAATCTATTTTCAATTGTTGGAATTAATGATCTCTTAGGAAGAATTGGTAGTTGGTGTATCCATTGTGAAGAGTGGAAGAAATTTGAGTGTAGTTGCAATTGAATTCAAGAATAAGAAAATTGGGAAACTAGTTTACACTTCACGAGCTACCTTCTATCACATGATGATGTGTTGAACATCATTTGCCACTGCTACGATCCTCTTGAAATGTTGAACATCATCTGCTAACAGTAGCATAATTGGTGGATATGGTCCTAGTAGTAAGGTAATGGTTTCAGAACAAATTAAATTTGTTCATCCTCAAGATACTCAAAGACCATACAAAGTTCTTTTGAAGCGGCATAATAGTTGGGAGCGAAAGATGAAGATAAAAAAAGGGATGAAACTACAACACCTAATACATCTTATCATATTGAGGGAGAGCATCTAAGAAAGTCTTCATGGGAGAATGGCTGGGAAGCAGATGACATGAAGGGTTATACCATATATAATGGTCTATAGATTTAATATATGTTTTCTTTATTTTAGGTAGTTAGTAAGTTAAATTATTTATATTTTATGTGTTTTTGTTTGGTTTATGTGTTTGCATATATTTCAGGAGAGTTGGTCTAAAAGGAAGAAGAATTTGTTAAAGAAGTAAGCTAGAGCATGACTCGTGAAGGAAGACATGACTTGTGATAAAAAGGAAAAAGAAGCAGCACAACTCGTAAAGAGGATTCAAATCGTTATAGAGATCAAGGTTGTCTGAGTCGGTAAGTTTGTCCGAGTCATGAAGGAAAGCTAGAAAAAGAGCATGACTCGTGAAGAGAAGAAACAAGGAAGACACAAGTCGTGAAAGATGATCGACTCGTTACAGAAGCATAAGCCCACACTTAACCTTTCCTTGTCCTCAAGAAAAATTCAAATGCAAGAAAAAATAGCAAGCAACAATAAAAATATAGACAATATTCACACAATTATGGAGCTCACATTCATATTTGATAGACATTAGATAGAATACATGTTATAACCTTCATCTCTCAACATATTAGTCTCAATTTGTAAACTCTCAAGCAATATCCTTGTCTATTCAACTCAACACCCATGCACATTTGGAAAATTAGGAAGTTGCAAAGCACAAGAATATAAGTACTCAAGAAATTGAATATCTTAACACATGTATAGACTATTTTGTACAAAATATTTCCTAAAGTAACTCTCACTCAAACACTTTATTATTTCTTCACTCAAATGTTTAGGGGTTAGTGTTTCACTCTTTCCTTTAATATGCCATTACATACCATAAGCTTGTAAATGAATAAACATCTCCACTACTAGCACAAGTCAAAAGCATGAAATCAAAAGGTCTTATTCAAGGTTGTAACTTAGCTTTGGTAAAGGTAGGTCACATTTGGTTAAATAGCTCATAATGTATAGAGAAAAAGTAATCACTATATCATAAGAGACTTAAAGTAATCACATAGCATGATCATATAAAGTTTCAACTTTACAATTCTAACTCCCTTATTAATGTCCACATGTTACACTAGTTTTCTTTTTCTTTAAATCTTTTCTTTTCTTTTTGCTTTTTTTCCACTAGCTTTTGTTCTAACATTGGACTTATAACAAAAATAGGGAGCCAATTATTCATCATGCTTATACTTAACAAAAATGATCTCAAATGGCACAGTAATCCTAATCCTCTACACATAAAGGATGCCAAAAGAAAAGTTTATTGTTCGAAATTGGATTAAGGTTATCTATGTGCTTAATAACAAAAAATTGGCTAAAATCTCAAAATTGGCTACCTAAAGTCAAAAAGGATTGGTCCATTTAAGCAAGTTAAATTGGCTATATTCTAGTGCCCTTATCATTTTTTATGCAAAAACTCACATTAAATGTAATCTCGAAGTTTACCAAAAATAAGTTCTAGAGGATATGGCATATGAAGGCTCTTATACAAAGAAATATATCAATGTAAAAAGCTTTAAAAGCTCACTTAGCTATATGTCAAATTACTCTAAGTAATGATTTGCCAACATAATCATATTTACATGTGAAAAGATAAACAACTTAAAAAGAACCTATACTAAAGTGTTTTGCCACATCATAACCCTCACTATGCATATAAAGATGTCAAAGTAAAATAAACACTGATATTCCTCAAGAGTTTTGTTAACTAAACCACAAATTGATAGAAAAAAATTATCTCATATCCATACTATTAAATGTTCATCAATTATAAAAGCTCCAAAATTATGCAAATACACAACAATATAAACAATCTAAACATAGACAAATGAAAACACAATTCACTTATACTAATTACAATCTAACACATATGTACTGACACATTACATCATCCCCCACACTTGAAGGACACAATGTCCCCATTGTGCAAGGAAATATCACTTAAACATAAACACAAGAAAGCACAAAAACACAAAGCACATATACACGAAACAAAATAGAAATGAACAAAATGGAGTAAAGTACTGCCTTTAAGAATGTTCACTTAGAAAGGCATGTGGATAAGGACTGAACTCAATATTTTGCTTATGGAAAAATAACATCAACATGCGAGTCATACTCTTGTGGCTTCTACTCAAATCTTGAATTTAGTCCTCCATATTCGTCAAGTGAACCATAGTCAACACTACAATAAAATATCAAGAACCCATAAAGAAAACAAAGAGCAAAAAGGGAAGAGGAAAACTAAATATTGTAAAAAGAAATTGTTTATGGGGGGAAAAGAAAATTTGGAAATTTAAGAAAGAAAATGAAAAGACAAATAAAAATTCAAACTTAAAAGAGATTTGAATAGTTGTACTATTTAAAAACCCTTAAAATTTCAAAATCCAAAAAAAAAAATTGAAGAGGAAGGGGTCGTGCCCGTAACTCTAATCGCGCTCGCTACAGAGAGCAAAATATGAAAAAAATCTTTTAAAGTTTCAACAAAATTCAATGATGATAACTATAAAAAAACACAAAAAAAATCCTGTTGAACACACACAAACTTTATTAGTAACAATAAAACTAAGTAAATACATAAAATTAAACAACATAAATAAATAGAAATTGAAAGAAACTCGAACTATCAAATCTATAAAACCAAATAAACAAACACACTCTAATTAAGTATTGTAATCCAAAATTTCAAATCAAGCATAATAATGGCAATAAACACAAATTATGATCCCCGAAAATGGTGCCAAAAACTTGTTAGTGCTAATTTCATAAGGGCAAGGTTCACCGATTATAGTACTTAAGACATCGTTCCCACAAGGATCATATAGGTTATCACACACTACTACTTGATTTTAATCTTGTTTACAATAAATCATTAATCTTATTGTTAAATTAAACTAATAATGTTGTACTAAACATTAATTACTCCTATGTTAATGATGATCAAAGAAGACAAATACAAATAATGAATGTAAAAATTAACGATATGAAACTTGATATTATTCTTTTGATTGAAAGGCAACCTTTATAATGCAAGCCAAGTTGGAATAAGATTCTAAATCATTCTCTCAAACTGAAATAGAATGCCTAAAACATGCAAATATAACTTCTAACCCTTAACTCTCATTAATGAATTAGACTATCATACTTACAAATTTTAAGAATAAACACCAACCTATAGCAACTATCTTAACATCATGATCTCTCTAGTGAAGTTTCAATAATGAATTCCTAATAGATGTAAATAAGAATCAATCTCTTGATCCATACTCTTACTTATAATGAACATTTAATTACTTAAATGCAAATGATACTATTTAGAAATTATGCACTAAAGATTACTTGTAATAATAAGAATAAACAAATATTAACAAAGTTGTTCAAGATTCTAAAAGACATCATTCAAAGAGTTGCAAAGAAGAATAGATAATTGAAAGATAAATAAAAAGATGATCTCTTAATCCTTTTACTTATAAATGATTTCTTCTTCTTTTTTGATCTTTGTCTTCCCTTTAAAAGATAAAATTAATCACTCTATATCTCTTATCTATCATTAAGAATTATTTCCTAACTCTCTTCTTTTCCTCTCTTATCTTTATTGCATTTATATACTCCTTGCCAAACATTGTATCTCTTCAAACATCCTTCTAAAGGTACACAACCCTTGGTGAAAAGTCATGCCTCTTTAAAATTTGATTTGAAATTTAATTGTATAACCACCATTTATATTCATAACTTCCTTGTCAAGCATTGTGACCCTTCAAGCACCCTTTCATAGCAACATAACTCTTCAAGTACCCCTCTAGAAGTACACATCATTTGGTAAATAATCATGTCCCTTTGAAGTGCCATTTGAAAAATAACTACCTAACGTCTCTCTCTGTCGCGCCCGCGACACCTATCGTGCTTGCGACAAGACATGAAGCTTCAAATGTTGACTTTTTTCTATTTTGACCTGTCTTTTCTTCTTCCTTGCTTTTTTGCGCCTGTGACTCCACTGTGCCCGCGATAGGTCTTCTTCATTTGCTTATTTTTCTGCCTATTTCTCTTTAGTTTTAGCTTTTTTACTCCTATACAAATTTACAATAAAAACACATAAAATACACCCTGTTTCATATAAAAAACTTAACTAAACCTAGATATTTACTTCACAAAAACATTTACACATAATGCATCAATTAACCCACATCAGACACGACTCGTGAAGGCTGTTCGAGTTGATCCAGGCACCAGTTCTAAAACACTACAACTTTTCATCTCACCTCTTCTCAACCACCAAGTGTTTTCATCAAGACTTTTAGTGGCAACTTTTCACTATGACATCTATTCTGAAGAGGCATGATTTGGGGTGCAAACTTTTCTATAAATAGGGACTAAATATGCAATTATAGGTGGTGGTTCTTTCAGATGTACAATTGATGTTTGTATAGTTGATCTATTATTATATACTTAGTTTTTAGTAGATGATGACAAAGGAACAAAGCCAAAGGAATAAGAGATACATCAAAAGGTTTAAATAGAAAGTACATTTTTTGGGGAGTTTATTTTTCTCCAAATCTCCTGTTTGACTTTAATCCAATTTTGTATTTTGGCTAGTTCCTTTGTATACTAGAAATATGAAGTGATATTATTTAAGTTTAAGTTTATGTTTACTATAAATGAAGTATGATTTAAATCCATTTGTATGATTATTTTGCTATGTATGCTTGATCACCATATTTATCATGTTAGTCAATTGATTTGCAATGAGAATTGGAATTTATTGATGGAAAGACAAATGAATTTACTTAAGGTATTGAATTCACTTAGAGATAAGGAATTCTCTTTGAGGGATTAAAGAATTGGCATTGAGCTTCATAATTCTTGTTTATCTTTATAATGATATGAGAATGCTTATAGACTCTAAGCAAGAACATCTTCAATGACAATAAGAGTTGCTTTCAAGAATCTTTGGTTAAATTCTCCAATCATCTTTAATTATTCAACTATTCTTACTTGTACTTAAATGACTCATATCTTTCTATTTCTATGTATCTTTACACTAATTACTAAGTCATCCTTAATTTAACTAGATTTAATCTATGTATATTGATTTAGAACTTATTTATATACTTAATTTTCATTTTTGGTTGCCTATCCATATACTTATTGTGGTTTCGATACTAGATTTACCCCGTTCCCTTTGGAACGATATCTTACTCATTCTATACTCAGTCTAGAAGGACTAAGGGCTTAAATAATCCCCTATCAGATTTTGGCACCATTGCCGGGGAACGATTGATTTAAAATATTTATTGATTAAAATGAAGAAATGGTTGTTTTAGGAATATATTAGTTAGTTAGTTAAATAGTTACATACTTTTTGTATACGAGTTTTGATTGTTTATCTTAATCTTTATGCAGGGAACTTAGGAGAAAACAAGAAGAAGAACTTAGACTGAAACAAGAAGAAGAACAAAAGCCTATATTTGAAAGGGAGCAAGATATTCAAAACATGGCGGATCAAGAAAGGAGAACCCTTGGAGATTTTGCTATGCCTAATATATCTAATAGTTTTGGAGGTATAGTGGCACTAGCCATTGCCAACAACAACTTTGAAATCAAGCTTGTTGTCATACAAATGGTCCAAAATAACCAGTTTGGAGGTTTGCAAGGGGAAGATCCTTATGCTCATATTCTTGCATTTCTTAATGTGTGTGCTACTTTTAAAATTAATGGAGTAACTAATGATGTTATAAGGCTTAGGTTATTCCCATTTTCCTTAAAAGATAAAGCCCAGATTTGGCTAACCAATATTCCAAGTGAGTTAATAACAACTTGGGACCAACTTAAACAAGCTTTTCTTCACAAATATTTTCTACTCCATAAAACAACAAAATTTAGAAATCAAATATCTACTTTTAAGCAATTGCCAAATGAAACAATCTATTCCTCTTGGGAAAGATTTAAGGAACTCCAAAGGCAATGCCCTCACCATGGCTTGCCGGATTGGATGATTCCTCAAATCTTTTACAATGGCTTAATGGAAGAGAATAGGAATATTGTAAATGCTACCTTAGGTGGAAAGTGGTTAGAGAAAATAACCAAGGAAGTTAAAACTTTGTTAGAGGAATTGGCTTCACAAGGTTACATAGGAGAAGAATCAATAATGGCTAGAGCCAATGGACTTTTGGAGTTAGATTCCATCAACATATTGATAGCAAAGGTTGAGGCGTTGACTAAATTGGTAAGCAATTCTCATTCTAGTACTGAAAATGTGACTCAAGTATGTGAGAAATGTGGGGGATCTCATTTATATGCTCATTGTAATGAAAATTCCAATGAGGATGTGAATTTTGTCCAAGTTAATTACAATCAAAGGTTGGGTCAAAATTTTAATTATTATAATCCTCAATGGAGGAATCATCCTGGTTTTTCTTGGTCTAATCTTAATGCTTAATTTAATCCCTCAAATAACCCTGCCACCAAAATACCTAACTCGTCCTTACTAAATCCCATTTTAACCCCCAACAACCGAAATCTCATCTTGAGAATTTGATGGAACAATTTATTAACTATCAAATGACTACCAATAAACAAAATAAGGATTAAATTAAGCAATTAAATACAAAGATTGACCAACTTCTTACCCATAAAAAAATCCTTGAAACCCAATTGGCTCAACAAGCTACTTTTAATCCTAAACCAATTGGCAAACTCCCTAGCCAACCTAAATTTTTGCCACAAGAGTCTGTCCAATCTATTATGCTAAGAAATGGGAAGAAGCTTGAGAGTAATATTGAGGGTAAAAAGGATAAGGTTGTAGTTAATAATCAAGTTATTGAGGTAGAGAACAATAATGATGATTTGAATAAGAACTCTAATGAATCTAAGGACAAGGTGGTAAACTCTAACGAAGATAACCCTAAGGTTAATCTTAATATTTTGCCTTTTCCTCAAAGATATCTTAGATGTAATCTTGATAAGCAGTTTGGTAAATTTTTGAATTATTTAAAGGATCTTACTATAACTATTCCTTTTGTGGATGCCATTAAGGACATACCTTCATGGGCAAAATTCTTGAAGGAGATGGTAAGTCATAAAGGTAAGCTTGAAGATTATGGTTATATTTCCTTAGTAAAAGAGTCTAAAGCAATGTATTCTAATTATCCACCTAAATTAAAGGATCCTGGTTGCTTTACGGTTCCTTGTGTGATAGGTGGATCACACTTTGATAAGGCATTATGTGATATGGGTGCTTGTGTTAGTCTCATGCCATATTCCATTTATAAAAGGCTTGATTTAGGTTAATTGAAACCTACTAATATGTGTTTATATATGGCAAATAAATCTATTTCACACCCTATAGGCATACTTGAAAATGTCCTTACCAAAGTAGGTAAATTTATTATACTTGCTGACTTTATGGTTTTTGATATGGAGGAAGATTTAGAAATTCCTATTTTGTTTGGTAGACCTTTTATCATTACAGCTGGAGCTGTTATTGATATGAAAAGGGGAAAATTTCTCTTGAAGTTAATGGAGAAACAATTGAATTTGATGTCTTTAAAATGGTTAAATAATCTCCAATAGAAGTGGTAAATAGGATTGATGCTTATGATATTATTGATGAATGCATTAATGATGTAGTTCATGATTGTATTAGTCAAGGTCCTACTATACCATATAGCTTGCATGATGATGAAGTTTTGTAAGTTGCTTCTTATCCTCACTAAAGATTTTCAAGGTTTGAGTCTTTGAGGAAGGATGATGATCTACAATCAAGATCAAGTGATAAAGATATCAAGTTTGAACTCAAACCTTTGCCCTCAAATTTAAGGTATGCTTATCTTGACTCAAAATTTCAAATCCCTTTCATTGTTAATTCTTCTATTGATGAGAAAGATGTGCATGCTTTGAGTGACGCTTTGATTTCTCATAAAAATGTTATTGGATATTCTATACATGATTTGAAAGGGATTGCTCCAAACATTTATATGTGTAGAATTTTATTAAAAGAGGATTCTAAACCTACCATTGAGGGTCAAAGAAGGCTCAATCCTACTCTAAAAGAAGTAGTAAGGAAAGAGGTTATAAAATTGCTTGATAATGGCATAATATACTCAATTAGTGAAAACAAGTGGGTGAGCCCCATCAAGTTGTCCCTAAAAAGGGTGGGTTAACTATAATTCATAGTCAGAAAAATGATTTAATTCCCACTAGAACTATCACAGGGTGGCATATGTGTGTGGATTATAGGAAGCTGAATAAGGCTACAAGAAAATACCATTTTTCATTGCCTTTTATTGATCAAGTTCTCAAAAGATTGGCTAATTTTTCCTATTTTTGTTATTTGGATGGCCTAAGTGGTTTCTATCAAATACTTATACATCCAAATGATCAATCTAAAACAACATTTACATGTCCATATGGAACATTTGCATTTAGGAGCATGCCTTTTGGTTTATGCAATGCACTAGCTACTTTTCAAAGATGCATGTTCTCTATTTTTAGTGATTTGATTGATCAATGTGTAGAAGTTTTTATGGATGATTTTAGTGTTTATGGAACTTCATATGAAAATTGTTTGTTTAATCTTTCCAAGGTACTAGATAGGTGTATGGAATATGGTTTGGTGTTGAATTGAGAAAAGTGTCATTTCATGACACAAGAGGGTATTGTCTTAGGTCACCTAGTTTCCAACTGAGGAATTAAAGTTGATAGAGCCAAATTTGACATAATTGCTAATTTGCCTCCTCCTAAAAATGTTAGAGATGTTAGGAGTTTCCTTGGTTATGTTGGGTTCTATAGAAGGTTTATAAGAGATTTTTCTAAAATAACAAAACCCTTGTGTTCTTTGCTAGGTAAAGACATTGAATTTAATTTTGACGAGACATGTCTAAGGGCTTTTGAAACTCTTAAGAATGCTCTTGTCACTTCACCTGTGTTGCAACCATCAAATTGGGAGCATCCATTTGAGTTTATGTGTGATGCTAGTAATTATGCAGTTAGGGCTGTTTTAGGAAAAAGGATTAATGGAAAGCCTTCTATTATTTACTATGCAAGTAAATTATTAGATGATGCTCAAATTAATTACTCTACAACTGAAAAGGAACTGTTAGCCATAGTTTATGACTTTGATAAATTTAGAGCATATCTTATGGGGAAAAAAGTAATTATCTATTCAGATCATGCTGCCCTCAAGTATCTTTTAATTAAAAAGGATGCTAAGCCTAGGCTATTGAGATGGATTTTCATGTTGCAAGAGTTTGATTGGGAGATCAAGGCTAAGAAAGGAAAAGAGAACCTAGTTGCTGATCATTTATCTAGATTGAACTAAGGTGATTTGAGAAATAGTGATGATGGTATACCAATTGATGAAACTTTCCATGGTGAGCACCTCTTTAATGTAGTTTCAAAGGAAATTCCATGGTTTGCTGATATTGCCAACAATTTGGTAACTGGTGTACTTCCCTATGATCTAGATTATAGGCAAAGGAAGAAATTCCTCCATGATGTGAAGCTTTATTATTGGGAGGAACCCTTGCTATATAGGAGATATGCTGATGGGATAATTAGGAAGTGTATCCCTCAAGAAGATGTGAGTGATGTATTGGCTCATTGTCATTCCTTAGATGTTGGAGGCCATTTTGGAATTTCCAAAACAGCATTCAAGGTATTACAAGCTGGGTTTTGGTGGCCTACTTTGTTTAGAGATGTGAAGGAGTTTGTTCTTAAGTGTGATAAGTGCCAAAGAATGGGCACTATATCTAGATGAAATAAAATGCCCTTACATGGAATTCTAGAGGTTGAATTATTTGATGTATGAGGTACGGACTTTATGGGACCATTTCCAAGTTCTTTGGGACATAAATATACTTTGGTGATGGTTTATTATGTTTCAAAATGGGTGGAAGCAATTCCAACCATTACTAATGATGCTAAAGTGGTGAAGAAAATGCTCAAGAAGATTATATTTCTTAGATTGGGAACACCAAGGGCAATCATCAGTGATGGTGGTTTTGATTTTTGTAACAAGATTATAGAGCAATTGTTGAAACAATATAGTGTTACCCATAAGATTGCTACTCCTTATCACCTACAAACTAGTGGGCAAATGGAAGTTTGCAATAGAGAACTTAAGTGGATATTAGAGAAAATAGTCTCTAAGTCAAGGAAGGATTGGGCACTTAAGTTAGATGATGCTCTATAGACACATAGAACTGCCTTTAAAACACCTATAGGACTTACACCATATCAGTTGATTTATGGTAAATCTTGCCATTTACTTGTTGAAATTGAGCATAAGGCCTATTGGGCTACAAGGGTATTGAATTTTGATATGCAAAAAGCTAGTAGGAAAAGGTTACTTTAACTCCAAGAACTTGAGGAACTTCGCATGAATGCCTATGAAAATGCTAAATTATATAAGGAAAGAACTAAATTATGGCATGATAAGCATTTGTCAAAGAAGGATTTTCAGGTTGGTGACTTGGTCTTGCTATACAATTCAAGGTTGAAGTTATTTCCTAGAAAATTGAGATCAAGGTGGTCTGGCCCTTTTAAAGTAATCCAGGTTTATTCTCAAGGGGTAGTAGATATTGTCAATGTCAAGGGAGAAATTTTTAAGGTTAATGGTCATAGACTTAAACCTTATTTTATTAGTGATACATTAAAGCCTGCCCAATCTATCAATTTGTTAAACTCTTTCATAGCATGAAATTTTTCTTGCTTTTAATTTTATTAATTGTTCTTTTTTACTTTAGTTTAGTTTGTCTTTCATGTTCTTTCTTTTTGGTTATTATTTGTTTTTCATGTTTTACTAGTCTATTTTGTTTTTATATACACGTATTATTGGAAGAAGGGAATTAACACAATTTTGCAGAGGACACGACTGGTGATATACATCACGAGTCGATACAGAGGCTGCTAGAGCACGAGTCATACTGATTGTCCGATTTGTGTCCCTACATTTGTTATGATGTTCGACTCATGTTCCCCATCTAAATCATTACAGAGACTTCCTCTCCATGAGTCATGTTGGTTGTTCGACTCGAGTCTTTCCTTTTATTGTGATTGCGAGTCATGCTGATTGTCCGACTTATGTCCGACTCTTGTTCCCTGTTCGACTTGATTTTGGGTATTTCTTTTTCCAAATTTTGTGTTCTTTCCTTTTTTCTTTTTCTATTAATTAGTTCATTTTTCCTTTATTTTACCCCATAGTGGCCCCCAAATGTTAGAGATTTATTTATTCCAAAACCCTAACATTGTGAAACGACACACCCTTTGCATCAAGAAGTCATTTCCATTTCCACTTTTTCCTCTAACTCTCTTATTCCCTATGCATTTTTCATTTAGTATACATCTCTTCTATAGCTTTCACATCTATTAGTTTTCTTTTTCATCTTCTTCCTCTTTTTTTCATGCATTTTTTCTTCTCTTCATTTTTCTTTCTTTATTTGGGTTCCCGCACATTGGTTTATCTTGTCTTATGTGTTTTCTTCTTCTCATCAAGATGGTGTGGACTAATAATCCATCTTTTTCTTCATGTGCTCAACTGAAGGAGGATGAACTACAGCAGAGGGATATCTCAAAAGATTTTAGTGCCAGGTTCCCTATCTACTCTGTTGAAGAAGGTAACAGATTTCTTGCTGTTAAGCATAGGCCCATCTTGCTCTGCATGTACTTTTCAGAATCTCTCCTTCAATAAGTTGGTATGTTAAATGTTGTAAATGAAAAGCTTTCTCAATGTAGCTTGTTAACCTTTGTTCATAATCATGGCCACTGACATGCTAATTTAATGTTAGAATTCTACACTTACTTGAAAGCTAATGATGAAAATTTTAGGCTTTTAGACTATCATTTAGATGGAGAGCATCATTCTCTAACATATTTCTTTATGCATAAAGCATTTTGTTTTAAGCAATCTAGTTAATGTGATCCCCCTCATGAGTTTCATTCAAATGACTTTTGGTAATTTCTGAATGGTTTGACAACTCCGTTTAAATCTAGGGATGCTAAATCTATGTTTATTAAAGATTTGAAATATTGAATTTTGCATAAGATTCTTGCTTCCCTGGTTCTTAACAAAAATAAATTTAATCAAGTTTGTTATCAAGAGCTTTTCTTAATGTGGTGTATTCATAATAAGAAATCTATTTGATGGTCATATTAGATCTTTAACCAACTTTTGCAATGTATGGATAGAAAAGATGCTCCTTTCACTCATGGATATATTATAGCTATCATTGCTCGGAATCATTCTATTGATCTTAGTAGTTATTCTAGAGTTATTCCTCGTGTATATTTTACTAAGCAGCTCTTTGTTCATGGTGAGGTTATCAATAATGCTTTTCAGCCCATTCCACACCTCTCAAGATTGTGTTGGAGGGATCTTCAAGGTTCTTCTACTACTCCTTCTGCCATTGTTAATGATAGCACTGATGATGATACACAAAAGGAGCAGAAAACTAGTGATGATGATATGACTGATGTTCCTGCTGCTAGTCTACCATCTTTATATGTTCCAAATTCTTCCACCAGGGACATTTCATCCATGCTTAACCAAATATTGCAAAACCAGTCCTCCATACAAAGTTAACTAACTTTTTTTGCAAAACATCAATGTAAGATAGAGCACAAGGTTGGTACTTTCATTGCACAGGCTGGCTATATAGTCCTCTCTCCTCCACCTACACCATGATCTTCAGAGGAGTTCTATCCTTATCTTTTTCTTTTCTTTTATTTTACTTTTCTTTGTCTTTCTTTTCATTTCTTCACATTGAGGACAATGTTTGTTCTAAGTGTGGGGGAATTAGTATAAGTTAGTGTGTTTTTCATGTTTATTTGTGTGTTACTTATATGTTTGTGCATGTGTTTTAATTGTTGCTGTTGCTTTTTCTTAGACCATTTTAGTAGTTTTACTATTTAGCATTGTTTATTTTGCATGCCATATAGGTTGTCTTGATAAATCATTTACCTTTTATGCTCATTTTAGTAGTCTTTCAAAGCTGTTAGCTTGTATTTTCTATTTTTCAAGTTATCTCTTCTTACTCTTTTCAAAATTTTAGATTATTTAGTCCCTTCACTAACCATGCTTTAAGGTTAGGAATTGCTCATTTAGTTTAAGGTTTTAGGTTTTTAGTTGCTTTATGGAAACTATAGCCATAATACTTACCTTTAAACCTTCAATAATGGATGAAGACTCAAATGAAAAAAAAGAAGAAAGAAGCATTGTAAGATGCATATCTATAATTTTCAATAAAGTATGGGATGGAGCATAAAATGCACCCATGCTACATTCTCTTGCTATTTCAAATTCATGGGATAAAGTCTAAAAGTATACCCATGTTCTCTCAAAAGAAAAAAAAAGAGAAAAGACAAATAGATAAGGTCTAAAAATTCCATGAGATTGTTTAAGGGTATGTGTGCTTACAAATTGTCCTAAAAAGCAACTGAAAATTTTAGAATCTTAAGGTTTATGATCATTGTTCTTTCCTCAAGCATGTTTAGTTTTGTGACTTTATGTTCTCTATTTTGGAATTAGTAAGTTTAGGTGACTTGTTAAATTTTGAATACATGTTTTTCACTGGTATCTTGAGTTTTCAAGGTGTTTGACTTCTTTTCAATTCTATCCCATATGCATAGTGAACAATGCTCTTTAGTAAATTTACTTAGTTTTATTGACATTGAATTCTTTCATTCTTTTCTCTTGCTTAAGGTAAGCAAGGTTTAAGTGTGGCAGAATTTTATACCATATATAATGGTCTATAGATTTAATATATGTTTTCTTTATTTTAGGTAGTTAGTAGGTTAAATTCTTTATATTTTATGTGTTTTGTTGGGTTTATGTGTGTGCATGTATTTTAGGAGAGTTGGTCTAAAAGGAAGAAGAATTATTTGAAGAAGCAAGCCAGAGCACGACTCATGAAGGAAGACACAACTCGTGATGAAGAAACAAAGAAGTAGCACAACTCGTGAAGAGGATTCGAGTCATTACAGAGAGCAGGGTTGTCTAAGTTGGCAAGTTTGTCCGAGTCGTGAAGGGAAGCTAGAAGAAGAGCATGACTCGTGAAGGAGAGCATGACTCGTGAAGAGAAGAAACAAGGAAGACACGAGTTATGAAGGATGATCGACTCGTTATAGAAGCATAAGGGACACGACTCGTGAAGGCTGTCCGAGTCAATCCAGGCACCAGTTTTGAAACACTACAACTTTTCATCTCACCTCTTCTCAACCACCAAGTGTTTTCATCAGGACTTTTCATGGCAAGTTTTCACCATGACATCTATTCTGAAGAGGCATGATTTGGGGTGCAAACTTCTCAATAAATAGGGACTAAATATGCAGTTGTAGGTGGTGGTTCTTTCAGATATACAATTGATGTTTGTATAGTTGATCTATTATTATATACTTAGTTTTTAGTAGATGGTGACAAAGGAACAAAGCCAAAGGAATAAGAGATACATCAAAAGGTTTAAATAGAAAGTACATTTTCTGGGGAGTTTATTTTTCTCCAAATGTTTGACTTTAATCCAATTCTGTATTTTGGCTAGTTCTTTTGTATACTAGAAATATGAAGTGATATTATATAAGTTCAAGTTTATGTTTACTATAAATGAAGTATGATTTAAATCCATTTGTGTGATTATTTTGCTATGTATGCTTGACACCATATTTAGCATGTTAGTCAATTGATTTGCAATGAGAATTAGAATTTATTGATGGAAAGACAATGAATTTACTTAAGGTATTGAATTCACTTAGAGATAAGGAATTCTCTTTGAGGGATTAAAGAATTGGCATTGAGCTTCATAATTCTTATTTATCTCTTTAATGACATGAGAATGCTTATAGACTCTAAGCAAGAACATCTTTAATGACAATGAGAGTTGATTCAAATAATCTTTGGTTAAATTCTCCAATCATCTTCAATTATTCAATTATTCTTACTTGTACTTAAATGACTCATATCTTTCTATTTCTATGTATCTTTACACTAATTACTAAGTCATCCTTAATTCAATTTGATTTAATCTATGCATATTGATTTAGGACTTAGTTATATACTTAATTTTCATTTTTGGTTGCCTATCCATCTACTTCTTGTGGTTTCAATACTAGATTTACCTCATTCCCTTTGGAACGATACCTTACTCATTCTATACTCAGTCTAGAAGGACTAAGGGCTTAAATAATCCCCTACCAAAAGGTGATGAGATGGATGTAAGAAGATTGAAACTTGGTGGAGGAGCTTCCAATGAGGCTATTGATAATCGAGTTGTACATTTGAAAATGAAGTCACCTAAAAGTGTTGGAAATTTGAATGCATCCCACGAGAGTTCAATTAAGAAGGAAGAAGATTTTTTTTCTCTTTCTCTCTCTTTTTTTTACAGTTGTAATCATGAATTTCTAATAGAAAATGGGTGTTTAACGCTCTTACAATGCGTGTTATACACTCTCAAATGCCACATCAGCTGTATTTATGCCACATTGGATGCCATGTCAGCATGAAGCGTTTAATATGACTAAAAAACCAACTATAAGTGGCTAATTGGAAAACTTGTAAGTTTGGAGGGCAGGATGACAAAAGTGTACAACTTCAGGGGGTCAATTATGTATTAACCCAAGTTTATATATAAATATTATCTCTCTTAGCTTATACAAAATGACAGAATGAAATAAGAACCTCTGCTAGCTAATATAACTTAGACATAAAATGCATAAGAAATGGAAATTGCAAACCCTAACTAATAAAAAATTATGGTTGGCTAACTAACATTTAACTAACTTATTCCAGCTTAGATTATCCATCTACAATTAATCATCTTGCTGGACTGAAATCTCAGCAAGTGATTCTTTTCTGCTACTTTATCTTCTGGAATAACCTTCTTAGACTTCTATACTGCTACCATATGATCTTCCTCCTGCAGCTTTTCTTTATCAATGTATACTTCCCCATCATTTTGAATCCTAACAAATGACCATGTGCTTCCACATGAACACGATAGTTTTGCTTCTTGTTGGATTTTAGATTTAGTGAATTCATTTTAAGCATAACCATTTGCACCCTCTAATGCATACACTCGTGCTTGTTTTTTGAAAATGCCTTTTTTACTCTACAACTAGTTTTTATCCTCTTGTTTGCTTAGTTTATTTATTTATTTAAAAATCCTTCATTCTATCCTAGTTACATTAAATATTTAGTGCCTAGACATCCATCCAATGAAGAGTATGTCGGTGTCTATATTTCATAAGTACAAATATGCATATCTATATCAGTATGGATATGGATACGAAATATAGTAATTTTTACAAAAATGGACTATGGATAAGCAATATATAATTATCAATAAAAAATTATATATTCTTAATAATCATATTATAAAATTATGAAAAGTTATAATTATAAAAATAATTTACTTCAAATAATGAAAAAAGCATGTTATATATCATATATATTATATATAGTGAAAGATATTGTGTATGAATAAATATCATATATGATAATAAATAGTTGTAATTCATTCACAATTTGGTGTCAATATTTGTATATTTAATTTGTACTCGAGATATTGTTAGCATAGTATTATTTTAAAAAAAACAAACTCGAAGAAGTAAAACTTTTATATATCCCGATGTTGTTCATTTGCCCTAAGTATTTTGCTCAGTATATTTACATGCAAGATAAATTCTTATTCTACAAATTTAGGTTACTTGGTCACAAAGGCAAAAAAGCCCCTCAATTTACAATTATTGTACCTAAAACCTTTCTTTATGCATATCAAAAATAAACCCATTAAGAAATAAATAAATAGATCATCCATGACTGACCAATTGGTTACACCACCAAATCTTCGCTGGGTGCACCTTACAGGAGAAAACAGTAAGGAGAACCTCAACTTGCTTCTCCCCTTTGATCAAGTAATTAGACCAGACTAGAATGGCATGAAAAAGGTTATTAAATACAAGTTTAATAAGAAAAAATAGAAGGTTATTAGGGTCACCTACACATTTTGAGTTCGTAAAATCTCACTATCTAAACAAGTAGCCAAGACGTAGTCATGGCTTAAGTTCGGAGATGCTAGCAATGATGTTTCTAATATTATGATTACTAAGGTTTCTCCAAGAGGCCTAATGCCAAAGATTCTTTTGGGTTCTTTTTCCATATATATCATTTCTTTAATACAATGTAGTTATTTTAGCCATTTTTGCCATGAATAGAATTAGAAATGTTTATGTTCTTGATTAATCTTATTGTTTGTTCTTACACAACCCCACCTTTATGACATTTGGTGTTGAAAGACCGCACTTTAAAGTTCAATTGTGAAAATTTCTTTTTGAATTGATTTTTTCAAGTGTTTGATAGAACTTTTGTACATCAATGGAGTTTATGAACTTGTTAATATGTTTTCAGCATGTTTAACTTAGAAAATTGAAATGAAAAGATAAATGGCCTGAAAAGGATTTGTTCTTGGAGGGTTCATTATTTAATAGCCAACCCCAAATTTGCTTTAGGTCTCAAACTTTAGGAATAGTGATAGAGTTGAACTATGTTCTTTCAGGCTTGAGACGATGACGATTGAAACCTAACATTTTAGTTTTCTTTTGTTATTCTTCAGATGTAAAGTCAATTAATTTTCACCTAACAAATAGGTTTGTTGGAATTGAATACAAAGGAAACCAAGATTTCAGGAGATTCTTTGGAGCAACTAGGAAAGAAAGAGGTATACTAATAAGATGTAGGACTTGTGGTAAGAAAAGTGAGACTTAGACATTTAATTACCCTTACAAGGACCTTGCACTATATTTGAAAGTCCATGCCAAGAGGGTTTCTTCAACCGATGGTAGTTTTGCTTTTTCTAGGATCGACACAAAAACCTACATTCCACTAGGCATGAGAACAGAGGCTAAAAGCAGTACTGAATTTGATATGAGGCATAGGGATGATGGAAATTCTCTTAGAGTTGGCAGCTTATCATAGGAGACTTGTGAATTGGAATTGCATAAGCTTTTCAACCCATTTGGACCATTACTTCGAGTGTTTATTGCCATTGATCATCGAAGTGGTTTATGTAGAGGTTTTAGATATGTCACTTTTGTCCACAAGGAAGATGTTGTGAGAGTAATTGACAAGCTCCATAGATATGGCTATGATAATCGAATCCTTAAGGTGGGGTGGGTCAATCAAGACTTAAATGAGTATAAATAGCTCTTCTAAATTGAAGCCCTAGAAAACATAGATACATGTTTTAAAACTTAATTCTTTAAGTTCAAGCAAGGTTTTATTGTGTTAACTTTTATGATATTGGCTAACAAAATTGATCATTGTATTGAGCTAGTTATGATTTGATTAATTATAAAGGGTTAAAGTCCTTACCGTGTCCGAACACCTGAGAAGATATGGAAAAAATCGGTCGGGGTATTCTGACGAGGGAAGCTCCAACAGTCAAGTTAATATTTTGGTGATCGAAAAGGATAATGAGAAAAAACTTAACCTTTCATACTTGAGACGAGCTCTGTATATAAGCTTGAAGTTCATCTTTGATTAGGAAGCTACTGGTGGAATTCCTTTCCTAATTCTCCCTGAATTGGATAATCCTTCTTTTTCCTAATTTTAAAGGGCGAATCCGAAGTCTGGGCAATACCTAACATATTCTCTTTGAAGCTTTGTGAATCGGGCTAGTGGACCAAGCTAGCGGTTCCTTGTGAGTAAACCGGGTTATTGTTGGGCCCCGTTACCAGAAGTCCCCCTTAAGTTCATGACATTTATGTCATATACGTTACTTTAAAACATTTGCTTCCAAGAACCGATGAAGTAACATCTCCATCCTTATTAGCGCCTTTTGATAACCATTAATCATGGGGCTTGAAGAAGCAAGAAACAGTGGCTGGGGGATGTACTTGATAGGACAATGGCATTTTGGCTTATGTGCTAGGTAATAATTATGATCTAGACTGTCTTTTGAGGATGAATGTTTGGCCTCCATATGTAGTGCAGCTAAGGGTCCATCCTCGCTATATAAACCTTTCTCAACTTTCATTTTCCATTTCTTTGCTATTTGTCATGTTCTTATCTCTGTTCATTGATCTTGTTTCCTCTTCCCATTTCCTATTTCCTTAAGAATTTTTGTTGAAGATTTCCTCCCTTTTTTTTTTGCTTCTTTGCAATTCTCGCTCAATAGGATTGTTTTGCATTCTTCTTTTTCCTTTTCTTTCTTTCTCTTTTATAATTTAAAACACATCATGAGCGGTGTTGAAACTTTCGACACTTTTAGAGAAGGAGTTAGGGTAGGCAAGGGTTGTTGGAAGATAGCACTCTAAGCTTTTCTAATAGGGGTTTGCCTTCCTCTTCAGAGGACCGACCTTTCAATTTTGGCCAACCCGTATCCAAGAGGTGGAGAGAGCCTTAACCACTTTTATGAGTTGGAAATGTGGGCTCAACTATAAAGAAAGATGAGCTCCTCTACTTGTTCGAGTAGTTAGGACCCTCAAATCAATATTATATAAGTGTGCCCAATTCGACGCAAAGGGCCGACATAACTTTTACTAGCAAACATAAGATCATTATATACGAGGCAAATATCAAGGCCGATGTTAATCTTCCTCTTGCTATATTTGAGGGCGACGTACTAAATTTTTATGGACTGACAATTAGCTAGCTTCACCCCAATACTTGGCGTAACTATCTACTTTTTAGATGTGGTCAGCAGCTCATGACATTCCTTTGACCCTACTCAGATTGTGCCTGAGCCATCGGTTACTCCAGCATAAGAGGAAATACCTACCCCTTACTTTGTTGAGGTTGTTAACGGTCAGCTTGTCGAGGCCACTTGCAGTTCTACGGTAAAGAGCCCTAAGGGTGGCTTACCTTCCTCACACTTGTAGGAAGTCCCTACTGTCACTATAGGATTTAGTGGAAAGGACCTCCGAACTCTTACTGTCAAGTTTCTGGATTTATGAAATAAGCAGGGTGTTGCCTATTCAAAGAAAAACGATGACTTCACCACCTTTGTACACATAATCTCCTGTATACTGAGTGAGGTGGCTCCCTTGAACAACCTGAATGTTGATAGCTTTCTTCGACAATAAAGAGGCACCAAGTCAAGATAAAACATTATCAATTCATCATTTTCTCAATTTTATTTTATTGTCTAACTTTTCATTTTGTAGGGTTCATTGATTGCTAGTGTTGTTATCGGCCAAGATAAACTCCCTCATCAAGAGATGGCACCGAACTGATTAAGCTTCGGCCAGTGCCCTTGCAAAGTTAAAGAAGGCCAAGCTTAAAGTTATCGGGGTTGAGAATAGGGGTACTGAGGCTGAGATGTAAGTAGCCGAGTTAAAGGGGTCTCTCACTTAGGAGAAAGAGGGTGCTCAAGTCGAGCTGGAGAAAATCAAGGTAGAGAAAGTCAAACTTGAAAAGGGATGCTTAAAATCAAAAGTGAAGACTATAGAGCTAGTAGCTAAAAAATATATAGCTTTTAGTAATAATTTATCTGCTATTGTAAAAGAGAAATATCCCAAGCTGGAATTGTCATCGATGGACAAAGTGTATCCAGACGAGGATTAAGTGTACTTGTTATTATTTTTTCTAATGGATATGCTCGTGCCCCTTTTTCTGAGCTTCATTTATTTCAACTCACTTTGAAATTTGCTCTTTTCATGAGTTTCATGCCAAATTATGCTTAACTGGCATTCATGCCTCTGAAACTTTTGCTAAGTCATGTTAAACTTAGTGATTGCTTGTATAATTAGCTGAAATACTTTGTTTATTGAAATTGTCGAAAATATTCTCACAAGTATGCTCGGATTGGTGAAAAAGCCAATGAGCCAATAACAAAACAAAAAAGTAGTAATTTTGCTAAAACTGAATAACTTTTATTAAATTCGTTATTCATCATAAACATATGCTCGGTAGGTGATACTATCGATGAGCTAAAAATTCTTAAAATGAAACAAACTTAAATGGCGATAATACCGAAAATACTCAAGGAAAAATAAACTAAAATAGCAATAATGTCGAACTACTAATAATATAGCTTAAGATTTAAAAATTCCATGAGTGCGATAATGTCTTGCCAAAGAGATCTTTGAGCCTGTAAGCATCTCCATTGATGAACTTGTGAATTAAGTATGGCCCTTTTTAGTTCGAGCTTAGCTTACTGACTCCTATTGCGGTCTGAGCTAAAATGACCTTTTTGAGAACTAGTTGTCCAACTCAAAATTTCCTCAACTTCACTTTTTTGTCATGGTATGATGCCATGCATTGCTTGTAGGTTGCCAACTGAATTTAAGCAAGCTCTCTTTGTTATTATAGCAGGTTTAGATGGTAAAGGAGGTTGGTTTCATTTTCTTTATTTTATTGGGAAGTTCGAACACATGAGATTCCTATTTTGTAGGGAATGATTACTTCCACACCATATCTAAGAAAGAACAGTGTCATACCGATTGCTGATCATGGTGAAGTTTGGTAAGCCCATAGCACATTGTTCAGCTCATCCACCTAAAGTCCCTTGGCTTTATCAAATAGTTTCTTCAGTCCTAATAAGATCATCCGGTTGGTTACTTCAGTCATGCCATTGGATTGGTGGTGATATACCAAAGTAAAGCACAACTAGATATTCAATGTCGAGAAAAATGCCTTAAATGCTTGGCAATCGAATTGCTTCCCATCATCTACGATGATGGTGTGCAAAATCCTAAACCTTGTTATGACATTCTTCTGCATAAACATGATTATGTTAGCAGGTTTGATAGTGGCGAGGGGTTCAACTTCTACCCATTTTGTGAAATGATCTACAGCCACCACTAAAAACTTTCGTTGCTCGGTTGCTTGGGGGAAAGGCCCCAGATATCAATTGCCCACTAGACGAAAGGCCATGGACTGTGAATTAATTTCTTTTGAGTTGAGCCTTGGTGATTGATGTTTGCAAACCTTTGGCATTTGTTGCACTTCCGAACCAATTCCTTTCTTATAGGAGTGCCTTTCGAGCTATAGCCTGTGCTCCCTTATGCTGTAAATGCCTTCGTGAATTTCCCTCAGAATGTAATCTCTTTCCTTAGTACTAAGACATAATGTCCAAGGATGTGAGAAAGAATGTCGATACAACTTGTCCTCTAGTACCGCATACAGGCTTGATCTTCTGACTATTTTTGGAGCTTATACTTGGTCTTTCAGTAGAATTCCAGAATTTAAGTATTGGTAGATGAGCAGGTGCCATCCGTCCTTCAATTCTTGCATTTGGAGTTGATAGGTTTCACAAGTTGGTCGTGAGATTGTTTCCCAGACGATATCCATCATCTGAACTATGCCATTGAGGGAAGCCTACTTTGCTAGGGCATCTGCTTCTTGGTTTCTGCTTGGGCTATCTATGTGATTGACCAGGAACTTCCCACTCCCTCTAACCTAGATAAAAGCACCGACATGAGCTTTTTGTACCAAATCATAGAGTCTTCCTTAGCTTCAAACTTGCTTGTTAGTTGACTCATCGCTAGTTGAGAATTTATGAATATTTCTAATGAGTCTAGTTTAACCTTGATTGCCATTTGCAAGCCAAAATATAAAGCCTTATATTCTGCCATGTTGTTTGATGAGGAGAAAGCTATGTGTGCCATCCTTTGAATGCAAATTTTTCCTAGGCTGATTAATACAACACCTACTCCTGTAACTTTTGAGCTAGCAGCCCTATCAACATATAAACTCTGTGAGAATTTGGTTGGCTTAGATGGTGGTGTGTGCAGCTTCACAACAAAGTCTACTAAAATCTGCACCTTCATTAAAAGTGGCTCGTACCTTATGTTGAACTCACCGAGGTGAGCAGCCCATTCAATTAGTCTTCTCAAAGCTTTCGATCTTTGTAGTACTTTCCAAAGATTGGAGTTGGTCCGAACCATTGTGGTATGTGTTTAAAAGTATAGGCATAGCTTTATTACCGAGGTAACTAGTGCAAAAGCTAACTGTTCTAGGATTGGGTACTTCAGCTTAGAACCTTGAAGGACTTTGCTGGTGTAATACACTAGGAATTACTGGGTGCCCTCCTTCTAAATTAAAATTGAGCTTACTGCACCATCAGAAGCAGCTAAGTGCATATACAAAGTTTCACCAACCTGGGGCTGACTAAGCAATAGTGGTGACGTGAGGAATTGCTTTAATGCATCAAAGGCGTAATAGCATTCTTTTGTCCATCTGAAGTCTTTCAAATTCTTGAGTGCCTAGTAGAAAGGCAAGCATTGTTCAGCCAAATAGGATATGAAACTTCCTAAAGTTGTGATTTTGCCACTGAGCCTCTTAATGTCCCGAACTGTCTTGAGAGATCTATGTCCAAAATAGCGTGCACTTCTTAATATTTAATTTAAGGCCTATTTTTTAAGGGCAAAGAATGTTTCTCTAAGCTCATTGGGTACGTTTGTTGCTTCCTTACTCTTCACGATCATATTATTGACATAAATCTCTACGTTTCTCCCTAACTAGTCGACAAAAATCCTATTGATCAACCTTTGATATGTTGCCCCCGCATTTTTTAGCATGAAGGGCATGACCCGATAGTAATAGGTACCTCGGTGGGTGATGAAGGCAATTTTTTCTTCATCTGATGGGTTCTTTGGTATCTAGTGGTAGCTTGCCGAAGCATCCAAGAATGCATATTCTTTAAACATTACTATAGAATCCACCAGTAGGTCTATGTTCAGCAAAGGTTAATTGTCTTTCGAATATGGTTTGTTCAAATCTATGAAGTCTATGCACATTCTCCACTTTTCAATGTCTTTATTTACTAGCACTACATTAGCCAACCAGTTCGGATAGAAAATTTCTCTGATTAAACTGCTCTTCAGCAAAGTGTTTGTTTCTCCATGGCTAACTATTGTTTAGAGGCATGATTCCTCTTCTTTTGCTTCACTAGTTTGTATTCAGGTCGAATGTTTAAAGAGCGAGTTATTAGCTCTCGTGGTATGCCTGTTATCTCCGATGGCTACTAAGCAAATACATCTGCAAACTCTATTAAAATTGACACAAGAGCTTCTTTGTCCAAACCTATTTTCCTGGCTGATATCAACACACACTTTCTTTGAAAGATTTTGATGCTTTGTAATGACTCCCTTGCTTCAGCCTTACGATCTCCACTATCCGGGGTGTCCAGGGTGTCTAGTGGTAAGGCTTGATTGGATTCTCTTAGCATCGTGATAGAGGTCTCTTAAGCTACTATCTGGTTTCCTCTAAAAACTATCGTTCCTTCCTCCGTTGAGATTTTAAGCACCAAGTTTTGCATAGATATATAAGCATCCACTGTGGCCAACAAAGGCCGGTCAAAAATTACATTATATGAGAGGGGAATGTTAACTACCATGAACTTTGCTTGGCACGCCCTGACTATCGTGTCATCTTCGAGCTGGATAGGTAGGCTCAATGATCCTTCCACCTTGATCGGTTGCCCTGATATGCTAATGAGGGAAATGGTGACATCTTCTAAGAGGTTTTCAGATGCTTATAGCGCTTTGAAAGCTTGTAGTGTAATTAAGTTGACCACACTCCCCGTGTTTACCAAGATTTGCTGGACCAAAAAGTCTTTAATGAGTGCCTCAACCACCAAGGCATTTGTATGTGGCTACCGAAATGGGACCCATCTTTAGCTGAGAACTGGACGATATATAGATGGCGGATGTGCCCATCTTAACTATGAAGATCTCTTTGGCTTTCCTCTTTTTAGAGTCGCTGGTGTCGTTCTAATGTCTTCCCCCTGCTATTACATGAATAACCCCCGTAGATTCCTTTTTGCTAGAGCTAGCTCTACTCCTATCTTGCTAGGGCATTGGTGATTTGTACCATTTTTATCTTTCATTTTGCTTCACGAAACTGTAACAAACTGCTCTTCCAAACCATATGAACTCTTTATTGAGTTGGTGACACTCTTCTATTTTGTGGCCTTTATCTTTGTGAAAAACACAGTAGAGGCTTTGGTCCCTGTTCGGATCTTTCTTTATTGGTTTAGGCCAACTGACTCGCCCATTCTATTTCATCCATGCTAGAATGTTTGATTTGGTGGTATTCAAAGGTGTGAACCTATCTTCCTTTCTATCCTCAAGGTAAGGGGTGGCGACCATATAAGCTTGATTGGACAAGCCGGTGGCCCTGTAAGCTTTTGATTCACTCCGGCCTCTATTTCCCTTATCTTGGCTTGTTTTTCTCGCTTCATCCCTCATCGTGCTTGTCTCCTTGTATGCGTTGTGACATAAGCTACAAGCTTCATCTATCTTGATATACTTATGAGCTCAGGATATAAGTTTAGTAAAATCATTTGAAGGCTTTTTGCTCAATAAATCGTTGAAGTCTTGGCATCTTGTGTTCCAAATTAGTACATTTATGGCCCCTTTGAGGTTAACGTTTTGTATGTCCATTGCCACCATGTTGAACTGCTCAACATAGGCCCAAGGGGGCTCTCTTCTTTCCTGAAATACCTAGTTTAGGTTAGTCGATACTTTTGTAGGTCAGATAGCGGCTACTAAATTTGTGATGAACATATAACTGAACTACTTGAAATTCTCCACGGAGTGCTCGAAAAGGTTTCGAAACCAAATTTGGGCGGAGTCGATCAATGTTTATGGGAAAATTTTGCATAGTGCGGCATCATTTGTGGTTAGTACTAAGATTGTATGATGAAATTGGTCCAGATGGGCTCGAGGGTTGGCGTTTCTATTGTATTTGGGTAACTTAGGGAGTCGAATTTTTAGGAAAGGGGTAGCCAAGATTTCTCAGGATAAAGATTATTGGAAACTACCTTGGTATTGTAAGGTGTTCCTATTTTGGTATTTCTACATTCGCTCTTCAAAGAGTCTTTCAAATTGTTCAGCTTTTAGCGTAATGGTGGATCTAGGTGTGGAGGGAATGACTGAGGGGAAAGGGTCCTTGGTGAGCAGCTGGGAAGGTTGCGAGGGTGCGGTCTGAGGTGCTTGAGCAACTATAGCTGACAATGTAACCGGGAGGGATTGGGTTGTTTGAGGGGTGAGCCCAGGGATGTTAGGAATGGCTGCTATGGGGGATGTTAGGTCTGAGGCATTGGCTGGTGGAATGAATTCCTGTGTGGGAGGGGGAGCTTGTTGACTTGTTTGCTCATGCTGGTCCTTCGATGAGGCAGGGATAAGACTTAGATCTAGAAAAAAGTTTATGTTCCATGCTCACCACACCAAATGATGACGGGCTGAACTCTTTGCTGTGTTCGAATACCTGGAAGGATATAGAAGAAACTGCCAAACAGGATAATGAGAAAAAACTTAACCTTTCATACCTGAGCCGAGCTCTGTATATAAGTTCGGAGTTCTTCTTTGATTAGGAAGCTACTAGTGGAATTCCTTTCTTAGAAAAACGTTTATTCTTCCTGAATGGGATAATTTTTCTTTTTCCTAATTTTAAGGGGCGAATCTGGAGTATGGGCGATACCCAATAGATTCTCTTTCTTATAAGTAAACTAGGCTGTTGTTGGGCCCTGTTATCCATTAAGTTTGTCAACACGGCAACTTTGCTTTTCTTTGTTGAACTAAGTATCTTCTTGACGTACCAGCATTTGGGTATTATATATGGCATCTAACATAAACAGCAAGTGATTTTTAGGCTGATATGTGACTTATTAGTGTCTTGCTCAGAATTTTTAGACGATGTTGCTTTCTTGGATATATTTTTAGGCATATTCAGCAAGGGTTTACTAATCTAAGATCTATGAAGAGCCGAATGAAAAGGGATGGAAGCTTTGTCGCTTATATTAGATCTTTAGTATGATTTGAATTGAAATTTGATTATGTAACATTTCCTGATGCTCGAGAACTAATGACATGCAGCATACTTCTCTCTTTAATAGAGGACGTCAGTTGAAATAGGTTTCCTCAAAATTATGTTTCTGGTTGGTGAAATCCAAGAAGGCATGTTTTCATTAGGTTGTAAATCGAAAAAATGAAATCAAAGTTTGTTATAGAACTTTATTCATGGGTATAACATGATTCCATGAAAATCTAACTAAGACATATTGGTAACCTTTTCTGCAATAATGCCAATAATGCATTCAATCTAATCTGCAACTTCCTTCATTGAAGATCTATTCTGCCTCTTCTCATCCAAACAAGCTCTTGAGAGAGATCCCAGTGCTTTCATCATCTCCAGTTCCAACTTGCTTGCACCATTTTTAAGAAGAGGATCGATAACATCCACTAATCTGTCTGCCTCCATCATCTTCTTTATATAAACCACCAAGTTTACATCTTCCTCTTCTCTGTTAAAATCAATGGCCCTCTTAGAAGTAAGAATCTCCATCAGAACAACTCCAAAGCTATAAACATCTCTCTTATCGGTGAGCTGAAAGTTACGATAGTATTCGGGATCAACATAGCCAAGCGTTCCCTGAGCACAAGTAAAGATATGACTATCATTGTTTTCGCTTGTTTCCACCAGCCTAGAAAGGCCAAAGTCAGAGACTTTGGCATTAAGCTTTTCATCAAGTAAAATGTTGGTAGATTTGACATCGCGATGATAAATAGGAAGCACAGCTGCAGAATGCAGATATGCCAGTCCTTCAGCTGTTTGGTGTGCAATTCGGAGTCTGTGGTGGAAGGAGAGTGGCATCCAGTTGCTGGAATTATGGGAATGGAGCTGCTGAAAGAGGGTTCCGTTGGGGATGTACTCATAAATCATGATAGGCTGCTCAAGCTCGGCACAGCAGCCAAGGAGTCTGACAAGGCTCCTATGATTAACCTGGCAAAGAATTCGAACCTCGTTAAGGACTTGATCAGTGCCCTTTGTGTTCCCAAGCTTGGCTCGCGTGATAGCTGTTACTGTTCCATCATCAAGAATTCCCTTGAAAACCTCACCAAATCCACCAGAGCCAATAAGGTTGCCTTTGGAGAAGTTGTTGGTTGCTTTTATGACCTCCTTTCCAGTGAAAATCCTGGCTGATCTTCCACTATGTTTGTCATTTAACATCTCCTTCCGCTCCTTGATCAAAATCTTTTGTGCTTTCCTCGAGTTTTGATGCTGCTTGGAGAACACAATCCCAATAACAACCAGGAGTAAGATTCCAACCCCCGCAACAGCCACACCTGACAGATTTGGCAGCCAACTGATCAGTTCTTCAAATGCATAATGGGGTGCAGCAAATCATAAATTCTGACGGTTCAAACTGAAGATAAAGGAAATTGCTTATACGCACCAGCAAAGAGTGCGGTCTTTTTCTTTCGCTTCTTGCAAGATTTCCCAGGGCGGCACTTCAGATCTATAGAGAAAGAGATAATCTGAACTTAAGCCAGCAATATCAACAGAGGTAGGAAATGGAAACAAGATAAATATCTATCTATCTCTCTCTCTCTCTCTCTATCTATCTCTCTCTCTCTCTCTCTCTCTCTCTCTCTCTCTCTCTCTCTCTCTATATATATATATATATATATATATATATATATATATATATATCAGCATTAACTAATACTCACTTTGGCACATTCCATTGATGGGATCCCACTTAAATCCAGCATTATAATAGCACCTTTTCTCTCCAAATCTCGTCGGATCACCCAAACATTTGGAGTTCAACAAACCTCTGCAGTCCATTAGAGTCTTACAAACAGGCTCCTGAGGTAATGCCCATTCTATCTCCACCCCAGGCTCAGGCCACTTATGATTTGTAGCCATTGCCTTCACATTCAAGTTCACAAAGCTCTGATAAGCAGCACACTCTCCGCCATTGCCCTTAATCTCATTCGATCCGCCATTCTTCAACGTAAAGCACAATGGTGCACTCGCACAAGCTGCTGCATTGTTCTTGATATAATTATGACAAATGCTAGTAGGTGAGCAATCTAGAGGTGCAAACAAGTGCAGCACTGCAGCCGTACAATTAAGTAACAAAACGGTGTTACTGCTGGTTATGTTGAAGGCAAGATTGCGATCGAGGTGGATTCCTTGGCTATGAAGATCACTTGATACGCAAGTGTTGATAGCTAGGCTTCCTGGTCGAATTATAAATCTTCGGAGTAGTGGGTTGATGGATGTGATCATGTAGGATGATCCATTTAAAGTGTCGATCCATAGAGTGCCTGCACTGAACCGAATCTTGTACCGCTGGTCACCACAATCTGGTGCAGTGCTCAGTGGATAAGGCACCAAGGTCAGGCCACAATCCCTGCAACACCCAAGGGCAATAGCACATGGAGAGAATAATATTAGTGCAACCATAAGGATAAAAATCACTGCCACAGTATCTTCCATAGCAAAACCTTGTTATAGAAATGCAGTGATGATAGGAAGTCCTTTTATCTGCTATGCAAAATATACGTTCTGATAGTGGGTCACAGAATTGGCTGAGCTGTTAGGCATGTTTGTTCCAAACTAGTTTAGGCTTTCTCAAAATTTTGAGTTGGCAATTTCCAGGAACATATTTCAATAATTACAGATAAAAAATATTAACCTAGACGTTAAACTTTTGAGGATACATGCATTGGATTCTCTACGAGTGGACATGGGGTATTGAAGGTTCTCTTTGATAAATTTGTTTCACTCTCGATAAAATAAAAATAGATTTGATACGTTCATATGTTGGGGTAGTTCCTTGCTTGAGTTCGTTTTCCAAGTCTGCTTGTAATCTTAAGAGTGATATTAATTTAACATTTCATAATTATGTTCCCTAATTTACAATTATTCAGTTGACGGTTGTTCCTTTGTGATTGGCCTTTCATGCGTAGACCTTACGGAAAACCTTGCTATCATAACTGGAAAACACGGTGATCTCAATCTTAAGTCCCGACGAAAACTGCCCTGCCCAAACGTCTCTCACCATTGGCTGGTTTTGCCTTAACCTTCCTGCTTTGTGGTGATATCTTAATTTTGATCTTTTTTTTTTTTTTGATAGAAGTGATGAGGTACTGAGGCTCAAATCTAGGATCTTTCATTACATAGGAACATTTTATCTCCAAACAGACTCAATAGACATTTTTCGTTTCGAATAAAATTTGATATATATGATTCTATAATTGCTCTTTTGTTTATTTTAGTCCAATTAAAGTTTAGGCATGGAATGAGAGATAATATTTTATTTTCATAACGCATCCGCTTTTTGTATGCCAATTATGTCTACAAACTTAGGAAACTTATTAGTATTTTGAATATGTACATTTGTAAAATTTTATCCTAAGGCGTGTACAAGAAAAATTAATGGAAATTCAATCTTATTTGAACGTAACTAATGGTGATTGAGAATCTAATTTTTAGAAAATTTAGTTGATAATATTTTTAAGAATAAAGGATCAAATTTGCAGTTAAAGTATTGAAAATGGTATACTTTTGTTCTTTAAATGTTTTGGATTAAAATTGCTCCTAAAATATTGAAAATAGTACACGTTTATTCTTGTTGTTACTTAATTGACTTAAATTTGCCCCCAAAAATAATGAAATTCTAGATAAACAAACAAAGCATACATGACAAATTGATTAAAATTATATGAACTTAACACATGTACATTGCAAATGGAAAATGTCTGTTGGTAAGAAATTTAAATTATTTTCTGAGAATTAAAAATTTGTGTCAATCTACAGCACATGTGACAAGTTTATTTGTTTTAATCACTTTTTCATGTGTGTTTCCGTTTGTTTACATAGAGTTATGTTATTTTTAATAGCAAATTTAAACCAAATATGTAACAATAAAGACAAAAGTGTATTATTATCAATATTTCAAAGGTAATATTGGTACAAAATATATACTACTATTTTGGGACTTTTTTAATATTAGTGTGTTTTAAAAAAAAATAATAATAATTTGAGAATTGGGCTGTTTTCAAAAAATATTTGAAAAAATGGAGTGTGTTTCTAGTTTTGCAACCCTTTCCTGCGGAAATGGATTGGCTATCTCTCTCTCTCACTGTCTCACTCTCCCTCTCTTATTCCACTTTTTTCTATACCTTAATTTAAAATTTTAATATTATATTATTAACTATAATTTTTATTATTTTAATGATATTTAATTATTTATTTTATGTTTAAAATGGATATAATAGAATAATTATAATTTTTTTTATTTTTTAACTACAATAATTAATATTTTCAATTTAAATAAAGAAATAATCACCTAAAATTATGAAATACAAAAGAATATTAAAAATCATTTATACTTTGAAAAAGAAAAAAAATTAATTGGAGACAGTGATATCAAATTCAATATTAGTTAGTTTCTTTCTAAGTCTCCAATTAAAATTAATTAATTATGCATTTATCAAATACTAATATCTCATTTATTAATCGAATACTTAATGATGCACATACTCATATCGCATTTATTAATCAAATACTAATATTACATTTGATTTCATTATCTCCAATTTATTTCTTTTTCTTTTTCAAAGTGTAAATGAATTTTAATATGCTCTTTTATTTCATAATTTTAATTAATTATTTCTTTATTTAAATAAAAAATGTTAATTATTGTAGTTAAAAAATAATTTTTTTTATAATTATTCTATTATATCCATTTTAAACATAAAATAAATAATTAAATATTATTAAAATAATAAAAATTATAGTTAATAATATAGTATAAAAGTTTTGAATTAATGTATAGAAAAAGGTGGGATAAGAGAGAGAGAGTGGTGCCCAATCCATTTCTGCAGGGAAGGGTTGTGGAAATGAAAAAACACCTTATTTTTTCAAATAGTTTTGGAAACACTCTAATCCTTAAATTATTTTTTTAAAACACACAAATATTAAAAAAGTCCCCACTATTTTCAATATTTAATGGGCAAATTTGACTCTTTTCCTTTTTTATTTTATGTTTTACTTTTTCTTTTCCTATAAAAAACTTATTCGACCATATCATACCATTTTTCTAAACAGGTTAACAATCATTGTAATACTATATCATATAATGTTACACCATCAAATATACCTCATATATAAGGCCCTAGGAGCTAATATATTGTAGTTATAGAGTAGTGTGGGATTTAACTGCTGATCGGACTAGTCCAGCATAATAATAACAATTAGTTGAGTTAATTATCTTAAGGTGTTTAAAGAAAAAAGAAATGCACTAATTACAAGGTGATGGCCTTAATTTTTAAAACCGAAGATTATTCTTTCTTCCACAAAAATCTTTCTCGGAACATAATTTTTGCATAGGACAAAATACATCAATGATAACACTTGAAAATGCATTTACCTTGGATTGCCCTGAAATGGCTATGGAACTTGACCAGTGACAAGACTAAGAATATACTCAATCTCATCAGCAGCTTCTTTCATTGAGGGCCTATTTTGCCTCCTCTCGTCTAAACAGGCTGCTGCTAGGGACCCCAATGCTCTCATGGTTTCTAATTCAAGCTTAGTAACTCCTTTAACCACCGGATCAATGGAATCAAATAATCTGTCTTCTTTCATAATTTTTCTGGCATAAACCACCAAGTTCACACCTTCATCTACTCTGTTAAAATCAATAACCCTTTTAGCTGTCAAAAGCTCTAATAACATAACGCCAAAGCTATAAACATCACTCTTGTCAGTCAATTGAAAATTGAGGTAATAATCAGGGTCTAGATAGCCCAAAGTACCTTGTGCACATGTTGTAATATGGCTTGAGTCACTCACAGCTAGTCTTGAGATACCAAAATCAGACACTTTGGCATTAAGCTCATCGTCCAGTAAAATGTTGCGTGATTTTATGTCTCGATGATAAATAGGTCGTGTGGCTGAAGAGTGGAGATATGCAAACCCTTCAGCTGTTTGATGGGCAATGACAAGGTGGCGATGCCAAATTAATGGCGGCCTTTTTCTGCAAGAAGTACTTCTATGGAGATGATCGAAAAGGGTACTATCATCAATAAATGCCCTTGAACACCTCTCCGAATCCTCCTGAACAAAGAACATTGTCTCTACTGAAGTTGTTTGTTGCTCTTTTTATGTCTTCGCCTCTGAATATCCTCCCCATTATCCCACTTGTGCTCACACTTAGTATTCTTTCCCTTATCTTACTTATGCTTAGTTGCGCCATTTCTCTTCTTTTCTGACTATGTTTTCTGTAGAGTAAACCCATGCTTGTTACTCCAATTAGCATTGCACCACCAGCAAAGGCTAAACCTTTTTAATCATGTTTTAGGGAAAAAAAATAATGATAAGGATTAATATTTTCAAGATTATTATTGAAATTCATAATCTCAAATTGTTTGATAACTAAATTATTGAAGATATTTCAAAAAAAAAAAAAAAGAGAGAGAACACATACCACCAAGGAGTGGAGTTTTTTTTCTTCAGTTGATGGCAATGTTTTCCATGTTTACACTTTCCGCCTTCACAGAAGAGAGAATTTTTGGATTCATTAATCCAAATTTCAGTGGTTTAAAACTTTAATTTAATCTCAGTAATTAATGCAGTACACGTTACATGTCTAGACTAGTTGAACTGATTGAGAGAAATGAAATTTACTTGCTCATTATACAAACTCCATTGATGGGATCCCAGCTGAAGCCAGATCGGCAAAAGCATATTTTCTGTCCAACACTGACCAGATCCTGCAAGCACATAGAATTTGGCAAATCCTGACAATCCAATGCAGTTTTACATAGAGGTTCCTCAGGCAGCATCCACTCCAATTCAAGCTCAGAATCTGGCCACTTGCTCGCCGGCAATTCCATATCCAAATTCAGAAAACTTTGGTAAGCTGAACACCTATCTGATCGAGCCCTAATTCTATAGACCCACCAGTCTTTAAACCAACAACATATCTTTTCAGATATGGTTCCGCAGGCAGCTTTAGCCATTGCATTCTCTCTGATGAAGTCATGGCATCTACTACTTGACGAACAATTCAACGATGCGTATAGTTGTGCAACTGAACGAGAACAGTTCGTGAAAATTACCGTGTTGCTGCTAGTAATGTTGAAGGGAAGATTGTTGTGTAGTTGGATACCTCCGCTTGGAAAATCAGCTGCCATACACGAGTTCTTCGCTGCGAAGCCTAGGTTGCGGATTATTAGGCGTTGGGTTAATGGATTTATGGAAGAAATTATGTAGGATGATCCATTAAAGGCGTTAAATCATAATTTGCCTGCTTTGCAGCTGATCTTGTACAATGGATTACCGCAGCTTGGGGCAGTGCTAAGGGGATACGGCACTGGAGTTTGGCCACATTTGGGGCATACCCTCACGGCTTCTGCTTGTCTGCTAGATGACAACATTGCCAGTATCATTAGAATTAACAAAATTAGTATTTGATTCTCCATTAGTATAGCTTAATGGTGTTGTAATGGAAGACGATGGCATGTAGCTAGTTTTCTTTTGTTCTGCTTCTCTCAATTTTTATTGTGGTTTATTGGATCCTTAAATTTTAATTTAATATATATTGAATCTAGCTACACATGGACTCAATCAAAAACTGCATTATGCCACAACGGGGCCAAGAAAGTTAAGTAATTCTGAATTACGAGTACCGTTTTGTTTAGTTAAATATATTAGTGAACTTTTTTATTCTAAACGCTAAAATTGATTGCCTAAAAAGAACAAGTTAAACAAAATGTTCTGTAAATTAAAAATGATAATTAGTTTCATAGTATTGTTAGCTGGCCACTTCTCATTTATTGTTAGAATTTTCTGCCTTCAAAAGAAGTGTTGAAGCAACCAAATATCCTTCATGTCTCTCT
Organism: Excoecaria agallocha; assembly: GCA_037975025.1. Lineage (NCBI taxonomy): Eukaryota > Viridiplantae > Streptophyta > Magnoliopsida > Malpighiales > Euphorbiaceae > Excoecaria > Excoecaria agallocha. Next base: position 52,826,835 of record CM075806.1, on the reverse strand, counting down.
TTGACGCCGACCGCCACGCTCTTCCTTCAGAAGTGGATCGAGCAACGAAAAAAGTAAAACTCAGGGCAAATCTCTCTAATCCAGCTGGGTATAGAGATAGCTTAATAAACGGAGCTGTGCAAGACTCCTTCATGGAGGAAATCATCGACTCTATGGAAGTCACCTTGGATGCAGGGGACGTGAACATCAATCGCTCTGGGGCGGTTCCGGTTGTAAGTTTTTCAGATAATCTTCGTTCTAAACTGTCCACTACGTTGGGGAAGGCAATTGTTGTTAGTCTCCTGGGAAAATCGATTGGCTATAAGGCTCTATGTGCCAGAATTCAATCACTATGGAGTCCTACAAATGCTAAAATCTTGGACATAGGCAGGGGTTTTTTTCTGGTGCAGTTTACCAACGAGCATGACTATATAAAAGCTCTTTATAAAGGTCCCTGGGTAGTAAACGGAGCTTATTTGCTAGTACAGAAATGGCACCCTGAGTTCAGAGTTTCCAACGGTTCAGTTAACGCCACCACTGTATGGGTCCGGCTTCCTGAACTTCCGTTGCAATACTATTCCTGTAACGTCCTGACAGCCATAGCAGAGGCCATTGGTCCTGTGGCCAAGATAGACTATAATACCAGTGAGTTGCACCGTGGCCGTTTTGCTAAAGTGGTTGTGGTTATCGATCTGCATCAACCTCTGGTCTCCATAATCAACATTGATGGAGAGACCCAGAAGGTGGAGTATGAGAATATACCAGAAATCTGCTTCCACTGTGGTAGGGTTGGACATTATGAAACATACTGTCCTCACAAACGGGTCGATACAACCAAAGGAGATAACCAAGAAGATTTGACGGAGGACGCTGGTCCTGTTAACACCGGACAGTTCGGATAATGGATGGTGGTCGAGAAACGTCGAAGGAATCCCAGAGCTTCAGCCGATAATTCAGGAAGAAATCCCGGTATTAATGGGAAGGGATCCAGATTTGCTGTGTTAGACGGCGATGGGGGCGAGATTTCAGGGGAAGTTGCTGCAGACAAGAGAATATACCTCCTTTTAATAATAACACAAGTGGTGGCCAAACTAAAAACAATACAGGAATAATGAAGGCACGTGGCTTTAAAAATAGCTCATCACGTGGTAGTGGGGGCTCTAACAAAAGAAGACTTTCAAGGGAACAGGACCATGCAGAGGAATTTACCGTGACCAACAACAAAGTTATTTTGGGTGATTTTTTTATGTTCAAGAGCAAAGTCCAAAATGAAGAAAGCTTAGTTGCCATGCCTTCATCCCTTAACCCAGTGAAGCATACAGTGGTAGGCAAATTGGTAAAAGAGATAGGAGCACCTTCGACAGTTCCTGTTACTGACAACTTAGAGAGTGGTCTAGTAAATTCCCATCTTTTGGGTCAGTTTGAAAATAGGCCTCCCGATTTTGAATTACAAACTCTGGCTGATGGTAGCGCTTCTCTGACCATGGATATTATGAATGCGGATGTGTCTACCCATGTGGGAAACAATGAGGAGAAAGTTGATTCCAGTGGAGATAAGGGGCCTCTTGACCCCTATTTACGTGAAGATTAAGCACTGCCTTAGAGGTAACCTTCTATCTTTATAGCTTTTTATGTCTACCCTTTCTTGGAATTGTCAGGGTGCTAAAAGCCCTTCGTTTGTGAGAACTCTGAAATGTTTTATCCAAGGCCATAATCCAAAGTTGGTGGTGCTCCTTGAACCTAGGATTAGTGGTACTACTGCTGACAAATGCATTGAAAAAATTGATTTTCCTCGATCTCATAGAGTTGAGGCAACGGGTTTTAGTGGCGGGATTTGGGTGTTATGGAAGGATTGTTGGAAGGTCGAGATCTTGATTAGTAATATGCAGTTCATCCATCTGGCTGTTAAAACTGAAAATAACAGTATGTTTTACTTCACTGCTATCTATGCGCATCTTGTGGCTTCTCTCCGCACTAAGCTTTGGTCTGTTCTCCATCAAATTAATAGAACCACAGATGAGCATTGGGTTTTAATGGGAGACTTCAACTCTATATTATATGCCAAGGAAAGACAGGGTGGTTCAATGAATAGAACAGGGATCAGTAAACCCTTCTTGGACTGGTTTATTTCCTCAAAGCTGATTGATATGGGGTATAAGGGTCTAGATTATACTTGGAAAAGGGGTAATCTCTATGCGAGGTTAGACCTGGGCATTTGCAATAATGCTTGGAGTACTCGATTTCCCGATGCTTCCATTACGCATCTAGCGAGAATTTCTTCTGATCACAGGCCACTTTTGCTGAGATTATGTATTGATAGGAGTGTTAATGTTAATCGACCTTTCCGTTTTTTGCAAGCCTGGTTAACTCACACTAGTTTTCAGGATTTTGTTCATCAGAATTGGAGAGTTGATGGAAACATGATGGCCTCGGTTCATGCATTTGTTGAGAATCTAAAGACCTGGAATTGCACAACGTTCGAAAATATTTTTTATCAAAAAAGGGAGTTGTTGGCCCGCATAACTGGTATTCAAAAAAGGCTTACTCAGAATCATTCTCCTTATCTTGAAAGTCTTGAGATGGATTTAAAAACTAAGCTCGATTTGGTGCTTCATCAGGAAGAACTTTTTTGGCTTCAGAAGTCCAGGAGTGATTGAATTCAAAGTAGGGATAGGAATACTGCTTTTTTCTACCAAAGAACGATTCGTCGACGAAAGAGAAATCGAATAGAGTATCTTTAGAATTCTGAAGGTGTTTGGATTGATGACCCGACAACTTTGAGTGATATGGCAGTTAATTTTTTCTCCAATCTTTACTCTGAGGAATGCTATAATCGTCCGCCTTATCACATTAGGGGCCACTTCCCTCTTCTTGGTGAGAAGGTGAGGGTGCTTTCTGAGGATTTCTCTTGCATTGAAATCCGAAGAGCTTTATTTGACATGAAACCGTGGAAAGCTCCTGGAGTTGATGGCATCCCAGTGGAATGTAGTTGGTAATGATGTCTGCCATGAAGTTTTGAGAGTCCTTAAGGGTGGTAAGATGGATAGTGCTATGAATAAAACCCTTTTCTGTCTTATTCCAAAAATAGATGTTCCTAAAAGTATTTCTCAGTTTCGTCCTATTGCTTTTATGCTCGGTGCTCTACAAGGTGGTGACTAAAACTATTGCTAACAGGCTCAAGAATCTTATGCCCCTCTTGATTGGGCCTACACAGACTAATTTTATTCCTGGAAGACATATTACGGAAAATACTATTGTCACTCAGGAAGTTATTCACACCATGAGGAGTAAAAAGGGTAAAACGGGTTTTATGGCAATTAAGGTGGACTTGGAAAAAGCCTATGATCGGGTTAGTTGGGATTTTCTCAAGGACACTCTTATGGATGCTTGGATTCCTGTGGACTTAGTCAACGTTATAATGGACTGTGTCTCTGCTTCCTCTACGCATATCTTGTGGAATGGTAATATGTCAGATGCTTTCATGCCTTCTCGGGGCCTCAGACAGGGTTGCCCCTTATCGCCCTATTTGTTCATTCTTTGTATGGAAAGGCTCAGCCAAGGTATTAATATTGCAGTAAAAAATGGAGATTGGCATCTTGTGCATCTTAACAAAGGCGGCCCTCATATTAGTCATCTGTTCTTCGTTGATGACTTGATCCTTTTTAGCAAAGCTGATGTGAGGAAAACTCGGGTTATTAACAAGGTTTTGAATGATTTCTGCGAGAGCTCTGGTCAAAAGGTCAGTTTTGACAAAACTAGTGTGTTTTACTCTAAGAATGTTAATAATCATCTTCGTCGGGATCTGAACCACAAGCTGGGTTTCAAGGAGGTTACAGATTTAGGGAAGTATCTTGGAATGCCTATTCTGCATTCTAGAGCTTCTAAGAAACACTACTCTTACATTCTCGATCGAATGAAAAGCAGAATGGCCAGTTGGGATACTTCTTGTATATCCATGGCAGGTCGTGTTACGCTTGCCAAGAATGTGTTATCTAACATGCCCTCTTATGTTGTTCAAGCCACTCGAACCCCTTCTTCCTTTTATGCAGAGGTTGATTTGCTGACTAGACAGTTTGTTTGGGAGGGGTAAAGTGGGCTCTCGCAGCTTAGCTCTAGTTCCTTAGAGCACTATGGAAAAACCGAAAGACAGAGGGGGTCTCTCCTTCAGGAATACTTATACCCTCAATACAGCCTTTCTGATCAAGCTTGCGTGGAACTTGCTAACCCAACTGCATCACCTGTGGGTTAGTATCCTTACTTCAAAATACAAGTTTTTGTATGGAAATAGTGCTTATCCCATGGTCCAGCGCAGCAGCACTCCAGTCTGGAAAGGAATATGTTCTGTCTGGTTGGAGGTCCTGTCTTATACTAGGTGGGTTATTGGTAATGGCAAGAAGATCAGATTCTGGTTTGATAGATGGGTTCCTAGTCTGGAGTTACTGTTATTTCATCACACGTCCAGGCTTATTCCCGAAGATTTAATTAACAAAACGATTGATTATTTTGCTGATGATAATGTTGGCTGGTGTTGGAATCGATTTGAGGAGTTTTTCCCTTATAATATCCTTCTGAGTATTGTGGCAGCTTACCCTCCGCATTCTAGTGCTGATGAAGATCAGCCTATCTGGGATCTCTCCTCATCTGGTACATTTTCTATCAAAACTGCCTACTCAAGTTTGGTGGAAAATGTTCTAGATGACTCAGACTCTCTTTGGAATCAAATTTGGAAATTAAAAGTGCCTCAACGAACTAGAATGTTTATTTGGTTGGTGATAAATAATGGCATTATGACAAACTTTGAAAGGAAAAGAAGACATTTCACAGACAAGTCTGATTATGCCTTCTGTGGGGTAGAAGACGAAGATAGCCTTCATGTTTTGCGTGACTGTGTGGCTGCGAAGCAGTTCTGGAGTTTCTGTCTCTCAGGAGTTCACCTTCAACAATTTATGGAATCTGTTAGTTTGCATGACTGGGTGAAATTCAACCTAAATAACTTGAATGTAGTCTTGGAAGAGGTTACTTGGCCGGAGATTTTTGCTACTGGCTGTTGGTTTTTGTGGAAGCAAAGAAATGAGTTTATTTTTCAGAATAAGCGTAGACCCATTCTCTCTTTATTTAATGACATGCTCATTTTTGGTAAGTCTTGTCAAGGTTCCCTGGCTTTGTATGAGGTGGGTAATGAGAATGCCTTCCTTCCCTCTCCAAGGTCTTGGTTGTCTCCCCCTATGAACTTTTTCAAGGTCAATACTGATGCTTCAGTGTCCAGAGGGGGCATGGCCACTTGTGGGGGTCTTTTGAGGAATTACTTGGGACACTGGTATTCTGGCTTTGTGGCCAATTTGGGCAGTTGTCCTATTCTTATGGCCGAAATTTGGGGAATTTATTATGGGCTCTGCAGAGCTAAAGAAGAAAGCATTGTCAATGTCATGGTGGAAAATGACAATAATTTGGCTATTGAGATGATTCTTGGAATTTCTGCTCCTAGTGCTCCTTGTATCGCTCTGGTTGATTGGGTTCGCAACTTGGCTAAGCATTTCTCTAATATTTCCTTCAATCACATCTACCGAGAGGCAAACCTTGCAGCCGATAAGATTGCCAAGCCGGGCAATGACTTTCCTCATGGTTATCATGTGCTATTTTCCCCTCCTCAGGGGTTAGTTTACTGGTTGTATTATGATACTGTTGGAGTTTCTTTTGACTCTTAGCGTGTTTTTCTCGTGAGCTTGCTCACCTTCTTTAACCAAAAAAAAAAATAGTCGAGCCACTATAGTCCAACGTTTAATTGCATTAAAAAAAAATCATAAAACCACATGCAAGGTGCCAAAGATTTGTACGTTCACTAAAACTTTTCTAAACGCTTCCTATGTAATATTCCATATAATCAAGGAAGATCTATTGGCATATTAATGTCGTGCCATCTTATTTAAAATCTATCTACACGTCGTACTTATGGCTCCTTTCACAAGGAACAGAAATGGTAATTGTTAGTAGTAATTTGTTAAGGTTCAAGTCCCATTGCCTTGAGAACCGACAGCACTTGCACATGATGCTAAGTTTTTATATTAGGTTCATTCCGAAAGTCTCGGGCATTCGCAAATTGTGACATTATGAAAAATCTGTATTTAGTTTCGTAAAGATGGGACACTGTTTCCTTGTAATATTCATGTCTATCTTGCCCATTGCTTGACTTCTTCAGCCCACTAGCTATTTGGCACTTAAGACCCCGAAGATCTGGATAAAAAAAAAAAATTCAAAGGACCAATAAAAACAAATATAAAAATTCAACAATTTCGAAGATGCATTTTGCTTTAAAAAAAAGTAGAGTATTAAAAGGAATTTTACTTAATAAGTTTAAAGAAAAGATTAGTAAGAGTTTGCGTTTAAAATTGATTGCAGAATGAATTAAGTAATTTTGGAGCATGTAAGGAAAAATTTAAAATTATTCAGTTCGACTTTTGAATATAATAAAATTAATTTCATTTATAGTCATTAAATTACGTATAAATAATCGAATACTAATAAAATAATTTTTTATTATAAAATAACTTCAATTTTGAATATACAATTCAAAATCGGATGTGGCTTTGATTTCAAAATCGGATTCAGGAAGAAGTCTGCCCGAAAATTCTAGCCGGTACATGACATCACCATTACATTCACACGTGGTGCACAATCATCAACCATTTTCACATTGCGACATCATCTTGAAGCCATGCACCATTCCCACGTCGTTAGGGATGATCACGGGGCGGGACGGGGCCGGGGAATGCTCCCCCACTCCCTCCCTCGCCAGTGGCGGGGATTCCCCGCCCCGCCCCCGCCACCAATGTCGGGGGAAGAATTCCCCCCGTCCCTGCCCCGCGGGGATCCTCGTCCCCCGCGGGGATCCTCGTCCCCCGTTTTTTTTTTTAAATATAATATTTTATTAATAATTAAAATTAAAATATAATATTTAATAAATAAAAAATTTAAAATCAATAATAATTTAAAACTTAATAATTATAAAATTAAATTATATTTTAATTATTTATAAAATATTATATTTTAATATATTTATATATATATATATATATATATATATATATATATATATATATATATATATATATATATATATATTTTTTGGGGCGGGGATCCCATTCCCCGTCCCCGTTCCCGATTTTAGGACGAGGAATTTTTTTCCCCTGCCCCCGTCCCCACGGGGGGAAATTTCGGAGATTCTCCGCCCCGAACGGGGCGGATCCCCGTCGGGGCCGGGGAATCCCCGCCCCGTGATCATCCCTACACGTCGTAGGATTCGTTATTTAAAAAAAAAATCTCAATGTGCAATTAAATTTAACATATATATCTTAGAGCTAGTTCTATCCATAATCTCATATATATCTTAGAGCTAGTTCTATCCATAATCACTGAATTTATAGCTAATTCTATAATAATAATAATTTTTTTATTTTATAAAAATTATTGAAATTTGAGAATATATTCAACAAAATCATATTTATCGATTTTTAATTAAAAAAATATTAGAAAGTCCAGTTGACATATGCGGTCAATAAAATATGTACACATAGCATTCAGTGTGGCACAATATTAGCATGATACATGACGATTTCAAATACTTTCTTTGTCAATGTGTGCGCTGACGTGGCAAACATGATACGTGTTATGTTGACGTGATGTCATGTGTGCATGTTGTAATAATTAAACATGTCAACTAAATTTTTCGGTATTTTTTATATCGAAAATCGATCAAAATAATTTTGTTGTAAATATTTATAAATTTCAATAATTTTATGAAAAAAAATAATTTTTTATTATCATTATAAAATTGACAACAAATTTAGTGATAATAGATGAAACTAACTCATATATCCTGTGAACAAAAACTTGAAAGGAAAATTAGAAAGAGCACAGAGCAAACAAAATTCATCTTATTTTGCACAAAAAACAAAATCACCTTATTACGCAGCGTCCACATTTTGAATCTCACATAAACAAATTAAACCCAACTTTTTTCAAGTCCCCATTTTGAAATCAAAGCCACCTCCGAACTTACTGTCAATATAGCTAAGATCTCGGCAGCTTTATGACCATCACCGCCAGAATCTCTACAGGCCATGGAAGCTTCGTTGAAAGACACCAAATGAAATGCCTCCATTAATGCCAATGTTGTTTTGCTTTGTTGCTGCTGCTATTGTTGATCATGCTGATCAGCACCGGGTACGGCGCCATTGCAGTAGGGATGGAAGGCATGTGAAGAGCGTTGTTTCTTCTTTTTCTTCATCTTTGTCTTATTGGTTTGCTGGGTCATGGTATTGTAGATGGATTAGAGAGAAACAATCGGATGAATCGGAGAGAATTTGATTGCTGGTGGATGGATTTGGTTAAAGCTATTCAAAATTAATCTATATACAAAACTAATTGTAGTTAGTACAAAGTGCTGAAAAGTAGGAAGCTACTTCGGCTAATACTTGCCCTCAAGCTTAAAATCTATAAGATAGAGTTTGATGAGCTTATCTCTTAAAGCATTGAAACATTGTTAAGGAAGAGCGTCCACGAAGACATCACCTATTTGATATTTGGTGAACAGATTGATAATGACACTAAAAAAAAAAAAAAGAAGGCTTATAAAAATGGAAAATTCATTTTCTAAAAGTCAATAACAATGAAAAAATTGGATCACCGTCCCATTGTAATAGACTCTGCTGCTAATGACCAATAAAGACAAAGAGTATATTAACTGGTCTTTAAAACTTTTAATGACAAAAAAAAAATCAAGTCCTTAAAAAATTTTAAGAACCGAATCTCTCGTCTTTAATAATGTAGATCACATGACCAATCTAGTTATTAGGGACCAAATTGGCTATTAAAAGCCATAAACTTTTAAGCACCAGACTAAAATCTAGTTCCTAAAATCATAATAAGGATGAAAAATCTCATCCTTAAAAGTAATCATCATGTCACCATATATTATGTTAAGGACCAAAAACTCAGTCCCTAAAAGTATAATGAGGACCATAAATTAATATGGTCATTAAAAGTAATTACCATAGGACCATATTATATGATGACCATAAAATTGGTCTTGAAAATTATAATAAGGACCATATTTTTCACCATGTATTTTTATTTTGTATTTTTAAATATAATTTATACAATCTATAGATAACAAATAATTAATAAATGGAAACACAATTAATAATATCATACTTGCATATATAATTAATTTGTAATTCATTAGAAATATAAAGTTAGCATCTAAAAAGCAATCTATTGTTTATATAGCCACTTTTCAAAAAAATAATCTCTAGCAAAATAAGATAATGTATTTCTCTAAAATTTCATAACAAAAAATTCTAACCAATACTTCCATATTCGTTCAAATTTTCATAGTCAAATTTAATTTTTCAGTATTTTGTCTATACTAAAAACTGCAAAAAGTATAAGAGAACAAAAATGAATCTACAAGTAATTTAAGAATAGATCTCAAAAAAATTCTGATTTCATCAAGTGTAACTATATACACTTCAAAAAGTTTTCATATGAACTTTAAAGAAATTTTAATTCCACCAAGTGTAACTATATACACTTTGAAAAGTTAGCATATATGAGAGTGGCTGCAACACACAAGAAAAACTTAAATTAGTTTTACTATGAATTAAAAGCACTGAGCTCCACATGTATAAAAAGCAACAAAAATTTCTCCTTAGCATCAAATTGATCCATTTGTCAAAAAAATGTAAGACGCAAGTATGGTAAATTGAACAACAAAAACCAGTAATAGCGACCAAAAGTGTGAAAGCTGAAAATTTTTAAAAGAAAAGCATACAGAAATTTTTACCAAAATAATGTAGAAGCATATAGAACTAACAAAACAAACAGTCTCAAAAACATAAATTTGATGATCATACCATCAATGAATGACATAGCTGCTTTTTTGACATACAGCTCATATCTTTTCTTGGTTAGGTGATTATAAGGAAAAAAGGAAAGATAGAGTAGAGAAGAAGAAGTTAGATACAATTAGAGCTTTAGTAATGAATTAGACAAACTTTTTGTATTTCAAAATCCATGCAATGATTCATTTCACTACAAGAAAAATGACCTTTAAGGACCAGAAATTTGATTTTTAAAGGTGCAAAATTGGTTCTTAAAGGTTAATAGAGACCAAAAATTTGATGCCGGTAATGACTAAAAAGAACCAGATTTGGCATCTGATCCTTAAAAGTTATTAAGGACTAGAAAAATTTTGGTCCCTAAAAAATATTAAGGACCAAATTTCTTATCCTAATTAATCCACCTCACGTGATCCATACAACCTTTAGGAACCAAAAATTTGATCCCTAAAAAAATTTAAAAACTGGAAATAACTGGTCGATAAAAAGTATTAAAAACCAAATTTCTTGTCCCAAATAATTAACTAACGTGACTAATCAAACTTTATAATGACCAAAAATCTGATCCCTAAAATTCGAAAAAGACAAAATTTATCCCGTCGCATTTTGTTTTGGGAGCAACTTTTAAGTAACATTGTAATCTGGTTACTAAAAGATTAATAAAAGATCAATATTTTAGCCTCTAATCTGGTCACAAAAAGATATATAATTCCCTTTGATTCCAAAATAAATAAATTTTTTAATCATGTAAATTTAATTGTATTATATAATTCATAAATAATAGATACATATATAAACAATAATCCCAACATTTCATATATATATATATATATATAATTTGTAATGAATACAAATGTAGAGTTAACATTCAAAAAAACCATCATATGAACAAAAATATTTTTTATACAACCTCTTTCCAAAAAAAATTAATAACTAGAAAAATAAAATGATTTACATCTCTATAATTTCCTAAAAAAAGCCCATCAACGTTTGTATGAAGCTTTCAAACCTTCATTGTCAATTCTATACTGTATTTTGTTATTGCAATAAAGTACAATAAGAAAACAAAATGATTTAGTGAAAAAAATATTTATAGATCTATTAATAATAACTAGTTGAATTTGAAAGTGATTTAACAACTCACCCAAAAAATATTCTAATTCCATAAGTGTGGGGCTGCAAAATACATGCAGAACAAAATTAGAACAATAAAAATGAATATATCATATTCAAATAATTGCACTTACAATTCAAAATTTGGTTGACAAGTTATATAGAATAGAATTTGATATTCCATGCCATTTCTTATATAATTCAAATATTAAGTTCCTCTGCAAATATTAAGTTCCTAAATCTAGATAAAGCACAAAAATATGGAAGTAGCCACATGGACTCAAAACCTACTATAAGTACCATAAAATTTGAAGGGGTCAGGGACAAAATGTTAGCATCCAGAAAAAGAAACCACCAGCAAAATAACCTAGGAGATGCATGGTTTTAATTTCAGGTTGGGGTTGGGGTATGTTGTAGGGAACGTTTTTAAGGTCAAAAACTACTTTCAGCCCATAAAGAGAGAACTAGATTCAAGCATGACCCACTTTCCTATAGTAAATCTGCAAGCCAAAACAATCTTAAAGCTACTAATCATTTTAATGTTAAGAATTCAGAACCATTGACAAATCAATAACTTAAACATTTTTAGGATAAAGACATGATATACTTAAAAAGAGAAGGAAACAACAATTCAAGTTTGAAAGTGGAAAAAAGGACATGGACAAAAAACATAAAGATGCATGGTCTTTAATCATACAATAGAATTTAATAAAACTACCTTCCATAATAACTCTGCATGTTCAAGGCAGGTTAAGCAATTGCAAGCTTGAAAATTCCTCTCGCTCATTCAGTTTCTGATAGTGATCTCTCTAGTTCCGCATATTTGCTCCAAGCATAAATTTTTTTGATGACCATAACAAGTATTTCTCATACAGTTTTCTGCAGCAACAATCAATATTTATGTAGTTGGACTCTATCTCAATGTACTTCTTAAAGATCGGTTTATTGTCAAGCAAAATAGTGAGAACATAATAGATAATGTAATATAATTCGGTAAAAATGTGGCAGCAACCTGATTTTACTTTGTCTTTGAGAGCTTTGCCAATCGCATTGCCTAAAATTTAACGAGCTCTATGGAGATTCAACTGCCTTATTTTGAAGTAATCAGAAAACATCCAAAGTAATCAAAAAATGCTTAAGATACCCATCTATCCATTAATTACATTAAATTAAAAAAAAACATCTATACAAATATACATGATTAAGCAGGGTCTGCCCATGTAAGAGAATGAAAGGAAGAAGAAAGAAAACGCCCATAGACAAAATCACTTCAGATTCCATCCAGGCAAAAGAAAAAGGTAAACAAAATCCAACACTAAAAGAGTTCAATGTCTATAAATTGCTATAGTATATCATGGCTTTATAATTGAGATGTTATGAAATCTGTAAAAAAAAATTTTAATGAAGATGGATTTAAAGGTAAGGACGTCTTCCATTCCAGGCCCTATTGTTATCATCTTTTTTTTAACAAATTTTGATTTTCTTGATAACTCAAGTGAATGAAACCAAAGGCAATTCTTGCTTAATCTCAAGAAAATGTTCATGCCTTGTGACTGCTCAAGAAATATCATTCTAGTTAAGTTCATCTTTTCAATTTTCATCAAATACAATCCATTAACAACATTGCAGGTCCATACGTAAATGTTTTAACTTATACCAGTGCAAATCAGGATAAAAAATAGACATTTGAAAAGAGATATCCTCAATATGTATAAATTAGCCAAGTTGCTCACATCGACAAGCCAGAAAACTAGCAGCAGCATCACACATCAAAGACTATAGAAGGATTTCACACTTAAATGAGAAGAGATTTTAATAAATGAGATTCAATGAAATAATTATGCCATCAAGTTAATGTCATTAAATCACAAAATCTTAAGATTTCTATAAGATCCAATATTTGCAGGTCTGTGATGCATAATCCAAATCAGTTTGATTTAATATTAGGAAATATCAAGTGACATAATTGTTAACCAAAAAAGCATAGGCATTCTATTGAACATGTGTTCTTTAATAAGATAGTAGGTCATGACAAACGACCAGAACTATATAAAGCACAAGCAACAATGAGAATCTAACAAAAAAATAATGTAAAAGAGCTAAATAAAGTAATAGGGTAGGTGATATTATCAGGGCTGTAAGAACTAGAGCTCATAAGCTGGCCATCAACAGTTTTTCTATGCTGTAAAACGTGTCTCATGGAATTAGCAACAGGTGCAAAATGAATAAGATAACAGTGACATCTAACATAAAATACCTTGGGTCCACATTTGTGCGACAAATTCAAAAGGTTCCTATTCTAGTTCCAGTTATATCACTGCAAGTCTGCACCTGCTCCATTAGGTAATTTTCATAATTATGTAATGGACCGAGTCATATATATATATATATATATATATATATATATATATATATATATATATATATATATATATATATATATATAAACATATTTTTACACAAGTCTTTTATTGGCTCAGTCTATAAATGGATATATGGACATAACATAAGTAAGAAATTTGCTCACAATTTTATGATCCTAACAACCGAAAAAGAAGATACAATGGAAACCACCTCTCACATGCTATAAGAGATTGCCCTCGATTAAAAAAATGTATGATCTGAAACAGAGTGCATCTTGGATGAAGAGAATAAAGCAAAAAATTTTACCTACTCAAATGAGAACCAGTTCTTCCGGATAGGATATAATAAAAGAAAGAAATAAGTTAATAATTTTTTTTATCTTTGTAAGGTTGTTGGTATCAGAAATAAATAAATAAAGCAACTTTTGTTCTTATTTAAATTCGTCATTCACAAATATTGCTTGCATTGGAATTTATATGAGAGTTTACAACTTGATTGTTGGGCACAAAAAAGGTCATAAGACATATGCACACTTAGGAGTTTGGATTTTATTCTGAGTTACAGAATGTTCCAATAGTCATTAGAGACCGTAAACGTGTAACGCTTCAAAAATTTTGATTACATGAATAGTACTATCTTGTCATTGAACAGTATTACCGAGACCAGAAATGTTATTTATCAGGTAACGAAAATTACTATGCATGGAGGATTTATGGACACTGTTTCTACGTGATGTAAAGAATAGAGAAGAATTGGTTATTTTAGAAGAGAAGGTTAGTAAAGAAGAAAATTGAATTGAGAGAGAAGAATATTGGAAGAGAGAATTATCTGAATTCATTCATCAACATATTTGTCACATATTTGAATACCAAATATGATAGCTAATACTGAAAATGGAGATTGTCACCAATTTTCACTTCTGAATAATCTGCAAAAATATGAAGGTTCATCAACTGCTAATTAATACAACAGAAAATTGAAGTAGCATCTTGAATTTGTCCAATGATGAATTCATATCATTTTTATATAAATTTCTTTGAATTTTTTTATTTTGTATATAGTTTGATCCATTTCTTCTTTTCATTATGTACCAAATCATATGTTTTTGGATAATAGACAAATATATATATATATATATATATATATATATATATATATATATATATATATATATATATATATATATATATATATATATATATATATAATTGGCCTATGCTATAGTTGTTTATAATATTATGATAAATCTTTGATTTTTAACAGTAATATTAAGAAATACAGCACAAACAGAAAAGAACAATGTTAGTATTCTAGTTAAATCTAGGTAGATGGCAGCTTAAATAGAGGACCTCATGAACTTGACAGTATCAATGCAAATGCGTACACTATGAATTCAATATAAATATGATAATTAATTCAAAAGAAAAAGCATTAATAAAAATCGATATCAATACTTACAGTTGTTGAAGAAAGGCCAAGCTCATCCAGAATTCCAGATTCAGCAGGTGATGAGTACCCCATCTATAAACAATTCAAAATCTTTTTTAATGGAAGAAAGGTGAGTAGGATTAAAAAGCAAAGCATGAACTTGCTGCTTAATAGATAACTATGCTTCTATAAATGAAATCCAATTTTGTTCTAATAGCAGAAAAGCAGATTCAGATCTCCAAAAAGTCTCCCAACAGAAAAATAGCATATGTAAAGTAGCTTTATGTAAGATCTCTTTTCCTTGGGTTATTTAGTGATTGTCAAACGAATATATTCAAGGTATCAATCACCTAAAAATTAGTAAAATGTTGTTCCAACATTCTGTTCAAAAGTGACCAAAAGCCTTGAGTACTCAAAGGGGGGGGAATATGCATGCCAAAGGGCAAAGTCACATGGACTTGTAATCTCAATTTTTTTTTGTACTTTTGCTTTCCATAAAACATGGAAGGAATTGCTATATCATTAATTAATTATTTTTTTCAAGACTCCACTTGCTCATAAGAATTATTGCTTAGAATACCAATACCAACTATTTATTTATCAAAAAATTAATACTTCAAACTATCAATTTATAACACAAGCTATTAAGCTTACAAAATTTCAACTCTCTTTTTCCTCTTTGTAATTTTGTTTGCATAGCACATGGAAGGAATTGTTCTTAAATATTGAAGGCAAAGAAACATAACTGACCAGCAATCAGCGAGGATGCCCAAAATGCCACAAGACTCTAAACTTCACTAGAACATCGGTGTTTTTTTTTCTCAATACAAAAAAAAGAATCAAAATCAAAGAATTATAGAACCTCAGGAACTGTAGACAAAAATCAAAGAATTATTGCCACCGCCTGCCATATTGATGAACCTCAGAAAAATTAAACACCAACTATGTGCCAACTTTACATGATTGAATAAATGAAAAGAAAAAGATTCATTAACGAGTTGCACGTGCTGCTTAAATTGGTAGGCAACTAGCACTAGAGGCATCTACTAATACATTTAACTAAGCAATTTGAAATCTAATATTACACAATCAGAGCCAAGAAAAAAAGCTTTACAGATTCAAAGGATTATATGAAACCAATTAAATTAATTTTGTATCGGATATATAGCAACCTTATTTGAAATTCAAGAAAAGAGAAAAGTAACCGATGCCTTACCAATCTTATAAGTTGGGCAGTGCGCCAATGAGAAGCTCTATCATCCAAACTCCTCTAATCCAGTCTTTGCATCCCTAACCGTTCCTCAAAATCAACACACTCAAATTACCATAATTCCATTATGAGAAAACAGCCCCAAATACTAATCATACCAATAAACTAAGAACATCATACTGCTATCTTATACCTCTACCATAACATCAATCTGAGCACCATGAATCATCTCGGTTTGGCCTTATAACAAACAAGAAGTCAAAAAAATTGCATAAAAAACAAAAGCAATCTAATTATCCATATATTGATATTCAAACTTGAAAGTGTTGTCTTCCCAGAACTGCATACGCAAACACAGGGAAAAAAATTTTGAAAACTTCATTTAAAAGTGTTCAAAGAAAAGGAAAGGAAAGCCAAAAATTGAATATTAAACACTTACTTGTATTGATGAAAAGCATTTCTCTGCATCTTCAGCCCTTTAGGATCCTAAAAGAAGTTCTATGAAAGAATTAAACACAGAGAAAGATAAATAAGCATATGTAATACTGAAGAAATAGAGAGAAACTTATAGGACCGTGGACTTTAACCATAATGGTGAAGTTACGGGCAGAATCGAAGGTTTCAGGCAAACCCATGAGGGAAGTAGAGGAAGATAATGGAAGTTTTGTTGAATTTTTGGTTACGGTTATGGATAGAAGGTTCTAGAAGGCAAAAGGAAAAGCAAGATATATTCTCGCATATAGATTCATAATTTTGGACCGAATTTTTTAGTTTTAGGGATTATAAATTTTTACATTTGCTGTCTAGCATTAAAAAAAAAAGAGTTAATGAAGGAAAAAAATTATAGTCCCTATTATTATACTTATAAGGACCAGAATTTTTACCTTCATTAATTATGGTCACTAATACCCATTTTTCTTGTAGTGTGAACTTTTAGAAATCTTTTCACCATTTGCTCCCTAACAAAATTGTAAACAATTTCAACATTTATAGTCTGTGCTTTAAATACTTGACTGCTAGTAATATATTTGGCGACTATGTTGTCACATAGTAAAGCTATTGGTTCAAATATTTGAACTCCTAACTCTTTAAATAATGAATGCAACTAGATGAGTTGTGTATTAACCTTTGCACTTGATTTGTATTTAGCCTTAGTCGATGATTAAACTGTCGTGAATTGCTTTTTAGCTAACCAAGAAATGATATTGTTATCCATAAGAGTATTCAAATATGGGTTAGATGATTACAATTGGGGTTCTATTAGACCCAGTAAATGGATTGGGTTGGGTCAATATGGGTCAAATTTTAAATGGGTTATAAATCGGTTGGATCGCAACTAGATTAGGTGGGTCAAGGGTTGACCTATTTGATTTTTTTTCTAAATTGAACAATTATTATTTTGTCATAACTTAAAGTTCAAACTTATAAAAATTACATCTAAACACTTAAAGCACTAGGATGCCAAAATCCAACATGACCAACTCTAGAAGCACTTCAACAAACAAAAACTTTCACATTATGACTAAAGTAAATAGTTAAAAAAATAATTATGCCCATTATTGGAACAACAAAAACCATGCAACCATTCAATATAATTGATTTTTCAAGCCATTTGGTGTTAGGTACATTTCTAAACTATTATTGGCAATAATAGATAGTGTAAAAATGCAAAATGACTATACTTACAAAAAAGAATAAAAATACAAATAATTTGCACATATTTATGTCTAAAAATATGAAAGCAAATACCTAAAAAATAATGCAAAAAAATGAAAAAAAAACAAATATTTTATCGTTTATCAAGTTATATAAACTTAATATATTTGAATTTTCAAGTTAAAATTTCACCACCAAATATTTATAAATACTTGGATCTAAATTTCAAAAATAAGAGTTTAATTTCCAGTACATTATCAATATAAATAAAAATATATATTTCAATTTATCAAAACTTATCTCAGAAAATAGAAAGATGATGTTATCAAAAGGATTTGAATAAGAAACCTGTCCAAAGTATAGAGAAGAAAAAAATAGAAAATGTAAATCAAGTTTATTAAGCATTACTGAAGAGTATTTATGCATAAAAACTTGAAGAAGAAAAATATAAGCTCTTATATGATAGCTCAACACAATACAACTAATTAACACAAAATGATTAATGGAACCTAAAAAAAATCAATAGTAACTACTAAAAATTTAGAAGTCATGAAGTTACAAAAAAAAGATAAGTAAATTTTTTAAAACTAGAAATTAAGTTGTGCTAATTGTTTATGAAAAAAATTTTGTCATGTCAATTGTGTTTTTAGTTAATTATTGGCATTGTAAGTTGAGAACTTTAGATGGGTTACATTATAACCCATAACCCATCCAAATAACACTCTTACTTTGATAAATGATTTATAGGTTGTCATTACCCAATTAAATTTAAATTACATTGGTTTGTTAAAGTTGGATTGGATAGGTTGAATAGATTACCCCATTTTTTAATACTCTGAGCTACCTAAATAAATTGTAAAACCACTAGTGTTGCATTTGTTTTCACTTGATCCTGCCCAATCAACATTATCACAAGCTTGAACTTGCTAAATAAGGATCAACTATGAACATAAGTTTGCTATCTAAAGAAGATTAGATATAACAAATAACTTACTTGTAGTGTTGCCATTGATTTTTTTTTTGTTGGAGAACACTAACAGAATTTGTTCATAGAAAAAGCAAGATTAGGTCTCGTGAGAGTGGCATATTGAAGTAATCTTAATGTCATCTGACAAATTGGGAATCCTAAAAAACTTCTCTATCACCTGGATATATTAGAACATTAACTAGTAAAGGCATAAAAATTGTCACACCCTAACACCCCCTAAGAGGATCCATAGGTGCTAAAAAATAACTAATCACTATAAAGGTTATAGGTTACCTATAATTAAATTGCTATCCTGACCAAATGAAAATAACAAATTTTTACATATTATTCTTGAATCTAGAAAGAATTCTTTATAAATTACACTTATAATAGTTCTATACAAAATACACTTATTGGTACATGAATGAACAATTTAAATCTTCATCCTAACTTCTAAGTTGGCCAACTATAGTTGCCCCGACTTTAGCCTTTGCTTCAAACAAATTTGACACCTATGTGGATCAAAAGCCATCGTGCTAAGCATAAAGCTTAGCATAAGCTAAAATTACACCCGATGGTGACTACTCACAATAGTCACCAATAATTACATACAATAAGACACATCAATAAGATAACATATTTTATAAGTAAAGCATAATATTAACTATATGGAATAACTTAAGAAACATAAAGTGCTTGAATACATAATTTAATAGTCAATTAGAATATAATTCGAAGAAAAATAACTACCCGAGTCTTTCCTAGCATAATTAAAACTTAAACAGAGCCTTAATATATCATAAAAGAATAAAACAAATACAAAACATTATTAAGTTGCCTACTATTGTCTTATGTTATGGGTAAGGGAATTTAAATAGAAGATACTATAGGAATCAACATAGAAAAGACATTGTCTTAAAATCAAATCAAGTTTAGAAGAGACATAATGTCTAAACAGAAGAGGCATATCCTCGAAAGAAGACATCGAAGTGTCATAGAAGCAAGTGTGGACCCTTTCTTATTTACCCACTACTTAGACTCTAGTAGGAAAAAATCATAGAAACATATAATATGTTTCAAAAAATAACATAACTCATATTAATAAGAAGCTTTAGTCATTTCATGATATTATAATTTTATTCAAATATAATTCCATGCATTCTTAGAGTACCCAAGCATTTAATCATTGTTATACACACACACACACACAAACACTCAAATATGTATGGGAATGAATTTCAGAAGCATACCAAATAGTTCACTACAAGTTCACTCAATTAGGCTAATATTATTAATAGAAACATTTATCATGTATAATCTCATTTTAATATACCACAAATTAAATTCCACGTTGATTCACAAATGAATCCATGATGGTATATACAAGCTACGTACGTAATGAGTCTCATTACACTCTTTTAGATGTGCTTGTAAAGTTCCATTAACGTCTGAAAAGGTTCAGATGACGTTCGGTAGCTTTTGGATGAAGTTTAGAAACTTTAGGGACAAAATGCAGGGCACCCTGCTGAATTGAAACTCAATATAGTCGAGTATGTTTTAGACTGGTCGAAAGCATGTAATCCGATTGGATTGGTCCCAATCCATTCGGGTTGATGTTTAAACCTAGAATTTCAGTAGATAGGTTTCTAGGTTCAATTTGTAAAGTAATTTTGGCACTAAAAACATGGTTTTATGGAAAAATTCCTTCTAAAAAATTGTTATACAATGTCTTTATTGTTTATAGCATCGAAATGCAAATAATTTAGACCTCTTTATCAAGATTATCCCTAAAATATCAGGAGCTACTCCAAAAGACAGGGCAGTAGACCTAGTCTTATGACCGGTGTCTAGCAAGTGTATTAGACCAATTAAGTAATATAGGAAAATAAGATTAAGACCCTTTAATATAGTCCCCTAGAGATTGTATATTTTAGATTTTATAGCAAATAATGTATGAAAGAATTTCCCAAGTTTTGAAGTGATAATAAACTAACTAAGCTAAAATTAACACCCAAGCAAATCAACTTAAATTAGACTGAAATAAATTAAATACAGAACAAAATCTAAGATATGATAAAGATCAATAACTAAAATACTTATGCTAAGGGACTATCCACCTCAACTTTTGTTAATAATGACCCAATTACAAATAATACAAGTAGTTATGGAAAACCAATTAAAATCAGATATCTTGTTTAGAGTATCATTCTAGAGTATTAAATCCTTAATTTAAGAATAATCTAATACCTAGCATGCAAATCCAGTTTTAAACTCCTAAACCTATATTAAATCCTCTTTCAAGAAACCTAACTCCAGTTTATTCTTAATTTTAATTAACTCATGAACAACAAATTACTGTCTCAATTTTCAGAACATAATAACATATTAACATGAGCAGAATAAATCAAGAGCATGTAAACCATTGATTAAAGACTAAATTAACATTCAATCATCTATTTAAAAAATTAAACATCAATTCAAACATAATGAAAGATAAGAATTGCACAAGAATTAAGAAATAACGCACTTGTATTAAAATTAAACTCAAATTAGAGTCATTACAATAAAAAATGAGGGTTCAAGTTTCCCTCAGCAAAAGTAGAGAATTTACTCACTGTTCATCATTGCAATGAATGACAAATTAAAACAAATAAATACTATACTCATAAAGCTTCAAGCTTCCTTTTGATGTCTTTACAGAAGAGCAAAGAACAACTTAAGAACCTTAAGAGAATTCAACTAAGAAGAAAAGAAAGCTAGGTCTAAATTATGAACTAAAACTAACTAACTCCCAAAAACTCTGTTGAAACCGCTTAAATATCCTAAATTTATATAATACAGCCACCACCCAACTTCCTAAAATAGAGAACAAACTTCATTTATCGTAGACTTGGAAAAGTGACTCGGTGGAGAAGAGATCTTTCCCTACCAAGATGAAGCAAAATCAACTAAGAAAATAGGCTACTCGATTGGGATGAATACCATCCTTATCGAGCTAATTTCATTCTTTAAAAAAGGGATTGCATGACTTAGTTGGAAAGCTTCCTCATCCCTATCCTTCTTTAGATGGGCAATCAAAAGCGCTCAGTTGGGATGAATTCCATCCCTACTGAGTTCTTTAGTTCTGGATCATCATGAATTTTCCTTCATACAACCCAGTAGGGAAGGTCTTCATCTTTACTGGGTTGATTTCACTTTTTCTCAAATAAAACCTGCAAAAACACACAAAACACACGTAATCACACTTAATTGAAAACATTAACAATCTAAAAACAAAACTAAACAATCTGACACTAAAAACTACTAAACACACTAAAAAGCATAATTACAATTTAAAGCTATCAAATACCCGATACTTAGTCTTTGCTCGCTGTCGAGCATAATTGAACAAATCACATCCTCAAAATAATAAAACTTCAAACTAAGAATGATACAATTCAAAATCATGCTTAACCATTGATAGTAGCACTTAATAACATTTTAACTAAATCAAATTCAAACAAGAGAATATAAGTCAATTTATGTGTGTATGTGTAAGACCAAAATATTTAAGTCTTTTCAAAACCAAAACACCAGTACAATCCAATAATTAGGCTCTAAAATTAATGTTCACCAAAATGTACATACGATTTCTCACTTTAAACTCTAGAAATGCCATAGGCTTTTCCTTTAGCACCAAAACCCTAAGGTCATCTTCGCTAAAAAACTCAAAACCAAAATAGAATCATTAGGACTTCATTAAGGCTGTAATGTGGTTATGGTAAGGGTTAAACAAAGAATGGGCAATGGTAAACAAGAAGAATAGCCACTTTCTAACTGTAGAGACCAACATTTTCTATAGTTCACTTCACTCAACTAAAACCAGCTCAATTAACCATACTTGCTTAAATAGGAACACAACACAAGAAAATGCTTAGAGAAGATTTACTAGAATTCCCCTCCAACTTTCATAACTTAACCACATTTAATAATTAAGAACCCTTTTTTGTCCTTTATAAATATGCCACATTTAAGATTTTGCTATAGATTACTAGCTATTGATTCAAACTGTCATTCTTTTCCTTTTCCTTTTCCTTTTCCTTTTTCTTTTTCTTTTTATCTTTTTTTTTCTTTTTCATAGAAATAACAAACTTGTTAGCTTAATTTTGGCAACATATAATATAGGGATATTCATAAGTTCACCATTTCTTTTGCATTCTTGTCTTTAAATTCATCCTTTAATAACCTTTCAACACTTCCTTTTTAAACTACACTCTTTTAGATACCCAAAAATAATGATCAATCCTAATCCTAGAGTGGCTAATTTTTAGAAGGGGAGATAAAGGCTTTTTAAGCTATATGGTAAAAAGATGAGTGTAAGAAGAAAAGTAATTATGGCACATGTTAAGCATGCCTCATTAGGCTCAAAAAAAGGGCTAACAAAGGATTAATTACTAAATGGGAGGTAAATGGTCTTGGTTATAGCTAAACAAGAAAAATTTACCTATATCACTTTCTAAATTGTTCAAGTTATTTCTATGCTTTAAAAGGTAATGAGGAAGGTTTCAGTGTTCTAAAAATTCTTGACTCAACTACCTTCATGCACTAGTTTTTCTCTTATTTCAAAACTGGTCTTAATGCTCAAATCTTGGAAACAAACAAATATTGCTTAAGTTGAATTCTAACTTAGCTAAAAGTTTATCAAACAACATGCCTATCTTAGTGCTAAACACAAATTTTAAATGCTACTTATTCTAAGTTAAATTTTAAAAAGTTCATTTTGAACAAACTAAGGAGAACTAAACTAAATGCAAACTAGAGATAACTGAACTACACTACATCATCAATCAACGAAAGGATAGCTGAACAATAAAGATATTACTACTTAATAAAAGGAAAATACAATGTTAACTAAGATTAGGAGTTACAATTACACATAAAATAACTAAAATGATAAATAAAGTAACATAGTAAAACAAAAACATAAAAAACAAAATAATTCATGAACATAAGGGGATTTGAGATTTTCGAACACTTCCTGAATCTTAACAGCAAAATTGAGCTTAAATAAGCTCAATTGATAACTTCAGTTTAGTGTTTAATTGTAGAGTATTTTTGTTCGTGTTTGTGTCTCGTTTTGTATGTTTTTAGTGGTTTAGGAGATAAATTTCTCTTTTTATAGCAAATAAAATTATATTGAGATTTATCAAATTTTGATGTGTTTAATGGTGTAATTTTAACTTTTGTGTAGAAATTTGACCTGCACACTGCAGAGACCAAAGTGTCTCAACCGTGTGCCTTATAGAATCCCCAATCTATACCATTTCATTTTAGCACTCGGGAGAGACCATTTGTCTCGATCATGTCCAATGCACTTGGGAGAGACCATTTGTCTCGGTTATGTCCAATGCACTTGGGAGAGACCATTTGTTTCAGCTATGTCCAATGCAGAGTTTAAGGATAATTCAGTCCAGAAGGGTGCACTCAATTGAGACAAAAGTGTCTTAGCTTTATCCTAAGGCTATAGTACTATTTTGGCCAATTGGACACGGTTATGACCAAAGTGTCTCCATCATGTCCATCTACAGATACTATAAAAGCTGCATTTCTATTTGGCTAAAGTGGAGGAAGAGCAAACATTTTAGATCTAGGGTTTTTTTCTTTCATTTTTAAGGTTTTCTCTTTATTTTCTATTGTAGTGTAGATTTATTTTAATGTAAGCTTTAGATTAGGTTTATTTTTAATGCAATTTTTAGGGTTAGATTTAATTTTTTGCAATTAGTTTTAGTTTTATTTATCATTTTGCTAGAGAGTTGGAGAAGAAGGCTTGGATTCAACTTAGGCCTTCATCAGTTCCAAGGGACTTCATGGATTTCTTCTTTCCTTTCTCCTTTTACTTTATTAATGTTTAATTTGTAGTTTTGTTGCTAGGGGATCTATAAATCCCCATATCTATGTAATGGATTAAAATTATCTTTTATTTATATATACTTGAATGTTTTATTCTTCATTGTGATTATTCATTTATCTGTTTATTAAGCATTTGATAATTTATTTCATTTGAATGAATGATTACTATGTTTGTATGGAATGGGTATTACCATGCTCTGTTCTTATGTTTTCTACATCTAGAGTCCTCGATGATTCTAGAATGTAGGTCTTGAACTCTCTTTGTAGATTGCATTTGATTCAAAAATAGTTGAAGAATAAATAGGTATTAAATTAGTAAGCTCTAGAATGGGATACTAGTTTATATCTAGGTCTTAAGACCTATGCTTATGTTGGTTATCAGATAAGCTCCGAAATGGAATATCGAGTAGTTAGATAGGCTCCAAAATGGGATATTCAGGGTTTAGTTTCGTTGTCCACATTTTAGCCATAGATTTTGTTGTGGTTTAATTCAATGCATTGGGTTTGGGGAGGATTACAGGACCTTGGCAATGTTTTAATTAATGTTTAATAGTTAGTTTAATTAGCTTTATTATTTGTTTATTTTGTTAATTAGATTTAGGATGCTCTCAATTGAAAACTTGGGAATTTGTCTTGGATTAATCCCACTTAGCTCTAGATATTTCACTTAGCAGCCCTTTATCCCTTGGGTTTGATATTCTGGGATCTTAATTATATTTCTCTATATTACTTATCGAGTCGGTATACTTGCCAACCATCGACCAAGTTTTAGCACCATTACCAGTGAGAAACGATATTGTTTATTTGATATTCCTATTTTAGCTTAGTTTGGGACTTTTATTTTTCTTTGTTTTTGATTTGGTGTTATTCTTTGCAGGAAGATTTTGATGCATTTTCAATTGATGCATGGTTTTATCCAAGATGACAAATTGGTTCTTTTGAAAGTGCAAATGGAAGTGTTGAGGAGAGAAATGCAAGAACTGTAGTACTCACATCAACCTTCGACAATCTACTCATCACCATCTTTTAATGATCCTTGCTCACAATGGATATCGTAAGAGTTAAGTGCCTTCATAATTCAAGTTGTCCTTGACTTGCTTGCAAGTAGGGATAAGCAATTTAGAGCTGAAAAGGAAGAATGGAAGGCCATAATTAATTCTTAAGAGGAAAAGATCAAGAATCAAGAGAATTTGTTGAAGAATCAAGAGCATCTATTGAGAAGTCAAGAATTAGGAATCAAAAACCTAGAATCCAAATTGGAGTTCTTGAGTATTTTGGTGCAAGATCAAGAAGATGGTGATAATGACAAGAAATCAAGTTATGCGCAGTTAGTGGACAATGAAGAAATCAAATGTGGTGTGCATGAACTAGAGGAGGGACCAATCATTGTCGAAGATAAGGCTTGTAGCTTGGAGAATGAATTTCAATCTCTTGTGAGGAATTCTTCACCAAAAGAGCAAGAATGGTCCAATTCTCAAGTGGAGGCACTGAATTCAATCCACTTAAAGAGTTTGTTAAGGCTAGAAAAACCGGTGGAGTATGTGTTGGATGAATCCAAGGTGGAGGTGTACTTCATCGAAAACATAGTGTCCCTACCTTGGTGAATTTCGATAAATTTCTCCTACTGATAGGGGAAAATGAGGAATAGAGTCTGGAGAGACCAAAATTTGGATCACAAACTCAACCATCAGATAATAATGAGAGTTGAGCTGGGACTTATTAAACCAGAACTAATTCTCTCACCTTACTTTTTAGTTAGTTGTTTATTTTGTTTGCTTGTTTTTACTTTTAAATTTTTAGTTTTTGCTTGTGTTGTTGCTAATTATGTGGTGATTCATTTAAGCATTGATTTTTGTATGAATAAGATTAGAAATGAGTGCGTCAATGTGCATAAAAGTGGGTGTAAAACTTGAAAAAATTTGCAAAAATTTTGATGCACATGATCGAGATAAAATTGTCTCAGCCGTGTGCTAAGTGCATTTTTAGTTCTAGAAGGAGTCACACGATAGAGACCAAATTGTCTCCACTATGTGAAATGTACAATCTCAATGTAGAAAGGGTCACACGATAGAGACCAAGGTGTCTCAGCTGTGTGCAATTAGAAAATCCCATTTTCTATTCATCTTTTTGCATTCCATTCCATTTTCTCGTCTTCATATCTGCATTTTCAATATGAGCACTCCATTTCTTGTACCTTTACATCAATTTTTGCATGATGAACATGAATCCAGCTCATTTAGCTATTTTTGTGTTTTAATTTTCTAGTAATTTTATGTTTTGCGTTAATTTTGTATTTTATTTTATTTTATTATTGTCTTAGTTTTAATTTATAGTTTATGTTATTATTTAGTTATTTTTAGTTTAATTTTCAATTGTGTTTTGATTTTAGTTTAGTTGTGATGTTTGTTTTTGTTGTTGTTATTTTATACTTTTGCCCTTGAGTTAGTTTACCCTCGTAGTTGTTCTTGTTGTGAATGAACTTGAACTTAGAATTAGAAAGCTTGATTTAGATTTGTTGGAATAGTAAGAGAGTGGTTAGTTTTTGAATGAATTTTTCTTTATCGGTTAGTTTCAATTAGATCAATACTAGTAGATCTCTTAATACAACGCACACTATAGGCATCATTTTTGAAAAATTCTAAAAACAACTATTTGAAGGTAATTGAGTAGGGATTCTAGAGTGTTAGAACCTGCCTCATCACCTTTCAAAGCAATTAAGCAACTCAAAAATGAGATTAGAAATGACTTGGGCAATTTTCTTTCTTAACCCAATTTTCTAAAGACTTTTAACCTACCTTTGCTATATTATACCCTTTGCAAGCCCTTTTGAGCCTTTAGAGCATGCTTAATGCATGTTGAATTATTTTCTTGTTGAATTACACATGCATTTTAACCCCACAAGCCTAAAAACCTTGTTTCTTACCTTCTTTTTCGAGCTAACAATTTTAGAAGGGAGTAAGAAGAGTTTGTATTGGGAAATTCTAGTCAGTGAAATGAAGGTTGTGCTTGAATTGTTAAACTCAAAAAATTAGGGATACATTGCCATTGTCAAGTGAGATTAAAAATTTACAAAATTTAGTCTTGTTTAAAGACAATTTGTGAAGTCCCTGCTTATCAAATGAAAAAATTGATTGATCTAAAAATAAAAAAGTTAGTAATCTTGGTTCCATCTAAGTGTGGGGTACTCGATGTGTAGAGGAGGATTTTAAGCTCTTTAAATACTAATTAAGTTATAATCTTAGAAAAATTTTTAGAAAGAATCCTTTATTTTTTTATGCTTTTTTCTACATTTTGGATATCTAAGTTTGGCAATGATGATTGAATAAGGGTAGAGTTAAGTCTTACTTTTAAGAAGAAAAGGGGTGAGTTGAGGTAGAAATGGTGGTTTTAATTTGTGAATCTTAATCCTTCCTTGATAGCCATACCTTAGCCACATTATAACCTTTAAGTCCTAAGGATTTTGTCTTGTTGGGAGTTGTATGTAGATATGACCTTTAGGTTTCGATGCTAAAGGAGAGGCCTATGGTGTCTCTTGAGTTTTAAGAGCAAAATTGCATGTGCAATCTTTTGCACACGAATTCTTTTCTTGATTGTCGAATTGCACTTGACTTTTTATTTTAAAAGTTGTTTTAAATTATTTTGGCTGAGCACACACATATAAAAAGATTAGCTAGTATGGTCTAGTTGAGTCTTTTCGATTTAGGATTTTGTTTAGTGACTTCTACTAAAGTGTTGTTCTAATTTTTCTAAATTTGAGTTTTCTTTCTTTGAGTTTGAGTGGGAATATGGTTTTTTAAATTGCTCGAAGGCGAGCAAAAGCTAAGTGTGGTGTATTTAATAACTCCATTTTTAATATTTAATTGTAGTGTATTTTTGTTCATATTTGTGTCTCGTTTTGTGTGTTTTCAGTATTTTAGGTGATAAATTTATCTTTATATGCCAAATAGAATTATTATGAGATTTATCAAGTTTTGGTGTGTTTAATGAGGTAATTTTGACTTTTGTGTAGAAATTTGACTTGTACAAGGTAGAGACCAAAATGTCTCAGCCGTGTGCCTTATAGAATTCCCAATTTGCACAATTTCATTTTAACACTCAAGACAGACCATTTTGTCTTGACTGTGTTTAATGAACTCATGAGAGACCATTTGTCTCAGCCATGTCCAATGTAGAATTTGAGGATAATTTAATCCAGAAGGGTACACTTAGTTGAGACAAAAGTGTCTCAGTTATATCCTAAAGCTATAATACTATTTTGGTCAATTGGACATAGCTAAGACCAAAGTGTCTCTACCATGTCCATTTGTAGATGCTATAAAAGCTGTGTTTCTGTTTGGCTAAAGGGGGAAAAATCAGACATTTCAGATCTAAGGTTTTCTTCTTTTGTTTTTAGGGTTTTCTCTTTATTTTCTGTTGTAGTGTAGATTTATTTTAATGTAAGCTTTAGATTAGGTTTATTTTTAATACAAGTTTTAGGGTTAGATTTAATTTTCTACAATTAGTTTTAGTTTTATTTATCATTTTATTAGAGAGTTGGAAGAGAAGGCTTGGATTTAACTTGGGCCTTCATCAGTTCCAAGGGACTTCATGGGTTTCTTCTTTTCTTTCTCCTTTTACTTTATTAATGTTTAATTTGTAGTTTTATTGCTAAGGGATCTATGAATCCCCATATCTATGTAATGGATTGAACCTATCTTTGATTTATATATGCTTGAATGTTCTGTTCTTCATTGTGATTATTCATTTATCTATTTTATTAAGCATTTGATCATTTTATTTCATTTGAATGAATGATTACTATGTTTGATGGAATGGGTATTGCCATGCTCAATTCTTATGTCTTTTACATCTAAAGTCCTCGAAGATTCCATAATGTAGGTCTTGAACTCTCTTTGTAGACTGCATTTGATTCAGAAATAATTGAAGAATAGATGGGTATTGAATTAGTAAGCTCCAGAATGGGATACTAGTTCATATCTAGGTCTTGGGACCTGTGCTTACGCTGGCTATTGAATAAGCTTCAAAATGGGTATCGGGTAGTTAGAGTAGTAGACTCCGAAATGGGATACTAGGGGTTTAGTTGGGTTGTCCCCATTTAAGCTATAGATTTCGTTGTGATTTAATTTAATGCATTGGGTATAATGAGGATTAGAGTACCTTGGATTTGTTTTAATTAATGTTTAATATTTAGTTTGATTAGCTTTATTGTTTGTTTATTTTGTTAATTAGATTTATGATGCTTTCAATCAAAAACTTGGGAATTTATCTTGGATTAATCTCGCTCAGCTCTAGATATCTAACTTGGCAGCCCTTTATCCCTTGGGTTTGATATTCTAGGGTCTCAATTATATTCCTCTATATTACTTATCGATTCAGTACACTTGCCGACTATTGACTCCCCTCTAAAATTCCTTGTTGTCCTCAGCAAGGTGCTAAAACATATTACCATGGCGGTAGGGATAATGGCAGTAGTGGCTATGGTGGAATCGCTCCTAACACTGCATGGTGAAATGCTCAAAACTCTTCTACAGTTTGTCTATCTGCCCAACTTGTATGTCTAATTGAGCATTCATACTATTCATGAAATTGATCATCTGTGGGGTAAGTCCCTCATTAGCTGCAGTAGCCTCTTCTACATTATCCGTATCCTCAACATTTCCCGGACCAACTCTAGGCAAACCCGTATACCTAATGACAATTAAGCAAAGATATTCTGCCTTGTCAGTCTATTGTTGGTGAGGCTCATTCTATAAAACTCTCATGTTTTTCAGCATCTTATAGTCAATAAATCTTATAGCACCAAGAGAGGGCCCCAAATCCAAATGTTTGACTGCCTTGGCCTATATTGTCACTATTCTACCCAAAGATATCTTTTTCACAAAATATGGCTTTCACTGTAAGTCCTCTATCTTCTACTACAAAAAATAAGCACCATTCAAGTGAATTCCTTCAACCATTCATCACAAGATCAACACCTCTCCAGCATTTACACCTCCAGGGCCACTAGTGTGCCCAAAAATTGCTAAAGCCAAAAACTGATAGAGGACTCTCAAAGCATGATTTCACAGGTGCTAGGCCTTAGTATATTTGGCATAAAAATGTAGGCTTAATAGGGTCTCAAATCACTGCTTAATTCTTCATTAGAGTTTAATTTGGTAAACCATGTATGCCATCCTCAAGAAAACCCAAATTCTTTGTGAAGTCTTTGAACATCATGGTGTATTTCTTCTGACCTAATTGGAAGTGAATATTGCATCATTATTGTCATCGTCCTTGAGTTCACATCTGAATGTGGTCAGAAAGTCATACATGATGGTTGGATGCACTTTAAATCTTTTCTTCACATATTCAGTCCATCCAATGTTTTTGAGCAATTGATTAACCTCTGCCCAAAGATTTCTTGCACTGATATCTAGATAGAATTCCTTCAGGTATATCAATTTCACATACTATACTCCTGTAAAATATTAATACAATGGGATATGTTCTTCATCAATATATCATGGAATATGGACCCCGAAAGAACTTGAAGCACCTTCAATTTAGGTTCTCTTAAGAGCTGCACAAGTTTAAAACAACAAATAAATGCCCAAAATAAATGTGAACTACAACACACTGTAATTAATACAAGGTAGAAATAATGTAGGAACAACCAAAAATAAGCCAAAAGTGAAATTAAACACAACAAGGTGAGGGGATTTGTCAAAGCAATAATAGCACAATGAACACCTCGAGTAGAAGAAATGGTCGAAGAATTCATAAATTTAAACCAAGCAAGAATTGACCACACCTAATTCACCACTCAAATAAAATATTCAACATGCATATAAAAGCAAAATGTAGAGAATAAGATGAAAAATGGCAACACTAGTTGAATGGGAAAAAATACACCCAAGTAAAAATGCTTCAATGCCAAATTCACAAAACCAATATGTTAGATAAATGCTATCACATGTGTGAAATAGAATTTCAAATTGGTTGGTGTTGGATTGGTTTAAGAAAATGAGACAAAAGATACTAAGTTGGTTATTGTGACATTTCATCAAACACATGGTGGGCATAACAACAACTAAACCAATTCAATAGTAATTCAAACCAATTTCATGCCAAAATTGAAATCTAACCTAGAAATAGCCAATTAAACAATGCAATTTCAAATTTCAATCATCAATTATATGTAATTGAAGCATA
Organism: Excoecaria agallocha; assembly: GCA_037975025.1. Taxonomy (NCBI): domain Eukaryota; kingdom Viridiplantae; phylum Streptophyta; class Magnoliopsida; order Malpighiales; family Euphorbiaceae; genus Excoecaria; species Excoecaria agallocha. The sequence goes on along the minus strand of CM075806.1, from coordinate 52,795,142 downwards.
ATTTCAACCTAGAACAAACCCTAGAAAATGTATTCAAGAAGAACAACCAAGAAGAAAAATCCCCAATCTAATTCATTAACTCAAAATAAAATCAAAATTAAGCATATAGAATTAAAATGAGGAAGAAAACTTACTTAATTTGTTGTGGGGGTACCAAAATAAAGAAAGAGGAGAAGAAAGAGTGTGAGAGGAGTGCGGTACTCAAAAACAAAGAAAGAAATGAAGAAAATTTGAATGACTTGATGGGGAACTCAAGGGAATCGTTAGGGAGACTTTATGTCTCGGTAGGGAAGAATAGATAGGGCTTTAAAAGGGTAATGGGTCTCGATGGGGATGATTTTCATCCCTATTGAGCTGTTGGGTTTTGCTTTTAATGGGGTATATGACTCGGTGGGGATGAATTTTATCCCTACCAAGTTACTAGCTACTGGAACAAGAGGGATAAGGCACTCAGTAGGGATAAAATTCATCCCTACCGAGTTGATTTCTCAAACCAAAAACATTCTTTTATTTTAGTGCAACATCTACCCTGCTTGCTCAATAAATATTAATTCCATCAAATGAACACACTGAAGCCTAATTAAAACCTTGAATATGGTTTAGAAATAATATCCAAATTAATTAAAACTAATTAGCATAAATCAATCCTACCTTGAGCTCTTACCCATATCGTGCTGAGAGAATGGATAGTAAACAAATAGAAGAATGCATACTTGAAATTTGGCATTGAATATCCCCTCATGTACTTAATAATCACAACTCTACCTTAAGTTCATGAAGAATAAAACACACATAAAATAAGAAAGAATAGAGAACAAAGACAAAAACACCCTAAATATACACAATAAAAAATAAGGAACATTAGAAAATGTAGTTTTGAATTTATAAAGTCTTTAGCTAGACTTTTAAAACCGCTTTACTTATCATTAAAGATTGAGGTTGCCTCAGCAACCTCCACCTGAGTAGCATTATAAAGCTTCAACTGGTGACCATTAACCCTATATTTTTAACCATCCTTCAGACTTTTAATAGTCACCACCCCAAATTTATTGCTTGCAACTACTTGGTATGCTCTAAGCCACTAGGATTTTAGTTTCCCTAGAAATAACTGCAACCCACTATTGTAGAGCAAAACAAACATCCCTAGAATAAATCCCTTCGGAGCTAACTTCTTGTCATGCCAACACTTTGTCTTATCCTTATATGAGGTATTGTGATGTGCGCCAGAGCCCGCCCTATATTTTTGGGTTTTCTCTTGGAGGCCCACTTTTAGGGCTTGAGACCAGAGGTGGCTTGTTTTTAATCATGAATTGGCCATTTTACATTAAGAAGGATTGAACCCTAATTATTGCTAACAGTCAATCTATGAAGGCGTTTACTAGTAAGCTCAAAGAGGCAGGTGTCATGAAGTCGCCACCCAATAAAATATTGAAAATTGAATCTTAACCTTATTTTGATGTCGAAACAGAGACTGGGGTTTGGGACATCCCTTTTATTAGGCATCTTGGTTAGGTGTTGTTTTATAATTGAGTTTTAGAATTAATACTTTCTCCTCTCTCACATGATGTAAGCGATAGAATTTAAGTGAACATCCAATTCAAATAAAAAGCAATAAATAAATACTTGAAATAAAATCCTGATTAAAAATTATTACATAAGCAAATCATCCAACAAAATAAGGATAAAGTAATATACATATATAAATCGGGGCATTTATTTGAATTGGAAACATTAGTTCCCACATGCATATTTATAAAAAGGTATTTATTACTTTTTCTAGATTTTTGGGTCAAAAATTTAGACATTGGTCCATGTTTTATGAAAAAACCCAATTCCTTTGCTAGAAAACTCTTTAGATGCCTTTTTAGTTTAACACGCTCGAAAAAATCCTTTTTTTACTAACTATTACAACCAAAAATAATAGATCCAAAAATAATCGCCAATAATAACAAAAATAAATAAACAAACAAACAACACTAAAGTAAGTAAATGAAGATGTAAAATAATGATGTAATCGGGGAAAGAGATGGTATGACCAGTGTGGGAGCATGACTTCCCATGCAAAAATCATATGTCCTCTAAAGCCATAAATATATCAATTATTTGAAAAAGTTAAACAAGCAAATTAGTTAGCATTGATGATAAATTAATTACACACTTTATTCACACAAACAAACTAATTACAGGTACAAAATATATATATATATATATATATATAGTAACAAAAAATACACCAAATAGTACGTAAATATTGTGTGGAAAGAATAAATAAGTGAAAAATACATAAAACCCTAAAGATGCATGAAAAATATCATAATAACACCCCATGGACGGTTAAAAGAGGCGAGAGACGACCATCTATGAAGTGAGGGATGGACAGGAGGAAGGGACTGAGATGTCCTATCCCTTGGCTGAGGGATGGCCTTCCTTCAGCCCTTTTTCCCGTCTGTCACCTCTGGAATAGAATAGAATGTGCAGAATCAAGGCAAAAATGCAGAAAGTCACTCAAATAATTTCCTAGCCCTAGATATATAATAATTGATCACTAAATTATACTAAGATACATTAAAAACACATAACATGTATCACATTATGTCAAAATTATAAAATTATAGCATACATACATGGAAAGGAAGAAAAGCTTTATATAACAACAATGGAGGAATCTTCATAGTCTACCATACCTCTAGCATATTACACAAACCAGAAACAAATTCTACTTTGACATATTTAATGATGTCGTGACTAGCGATAGTTTGTCAGCATGCAGAGTCAAGAGGATACGTTGTACTTGAATGAATATTAGAGTTGTCTTATTGGTTTTTCTTTTTAAGAGGTTTGGTTCCTTATTTCTGAAGTAATGCTTTACCGGGGATGTTTTTGGTGGATATATATTTGTCCTTAGGGGAATCATTTAAAATTTCTGAAGCCACATTAATAAATATACTTTTGTGACATGTCACCGGGGTGCTGAAACCTATTATGGCTGTCCCTTACCTAGTAATTATTTGCTTTTAATATTAGCCTTATGGCTTTTGGCATGGCTAGATTGAACCTTCTCTCGCTTTTGAGAGATGATGATAGTTGCTCTGGTTTTTTTGTTGTTGATGAGGTAAATATATGCCCCCTTGGTGGGGTTCTAGGTACCTGAAATGAAAGACATTGAATGTTAATGTAATGCTTATTGAATTTGGCCTCTCTTTTTCATTATCGCTATTGTTATTATTATTATTATTATTATTATTATTATCATTGTTATTGCCTTTGTTTTATTATGGCATGGTTACTTACAAGTTATCATTAATTACATGGTATTTATGTTCATTCATTTTCTAAGCAAATAAAGCATAAATAACATAAGACATATAATGACCTCCTTAACTACTCATCAGGCTCAGTCATCATTTGTCTGGCTCTAGGGACCTGATATTCCTCCTCAACTACTCATCAGTCTTAGTCACCGTTTGTCTATCTCTAGGGACCTTTGTCTCGATGCGAGTGCCTTAAACTTTGAGCTGGGTGAGGGAGTCATATACTACCTATAAGGACTCATCAAACCTATGCCCTGCAACCTGTATGCTTGCTTTGAGGCTTTGTACCTCTGTTTGCAAAGTTTAGATAGCTACTAGTAGTGCTTGTAAGGACTACACTGCTGCAAGCGTAGTCCTCTGTGTCTCTTCTATTGTAGCCAGTCACCTGGATATGTCATCTAAAATAGGAGCTAAAAGTGCTTGGACTGGAGCTGATGGAACCTGTGATGGAGGCACCATCGAAGTAGATGCCCTCGGATGTCCACAAGGTGGAGGGGTGGTAGAAGATGATGCCTTTAGGTGCCCATATGGGGAGAATCTCATAGTGGATGACCTTTGGTGTCTAAAAGGAGACCTAGGGCGAACTGGTTTCTGGGGTGAGCCACCCAAAAGATTATGTAGGTTAATATACATATCAAAGGCATAATCAAAGTCTGACTCTACCCCCTATGACCCCTTTAGCTCATGAGGCTCATCTGCTCAGCCATCTTACTGAGGTGGCTATTCTGGTGGCAGCTGATGCTTTGCTTGTGCCCCTCTGCTGTTTGACCCTGACCGTCCTGCTTTACTACCTGATCTGGCACTATAGGATTGAGACCACACTTCTCCCGGGTCTCGAGCACTATAAGTATCCTGAACTGGCCCTCATGCTCATCTATGGGCTCGACCATGCTCATAGTAAGGACTGCCTGCAAATTTAGGCATATGCTCTTCTGGACATGCTCTCCAAAGCGGTCCTCATCCAATCCAAGTGATATCTGTAAACTAGTAATAACTCCGCCTACACATATATATGTCCCTAGTGTGGTGCTCACCCTGGTCAAGGTTGCAATAATCTCATGGGTGATGTTTATATGCTAGCCCACCTACATCCCCCATAGATTGGTGACATCTATCGAGTTGACATTACGTGGACTCCTAGTACATCAAAGGTAAAAGGCAAATAAGACCCTTTGCAAAGACCTATAAATATACGGAGCTAGCATTGTTCTGATCACCTTATCTGAATCATATATCGCTTCAAGCAATGTCATAGCCCTCTATTTATCTTTATCCATCAGTCTGGGAGGTGTGACCATACATGGCCAACTACGAAGCCCTATGGCCTCTACAAACCTACACCTAGTGATGCTCTATGATATCCCCAATGATTTAAACCGAATTGCCCTTTCTTTGGGTATCAGACAACTGATACCCCTCATACCATAAAGGGCTCAGTTCCTCTCTAGTCATGCCTATGTATGTCCTGTAAGCTAAGGCAAAGAAGTCAGTCCAGCTGGCATTAGCTAATAGCCTGTCGACCTCCTGTAATAAATCGAAGTCCTCTAGCAATTGTTTGGGCATATACCTACTTGCTCTGTACTGAACCTGACCTAAGGCTCCAGATCTGGTAGCTTACTCAGGCGTCATACATGTCGATACTGGCTATGAAGGCTAAAGACGTTTTGTCCTGTGAGGCATCATTCAAAATATTACATGGTAGTTCGTGTTTGACTTAAGTTACAGACCAATTAAAATGTCAGAATTTATAAGATTTTAAATATTTATAACTAATTTACTCAAGGAACATTTAACACACATGTGATTCTAACAATCATGCATGAAAAATAAGGCAAAAATACTCATTGCACATTTTACGAGAATTTAAATTGAATTTCAATATCATTTTGGCTAGGAATGAGGCTACCCCCTACACGAAGACATATTCAAACAACATACAGGTTGTCATAGCCACTAATAGTATATTTCACATTTTTTGAGAAATTTTGCTAAAATTTCAGCAACATTCTGACTAGAAATATGATTGCCCCTTGTTCAAAAGACATATTTAAAGCAATGGAAACATAACACAGGCCTTCAGGGCTACCAAACAACACAAATATCAGTTATTTTATGCATTATGAGAGTGATAAAAAATAAGACAAAAATTCGATAGCATTCTGGCTAGGAATGACACTGCCTTCTTATACAAATATCTCATGTAAAAGCAATCAACAAGCCACAGACCATTAAGGCTACCAAACAACACAAATTCGAGATATTCATGTTTGGTGTAATAGCTAAGAAAAAAGAATGCTTCTAAAAATTCAAAAAAATATATACATTACTACCTAGAGACAACATGATACAGGTTTTATGTGCTCATACATAAGGTATCTTTACAGTGGCATGCAAAAAGGTTTGATATTTTCACTATGTTACTTACACTAGAAGGCATTATTTATTTTCAAACTAAAAGCCAAGTGTAACAATGAAAATACATTAAATATAAATATGATAGCAAGTGCCTGCGTCCATTGCGCATAAAACTAAAGTTTTCTAGCATAAGTTATATTCTAACTTAAGAGAATAATAAAAGAGAGGAAGAAAATACAAAATTATTAAATTACACTTACTTGGAAAGAGCAAACAAAAGAGGATAGAAAAAGAAAAAAAGCTAGGCTCCCTAATGTGCGCCTCACTTCTAGGAGTCTGTAGGCACAAACGGATCGAGAATCGGATGTCCGACGAAGGAGAAAAGCTTGAAAAACTATTGAGAGGATTCGTTTGCCAGAAAAAAGGAGTTTGAACAGAAAAATGAAAGAAATGGCCTTTATATGGCCGGAATCGAGTAAGGGATTGGCATCCCATCCTTCGCCTAGCAACAGACGGGATGTACATGGTGTCTTATCCCGTCCCTTAAGCCAAAAAGACCATTTTGCCACTCATTTTTATTTTTATCTTATTTTTCACATTTTAACTCCATTTTCTTTGATTTTTGGACCTTTTCTCGATTTTTCTCTCTCTATCCATATAAAATTAATTTACAATAATATTAACATTCTTTTAATTAGTTTCAATATTATTTTTACAAGATTCATAGTTTTTAATTACATTTTACTACACATAGGTGTCCAAAAAGTCTAAAATACCCCCTGACATTGATTATTGTTTTGCAAAATATTGATTTTCGTGTTCTAGACATTCTAGGCTCTCCAAGCTTGGAAATTTAAGTCATTAGTCCTTTTAAATCTCCTATAAAATTCAAATAAAGGTAAATGCTTGAATATGTACATGCAATGCATGGGACATGCAAAAATGTGACTTTTAGCCTTCTAGAGGTGAGGGATGGGCAACCCGTGGCTCACTCCAGTTGAGGGATAACCGTCCCCCATTACTTTTTACAAATAATGCCCCATTTTATTGGATTTTGTGCCTTTAACTTTTCAACTTCCAAGAAGCTTCCATTAGGTACTCTTCTCTCTCTCTTCCTCTCTTTTCCTTTTTTTTGTCTTTTCTTGCTTGTTTTTTTCCTTCAATTATTTATTTTCTCTCATCATTCTTGAACTTTAGATTGCTAAAAAATCCCATAACCATGACTAATGGACTTACGAAATTACACCGATTACTAGATAACTCAAGAACTTGGAAGGACCCCCTTTTAGCCCCTTATTTTAGTTTGAGGTTTCTGAGAAGAGTTTCTCTACATAAACATCTTTTGTATGTTGCACTTTGGTTATGGAACCCTAGGTTTCACATATTCCATTTCACTCACTAGGAGTTGTGTCCTTTACCTAAAGAATTTGCTGCCATAGTGGGTGTCAGGTTTGGTCTCGATGTCCGACCATGCTTGCCCTCTCCCATGGTTACTTATCCTAAAGAGGTGGTCTGTGTGTTGTTCCTTCTGAGGCCAAAGGTCTAGTGTCTAATTGGGAGACCTTTCCACTAGAGTGGCTGATAGATGTATTGACTGATTTCGATGATGTTCCCACTTTTCATTCTGGTGTGGTACTGCTTTGCTGCCTTTCTCGATGTCTAGTGATGCACACTAGTGATCCCATAACTGCAAATTATGGGTTGTTTGATTTGGTTGATGGCATACATCAGGGGCACAATCCATTTCCCCTGATTGTGGTAGAGACTATTATAGGCTTAGATGACTTTCATCATAGGTCTTTTACTCAGCACGGTTCTTCTTTATTTTTGACAGGCAATCTTTTGTTCCTTTAGGTATGTCCTTATTTTTAAAGGTAACACACCCTTTTGTGGGTTTTCATGCTAGCTTTTTTTGTTGAAACGTGTGTCCTTTTGGATTTTCACACATTTTTATGCCTTACTTTTACCTGAGATGAACCTAACTCACCTCAGTGGCTCTTTTTTTCTTTTTTTTTTTTTATTTTTTAGGTATGGCTTCGTGAGAAGTTGCAGCTATTGTCTGAGCCTCCTCCTCGAGTTAGAGATACATGGATATACCTTATAAGGCTTGTCATGACTAGGCATGTTCAGCACGAGTTTTAGTTAGTCCAGGACGTCGTTGATTGGCTCAGTTGTTCAAGAGATACTGACATTAGGTTTAGATGTCCCTGGTTACTTATTACTTCTGTGGTTATGGACGGAGAGTCAGGTTCCTCTCTGTGGACTTCATCGAGCCACTTTTTATGTTTTTGCCTGTTGTGTTTGCTAGTTTTGAGGTAGGCAAGACATTATTAGGGGACCTATGGGCTTTCGTGGAGGCATCCTTACTTCTTACTTCATGACTGAATATTATCAGAGGATCTAGACTCAGCTTTCAATGAGGACCACTATCTCTGATCTGGGTGCTTGTGATTTCACTACCTCTGACTCCTACAAGCGGTGGGTCACTAGTCTAACTATCGATAATAGACTTTCTCACCTGCAACATCTGGATAGAGAGAGAGATATGATACTGATAGATTAGATCAGACACTTTTATAGATGACATTTTTACTTTTATTGAACATATGATAGATACTTTGATAACATTTATGCATACATGTATGACATTTCATTTCTGATTTTGGTACACATGATCAGTCTTTGACTTTATCTCAATTACACATATTATTCAATCTCGAAATGAAACTTTACAAGCATTATAACTCCTATAATCAATCAGCCCTTTTGGGTTTTCTTAATTGAGTATTTTCTTTTAGCCTCTAATTTTTGCCCAGAGTGCCTTTTTTGGTTTTTACCCTGGTGAGGTGCCCAATTTTAGTGAGGCTACCATTTTTTGATTTTTGACCCGCGGGGCATTTATTCTCTCTTTTTTTCTCTTTTAGTCTTTAGCCATGGAACCTATTCAATATGTTAACATCCATAGGATCTCAAAACTCTTTACCATCGTTATCTAACAAAATAGCAGTGCCTTTGGATAATAGCTTCTTAAGTAGAAAAGGTCCCCCCGTGGACCTAAATTTGCCCTTAATATCCAAAATCCCTAGTCTCATTTGGTTGAACACTAAGTCTCCTTCCTTCATAGGGTGTTTTCTAACTTTCCTTCTAAATGAATAGGCCAACCTATTCTTATAAACTTGATTATGATAATGTGCCCTTATTCTTTCCCCATCAAGCAAGTTCAGCTATGATAGTCTCTGAATAGCCCATTCTGTTTCTAGTATCTCAGCCTCCAGAACTATGCTTAGAGACTGATGTTCGATTTCTATTGGCAATATTGCTTCTATTTTATAGATCAAAGAGGACGGAGTGGCTCTTGTTGAAGTCCTGGCTATGGTCGTATAACCCTATAATGCAAAGGGTAACTTATCGGCCGAATCCTTGTAAGTCCACACCATTTTGGCCCGAATTCTCTTTACATTTTTATTAGATGCTTTGACTGCTCCATTTGTTTGAGGTCTATAAGGAGAAGATTTGGGATGTTGAACCCCATATCTAATAAGCATTTATCTTGTTTCACCTAAAAATTGTAATCCATTGTCTGAGACCACATGATGAGGCATACCATATCTGCATATTAGATTTTTCTCAATGAACTTGGCCATATCCCATGCATCTACCTTTTTGAAAGATTCATCTTCTACTCACTTAGTGAAATAATCAATGGCAACTATGATGAATCTGTGTCCATTTAAGGAGGGCAGATGGATCATTCCCATAATGTCTATTCCCTATGCAGCAAATGGCTATTAGTGCTAAATCCACAAGCGTACAATTCATCGATAGTACTTAAGATATCGTTCCCATGGGGAATGGATGAGTGATTACACACTATTGCTTAATTCTTAATCTTGTTTACAATATTCATGCTTTGTTGAATTAACTAAAATCTATGTTACAACTATAAATACTAATTTAAAGTAATTTATTGATAATTAAAGAAGACAATTAAAGGTTGATATTATAATATATAAATTGAACTTGAACTTATTCTCCCACTTGAATTTTAGTCTTACAATGCAAACCAAGTTGGATTAATGTCCTAATTCATTCTCTCGACATGAAATAGTTAATCCTAAAACTTGCATATATAATTCTAACCCTTAATTCTCATTAATGTATTAGTTAATTATAAACACTTATTTTAAGATTAAGTTCCAACTTATATTAATTACCTTAATATCCCGATCTCTCAAGCGATATTTTGATAATAAATCTTTACTAGCTATAAGAGGGAATATATTTCTCAATCATACTCTCACTTATATTAATCATGCATAAAAATACTAATAAAGAATTCTACGAATAAGACTATGTATATTACTAAGAACATAAAAGATATAAACATCAATGTTCAATTTCTTAAAGAAAATATCATTCAACTAAGTATAAGAAGAAGTAATAGATAAGAGATAGTAAAAAGAAATCTCTCAACCCTTTTCCACTCTCTAAGTAAATCTTCTTCTTCTTTTTCTTGCTTGCCTTCTTCTCAAAAGAACGAACTAAAAGTGTACTAATTACATCAAAAGAAAAATAGAAATTGTTAATTGTTCTTTTTTCACAACTTATGTGTATATCTCTTCAACTAACTACTTCTTGTGTTAATATAGGATTTCAATCCTTGTGTCATTTAGAAATGTCCCTTCAGAAGTATACAAGCCTTGGTGGAAAAACATGCCCCTTCAAGAGTCCCTTCAGAAGTAACCACCCAAAATCTTTCTACTGTCGTGCTCGCAAAGGATGTCGTGCTTGAAATAGGACACGTTTCCTCTTGTGTTGACTTTACTCTGCATTGACCTCATCATTTGATGTCTTTTTGTGTCACGCTTATGACTCCTACTGCGCTCGCGACAGAGCTCCTTCTTTTGCTTGATTTCTGCCTCTTTTCCTTAGTTCTTGTTCCTTTACTCCCTACACACACTTACAACACAAACACATAAAAAACACCATGTTTCACACAAAAACTTAACTAAAATCAGAAATTTACTTCATAAAAACATTCACAAATTATGCATGAATTAACTCACATCAATGGCCATGGTGATGTGAGGTTACACGGTTCAAAAATGGGTAAATGTCTCAAATCTACATACTATTGGTACAATTGGCACTCTCTGACATACTCAGAGCAATCAGTATCCATTGTGAGCCAAAAAAAGCCCTGCCTCATATGAGCTCCACATACTCCCGCATGTACTTCCTCCATTACCCTTTTGGCTTCCCTTTCATCCAAGCATCTTAATTGAATTCCATCAAGCTATCTTTTATAAAGCACCCCATCTATAGTGATGAACTGAGTTGACAACTTGCAAATCATTCTCTGGTCCTTTTTAGTTGCTTCCTTAAGGAACACCGAAATTTATAGGTAACTTTGAATATCATAATCCCAAGGCTTTCCATCACCTACCTCAATATCTATGATTTGTTCATTTTCAAAGCATGGCCTATTAGAGCTCGAAACTAACATAAGTTTCATAATCACTCCTTTTAGATTGTCCACAATAGACACCAAGGCATCTAAGGTGTCTGCCAACTAATTTTCGTCTTTAAGCACATATCAGAAAGTGTAAACCGTGAACTAACTACCTAAAACCTTCAAGTATTTGAGATAAAGTAACAAGCATTCTTCTTTTATAGACCATTCACCCCTTACTTGGTAAATTACTAGAGATAAATCTCTAAACACTTTTACAGACTTTGTCCCTATAGTTAGTAGAGCTTCTAACCCAAAAATGCAAGCTTCATACTCTGCTTCATTGTTTGTGGCCTTGTATCTCAATTTTTTAGCTAATGGTATCATTTCTCCCTTTGGGGTAGCTAAGATCACTCCTGTTCCTACTCCTTTATTATTCATAACTTCGTCAAAGTACATTTGCCAGCCCTACACTGTTATGGCTGCAATGTTCTCATCGGGGAATTCATAGGTCATCTCTTCACCTTCTAAAGGTTGATGAGCTAGAAACTCTGCCACTGCTTTTCCTTTAATGGTTTTCCTAGTAATGTATTCTATGTCGAATTCTTGGAAAAGGATCAACCATTTTTCCATCTTTTCTAATAGTGAAGTGCCTTCTTATAGGTACCTAAGGGAATTCTGCTTGGCTATAACTTGTATCCTATAGGAATGAAAGTAGTGTCTTAACTTCTTAGATGCCTATATCACTGCCAAAAAAATATTTTCAACTTTTATGTATTTTGCCTCATAAAGGAGAAATTTTTTACTAAGATAGTATACTGCATACTCGATCCCAAAACCATCCTTTTATGCCATCATAGTCCCTATTGAACTATCTTCTATTGCTAGGTACAAAATTAGGAGTTTACCTATCTGAGGCAGTCTCAACACTGGTGGATGTAATAGGTATTCCCTGATGGTATCGAACGCTTTTTGGCAATCCTGATTCCAAACTACGGGCTGATCTTTCCTGAGTAATTTGAAAATCGATTCACAGACTGAGGTTAACTTGGCGATAAACTTCTTGTGTACTGGATATTTTCCAAAAACCTGTTGACCCCTTTTCCTTTTGGGGTATTGGCATTTCTCTAATAGCCTTTACCTTGTTAGGAATTACTTTATACCTCTCTCATTTAGGATGTGACCTAAAAGCTTAGCTAAAGTAATCCCAAATATGCACTTTTTTGGGTTGAGGCAGAGATTGTACTTGTTAATATTCTAAAAAAACTTCTCTAATGCCTCGAAGTGGCCTTCCCTAGCAACCGACTTGATCATCATTTAATCTACGTACACCTCTACTTCCTTATGGAATAAATCATCTAAGAACTTAATGGCCATTCTTTGCTAGGTAGAACCTACATTTTTAAGTCCAAAAGGCATAACCCAATAAGTATATATCCCTCATTTGGTTATGAAAGTTGTTTTGATCCTATCCATTATTTTGTTTAGAATCTGATTATATCCTGCATATCCATCCATGAAATTATACATGGCACAGGCGGTTGTACTATCGACCAGAACATTTATGTGATGTAAAGGAGGTAAAGGAAAATCATCCTTCGGACAAGCTTTGTTTAGGCCTCTATAATCCTTATAGACTCTTGTCCTTCTGTCTTTCTTTGCTACAGGGACTATATTTTCTAACCCTATGGGGTATTGGACTTCCACTAAGAACTTAGCGTCTATTTGTTTTTCTGACTTCTTCCCTAACTTTCTTAGCCCATTTTGGCCTGAGTCTTCTAAGCTTCTGTTTGACTGGTTTATAACTCGGATACATTGGAATGACAAGTTCAGCGATTTCTCGATCTATTCCTGGCATGTCTTCATAGGTCCAAGCAAAGAATTTTTCATATTTTTTCAATATTCTCTCAAATTTTTCTCTCTTTAAAAGTTATATCTGATGCCAATAAAATATTTTTAGGGTTTTCTTCAGTTTTGAGATTGAATGAACATGTGTTTGTTGAGTTAATGTCAAATATAAATGCTTTTATGATCATGATCATACGTATTGAAATCAGAAGAAACATCATATAAGTAAGAAAAATTATTCATCTCATTAATGTAATAAAAACAACAACCATTGTTCTCATCAAAACATTCAAGAACATAAATAACATCAATAAAAGTGTCCTCTTTGATTCTGTCAGCATCTAGCATCTATCTGACCTCTAGTTTAGCTTTGGGTGGTTCCTCAGTCTGCATCTTCTCCTTGCCTTTCACTTTAGTAGCAAGTAACTTCTTTATCATAACTTTTCTTGGTGTTTCTTTATCCCAGGCTGACTGGTGCAACATAATTTCTTTATCCCAGAAACCTTCAACTGGTTTGATAATTCCTTGTTCCCAATCGAAGACATCATTAAACAGCTTATCTTAACACTAGCTCACCCCTTATCATCCGAGGCTCATTCTACCTATAATAAAGGCATCGACTTAAAGCTGGTATAAAACTTTGAGAAGTATAAGGAATTAATTTCACCGCTTCCTTTTCTTTACCCTTCTTACTAGAGCTTGCAAAACTTAACCCTTTCTTATCCTTCTAACCCTTGGCATCCACAACAATCTGAGGTCCCTGAGAATTCTTTCCTAAACTAGCTCCAACCAGGAAATTCATCCTTTTAAGCATATGGATTACTTAAGGATTGTTAGAGGGGTTACCTTCATTTTCTTCACCTATAATGATTGCCACATGAAAGCCCACTGAATAACTATTTTGCTATTTTGAGTATAGATACTTGATTTTCCCTTGCTGCTTTAATAGTTACCACTTAGACATTGCAAGGAATCTTAATTATCTGGTGCAACATAGAGGGTACTCCTCCTATTTTATGAAACCATGGTCTTTGGAGAAGTATAGAGAAATTTATTGGGATAGGGACAACCACAAACTTAGCTTCAATCTCAATAGGTCTCATCTTCACCACAACCTTAAAGGTCCCAGCAGCTTTCCTTTTAGAGTTGTCATATACGAAATGGTCAGATCAGACTTGCTTAACATATTCTCATTCAATTTGAAAGCTGAAATTACCACCAAAGGGTAGACAATAGTGGAGGATCCATCATCTGTCATCACACAAGCTGTATGTTTCCCATTAACCTGAGCCTTGTATAGAGGGGGCAATTATGATTCCTTCCTTTTATGGGTAAGTCAACATCGAAGTATACTACATTCTCTATGGTTCCTCCCCTAACCAAATTTAGTAACTCAGAGGGCAAGAAGGTGGTAGCAATAGTAGCTTCACTTAAGGCCTCAAGCAATTTCTGTCTATGTGAACGGGATTGCCTCAACAAATCCCAAATGCATATCTAGGCTTATGTCTTTTTTAACTACTTGATTATTTAATCATCCTTAACATCTTCCTTCGTTAGCACTATAGCAAGAGTTGGTTGCCTTTTGATCTCCGAGGCCACTCTCTCACTCCTTATGACTGCTTTCACTTCCTTCTCTTTCTCTGATTCCCCTTCATCCTCACTGGTTGAACTCCATATATTGATGGGTACTGAAGCCCCTTCATCATAACTTTTCATAGGAATATCCCAATAATTAATCATAGAAACTAGCTGATTTTCCTCGACTGACTTTGTTACTTTAGAGGTGGAGCGAGTAACGACCAAGTACTCATTTTTATATAGATCCTTCATCGCATACCTCTTAGGCAAGCTAGACCCGATCATGTACACTAGTAAGTGCACATCATTGTATCCTCCCTTCTTCTTATTATTCCTCTTCTAAAGGTCTAAGATTTGATTGCTATCTATCAGATCCTGGATCTTGTTCCTTAGAGTATGACAATAATCAGTCAAATGCCCAGTGTGTTAATGGTATGCACATATTGATCCTCTCTATGGTAGGGAAATCCCTGGCTCTTTGCGAGCCTTAATAGTAATAGTTAAAGCTTCTTTCTTTAACCAGCCTATTCAATAGCCAAGATAGAGATTTCCCCAAGTCAGAATAATGCCTTTGCTAGCTAGCCTCTATAGCGGATACCTTTATAGTCTTTCTAGTTCTTTTTTGCCTACTATTATTTCCAATAGCCTTATTATTGCCAAAATTCCTTCTTGCATTCTCACTAATTGCCCTTCTGGCTAAATACTCCCCTTCAGCTTCTATAACTATATCCTTCAAGGACTCCTAGTCTTTTAGCCCTTTCATTTTCAAACCATCTCTTAAGTATGGACTCACATTTTGGATAAACAACCTGATTTGATCAGTCGTATTAGGTTTCCTTTTCATTTTCACCACCCTATTCCTCTATCTGGTGAGATATTCATGGAAAGACTCATCATACTTTTATCGGAGTAACTCAAGGTCTTTTAGGGTGACTTGTATTCTCATACTGCAATTATATTGCTTGAGAAATTCCTCGATCAATAAGTCACAATCTTCCTTAGTTTGCCTATCCAAACGGTGATACCAGTCTATTGTAGTCCTAGTCAAACTCAAGCAAAAGTATTCCACATTTTGCTTCTTGGATAGGGTGGTCCCCTTCATAATCATCTTTTTTGCTTAATATGGGTTAAAGGGTCCGAGGTACCATTAAACCTTCATAAGTCTGGCATCTTGAACCTTTGGGGTAATTGCTTGTCTCCATCTAGATCCCTATCTTTAGGGTTTATTCCCTTACCAGTAAACAACAACCTAAACATAACTTCTATCTTCTCCTCCATCTTCTTAAAAGCTAGATCCTTAGCACTAAGACCCCTTATTCTCATGTTCATCATTATAGGGACATAGTCTTTATCCTCTTCCTCTATGAAATCGTCCTCAGGATCATGCCTTATTTCCCTTTTAGGTAGATCTCAAAGCATTATAGTATTGATTGCGATAGCATTCCTAATGTGCATTGGCTTCACTGTCTCATAAGCGGTACTATAGGCTGAGTTATAGCATTAGGTGTTACAGAAACCACCATTCCACCAATCATAGCCAACATCCTCTCCTCAAATTCCTGCAGGTGTCTATCCAATCTCCAGTCCAAATCATCCCTCACTATTGAGGGCCCAGATGCCCTTTCCTTTAAAAATGGAAACCTTACCGTGGTATCATCAGCAACTCTCCCAATTTCATTTATCTTTTCGGTCTTAATCACTTTATTGTTTGCCATTTTTAAACTTATTTCCTAACAACTTTTCTATAACTGACTGAAACCCAACTCAAAAATGACCTCTAAACCCAAATCTAAACTTGAATCTGACCTTAGTAGATTGGATATGGAACTTCAAACCAGGCGCTCGTCTAACCCTCTGGAACACCTAGATGAGTCTATGATGGCTGCAAGAATCAGATGTTAAGGATGATGCATGGACAAGGTATATACATGATGTATGAATGTAATGCATGGTTTCTTTAGACATTAATCACAAATATATACAAGCATAGATAAAGCATTCCAACCTTATTACTCCTATACAGGAGCTTGTATGGTCTCTTTCCTAGTTAGGCTTAGCCCATGGGTCAACATAGGACCCGACGGGTGTGAATAATGCACGGTGGGAAACCAACATAACTTCTCTAATTGAAAGCACATGCATATGGGTTTTGAATGTTATATATTTTTACTAACTTATACAGACTGGGTTGGGCCTGTCGGGGTATGGCAACCTTTAACTGGTACCCTCATAATTTGTATGAGTTTGGTAAATATATAAAGATCCATACAGTAGGCAGAAAATTACTATGGTTATACAACCTAAGGGAATTTGTTATCGCCATTACATGGGCTTGAGTCAAAGGTGATGTAACTTTAAGGCTACCCAAGTATAATTCCTGCCAATAAGTCTAGCTCATCACGAGTATAATGATTGATGAATCACCATTTTATATACCATTTGGTACTAGACTTAGGCTGGTGGGTCTCCTTGACACCTTTCTACACTGACTGAATGTAGGGTGTCCTTCAGGATAGCACCGAGGCTAAAAAGGGATGCCTAATCTTAATTGTAAGGCTTTAAGATATATGCAAGTAATGTAATTTAGAAAGAAGTGGGATTAATGAATAAAACCCAATTATAAATAGCTTAACCATAATGCTTTTGAAGCAAGGTCTCTTTAGTCCCCAGTGGAGTCGCCACTGTAACGTGCGCCGGAGCCCTCCTTATATTTTTGAGTTTACTCTCGGAGGCCTACTTTTAGGGTCCTAGACCAGAGGTGGCTCACTTTTAATCATAAACTGGTCGTTTTCCAATTAGAAGGATTGAACCCTAATTATTGTTGACGGTCAACACATGAAAGCGCCTATTAGTGGGCTCAAAGAGGCAGGTGTCATGGAGTCACCACCTAATAAAATGTTGGGAATTAAATCTCGACCTTATTTTGATGCCCAAACAGAGACTGGTATTTGGGACATCCCTCTTATTAGGCATCTTGGTTAGATGTTGTTTTATAATTGAGTTTTAGAATTAATCATCTCTCCTTTCTCACACGATGCAAGTGATGAAATTCAAGTAAACATCCCATTCAAATAAAAAGCAATAAAATAAATACTTAAAACAAAATCCTACTTAAAAATTATTACATAAGCAAATCATCCTAAAAAATAAGGATAAAGTAATATACATATATAAATCGGGGCATTCATTTGAATTGGGAACAATGTTTCCTTCATGCGTATTTATAAAAGGCATTTATTACTTTGTGTGGATTTATGGGTTAAAAATTTGGTCATTGGTCCATGTTTTATGAAAAAATCCAATTCATTTGCTAGAATACTCTTTAGATTCCTTTTTAGTTTAACGTGCTGGGAAAAATTCTTTTTTTACTAGCTATTACAACCCAAAAATAAAACATTCAAAAATAATCGCCAACAATAACAAAAATAAATAAACAAATAAACAAAACTATAGTAAGTAAAGGAAGATGTCAAATAATGATGTAACTAGGGAAAGAGATGGTATGACAAGTGTGGGAGCATGACTTTGATGGAATATGACAAGGCATATATATGATGATCACACAGCGAAAAAATAATAAAATTGATCATACATACCATGCAATCCGTAAACAAGAATCGAAAACATGCAATTTTAGGGTTTTAAACTTACAACTTTAGATGCACTTTAAGACTTGATTTTGATGATGACCAGCAATTAGGATGAACTTATATGCTTCAGGTCTTGATCACCAATGCCAAAGAAACAACCTTTACGCCACTCTCTATGTTCACACACACAATTGCAATGAAGGCTTAAAATTGAGAGTGCTAGCTCTATGTGTAAATAATTGGCAATGATAATGGATTGAAGCTATAAGATCTGATCTTGTACTTCCTTTAGGTTGCTATTGCTGTCCAAGAACATAAGAGAACAAGAAAAAATCCTTTCTCCTTGTGTATTTCGGCCAAGAGTGTGAGAGAGCAAAGAAATGCCTAGGGTTTTTATGTTTTAGTTCATTAATATATCTCACTCATTTAGGTAAGTGTTAATTCCAAATTTTACTATTTTTTAGCCAGTAAATTCAGCCTCCATCACTTCTTAATTAAGTGACATACATTAACTCAAACTCCTTTAAATTTTAAATTTAAATTAATTTAAAATAAACATAATACATTTAATCAAAATAAATCACTTAATTTAGGGATATGGTTGCTGAAATTTCTATTGAATTTATCCCTGGATTTTTAGTTACCTTATCTCTATTTAATTAATTTATTTTGATTTAAATGCCATTAGGATTTAATACTCAATTAACTTAATTAATCCAAGATAATTAATTAATTGAAATTAATCCTATTGGGCCGAATTTATCTCTCTCATGGACTAAGGTCCAATAGCAATTTTAATACCCATTACATACATTAATTTGACTTTAATTAAAAGCTCAAATTAATGCCCAATCTTCAATTTAAATATTTTAAGCCCAATGCTTTGTGTGCGATCCTATAGGTCCATTTAATATTGGCAATGAATTAATGAATTAATTCAAAGGCTATATATATTCTCTAGCAAGATATTATAGCATTCCAAATTAAATGAAAATGCAAATGGCATTTAGTGACCTAATGCAATTTTGCATAGTCCCTTACCCTTAAATATCAAAGTTAATATAAGGCATTGAACTAGTCATCCTTATGTATACTAATTCCTTTCTTGATATTCCAGTGACACTAAACTCTTAGATAAATAATGATTACTCATTATTTCATCTCGGTATGGCCATACACTTCTTAGTTCATTGATCAAGTGGCCGATGATATTTTCTCTCGTATCGAGAGGGATAATCCCTTCACTTCTCTTATGCTCTCTAACATGGATTAGTGCATACCAAGCATACCCATACTTGTCACCCTGTTACGAGCACGTTAGGTGTATGTCAAAGTACATAGTAAATCATAAAAAGTTTTATAGAGATTTTAGGTCTAAGAACTTCGATGTAAAACTTGCACATGAGAAACACTTATGACTTATACTATGTAGTGTTCTCATGAACGAATCGAATCCAGATACCATGTTCTAAACATGTATCTATGATCTCTGATTGACACTCTTGTCCTTATGATCCATAAGACAGAACTCATCTTATCAGAGAGAGCATACTAGTCATAATTCATTTGTTATTCCCATAACAATGACTGACTAGGGATATTTAGAATGAAGTCTCATTTGTTTCAAGGTCTTACAACCATGTGCCTCACATATGATAACTTAAACTGAAATAACATTCTTGGATAGTTCTATCAATTGATATGCACAAGAATACAAAAGATAAAACAAATGCCTTATTTATTAACTAAAGTGTTTTATAACAATGCATTGGGGCTAGGGCTTACACTAACAATCTCCCACTAGCATTATTCCTAATTGGGCATAGCCCTAAGACCGAATGCTTTCAAATGAGCTTCGTGCAGATTTGGACGCAATTGTTTCGTCAAAGGATCTGCTACATTGTCTTCACTTACTATCTTGCTAACCTTGTCGTCCCCACGATCAATGATCTCTCTGATCAGGTGGTACGTCCTGAGATGTGTTTGGATTTTTGGTGTGATCGAGGCTCCTTGGCCTGTGCGATGGCCCCGTTGTTGTCACCGAAAATTTCTAATGGATCTAGGATGCTTGGGACCACTCATAATACAGAAATGAAATTTCTAATCCAAATAGCCTCTTTTGCACCCTCGCTTGCTGCAATATACTCAGATTTTATAGTTGAGTCGGCAACGGTCTCTTGCTTCGAGCTTCTCCAGCTAACAGCACCACCATTCAAAATAAAAACAAACCCAAATTGCGATCTCGAATCCTGAGTGCTGGTCTGAAAAGCAGCATCAGCATAACCTTGTATGACGAGCTCTTTTTGACCACCATACACCAAGAAGTGATCCTTAGTCCTTCGTAGGTACTTTAGAATCCCTTTTATAGCATACTAGTGTTTCTCACCAGGGTCTTACTGAAACCTACTAGTTATACTCAATGCATGAGCAGCATCCAACCTAATACATAACATAGCGTACATGATAGATCCAATAGCAGATGCATATGGGATTCTACTCATGTTGTCCCTTTCTTCTTTGGTTTTAGGGCACTGTTCTTTAGTTTAAGGAACTCCCAAAGCCAAAGATATGTACCCTTTCTTTGAGTCTCCCATACTAAAATGCTTTAGTACTTTGTCTATGTACTTTTCTTGACTTAGTCCCAAAAGCCAATTCGATCTATCCCTATAGATCCGAATACCATGTATTGTCTCGGCTTCACCTAAGTCTTTTATTGATAAACACTTCCCCAACCATTGCTTAACCTTTTACAATGTTGGAATGTCATTCCCAATGAGAAGGATGTCATCCACATATAGGACCAGAAATACTATTATGCTCCCACTAACCTTCTTGTACACACAAGGCTCATCTTTATTCTTGACGAAGTCAAATTCTTTGACTGCCTCATCAAAACGAAGATTCCAACTTCGAGATGCTTACTTTAATCCATAAATGAATTTTTGAAGCTTGCAAACCTTCTTAGGATGCTTGGGATTGACAAAACCCTCAAGTTGTGTCATATACACATCCTTAAAAAAATTTCCATTGAGGAAAGCAGTTTTGACATCCATTTGCCATATCTCATAATCATGATATGCAGCTATGGCAAGCAAGATCCTAATGGACTTGAGCATTGCTACAGGCAAAAAGGTCTCATCATAGTCTACACCATGAGTTTGTCGAAAATCTTTTGCTACTAGTCTACCTTTGTAGGTCTTATCAGCTTTGAGTTTAAATAGGCACTTGCATTCAATTACCTTAGCACCTTCTGGTGGATTAACCAATGTCCAAACCTAGTTATCGTACATTGATTGCATCTCATATTTCATGGCTTCAAGCCAATTTTTCTAGTCTGGGCTCTCAATAGCTTCTTGATAGGTAGTAGGATCCTCACGATCTACTAACTCAATAGTGTCACTATCGGTGATTAGAAATCCATATCTCTCAATCTCCCGACGTACCCTATCGGACCTTCTAAGTTCTTGTGTAATGGTTTCTTGTTCCACAACTAGTTGTGAACTTGATCCCATTTTCAACTCATCCTCTATAGGAGTTTGTGGCACTTGAATTTCTCCAAGTTCTACTTTACTCCCACCGTCTTTCTTGAGAAGGAACTCCTTTTCTAAGAAAACAGCCTTGCGAGTAACAAATACTTTGTTCTCGGCTTTGTTTCTTTGGGATAACCCACAAACAAGCAGACCGTGGATTTGGACTCTAGTTTGTCATGACATGGCATATATATGATGATCACTCAGCGGAAAAATAATAAAATTTATCATACATACCATGCAATCGGTAAACAAGAATCGAAAGCATGCAATTTTAGGGTTTTAAACTTACAACTTTAGATGCACTTCAAGACATGATTTTGATGATGACCAGCAATTAGGATGAAATTATATTCTTCATTTCTTGATCACCAATGCCAAAGAAACAGCCTTTACGCCACTCCTCTCTATGTTCACACACATAATTGCAATGAAGGCTTAAAATTGAGAGTACTAGCTCTATGTGTAAATAATTGGCAATGGTAAATATGACATGGCATATATATGATGATCACGTAGCCGAAAAATAATAAAATTGATCATACATACCATGCAAATCGTAAACAAGAATCGAAAACATGCAATTTTAGGGTTTTAAACTTACAACTTTAGATGCACTTCAAGACATGATTTTGATAATGACCAGCAATTAGGATGAAATTATATGCTTCATTTCTTGATCACCAATGCCAAAGAAACAGCATTTACGCCACTCCTCTCTATGTTCACACACATAATTGCAATGAAGGCTTAAAATAGAGAATGCTAGCTCTATGTGTAAATAATTAGCAATGGTAATGGATTGAAGCTACAAGATCTGATCTTGTACTTCCTTTAGGTTGCTATTGCTGCCCAAGAACACAAGAGAACAAGAAAAAATCCTTTTCCCTTGTGTATTTCGGCCAAGAGTGTGAGAGAGCAAAAAAACACCTAGGGTTTTTATGTTTTAGTTAATTAATATATCTCACTCATTTAGGTAAGTGTTAATTCCGAATTTTACTATCTTTTAGCTAGTAAATTCAGCCTCCATCACTTCTTAATTAAGTGACATACATTAACTCAAACTCCTTTAAATTTTAAATTCAAATTAATTTAAAATAAACATAAGACATTTAATCAAAATAAATCACTTAATTTAGGGATATGGTTGCTGAAATTCCTATTGAATTTATCCTTGGATTTTCGGTTACCTTATCTCCATTTAATTAATTTATTTTGATTTAAATGCCATTAGAATT
Source organism: Excoecaria agallocha (assembly GCA_037975025.1). Taxonomy (NCBI): domain Eukaryota; kingdom Viridiplantae; phylum Streptophyta; class Magnoliopsida; order Malpighiales; family Euphorbiaceae; genus Excoecaria; species Excoecaria agallocha. Next base: position 52,772,240 of record CM075806.1, on the reverse strand, counting down.
TAATACTCAATTAACTTAATTAATCCAAGATAATTAATTAATTGAAATTAATCCTATTGGGCCGAATTTATCTCTCTCATGGACCAAGGTCTAATAGCAATTTTAATACCCATTACATACATTAATTTGACTTTAATTAAAATTTCAAATTAATGCCCAATCTTCAATTTAAATATTTTAAGCCCAATGCTTTGTGTGCGATCCTATAGGTCCATTTAATATTGGCAATGAATTAATGAATTAATTCAAAAGCTATATATATTCTCTAGCAAGATATTATAGCATTCCAAATTAAATAAAAATGCAAATGGCATTTAGTGACCTAATGCAATTTTGCATAGACCCTTACCCTTAAATATCAAAATTAATATAAAGCGTGGAACTAGTCATCCTTTTATATACTAATTCCTTTCTTGATATTTCAGTGACACTAAACTCTCAGATAAATAATGATTACTCATTATTTCATCTCGGTATGGCCATACACTTCTTAATTCACTGATTAAGTGGTCGATGATATTTTCTCTCTTATCGAGAGGGGTAATCCCTTCACTTCTCTCATGCTCTCTAACATGGATTAGTGCATACCCATACTTGTCACCCTGTTACGAGCACGTTAGGTGTATGTCAAAGTACACAGTAATTCATAAAGAGTTTCATAGAGATTTTAGGTCTAAGAATTCCGATGCAAAACTTACACATGAGAAATACTTATGACTTATACCATGTAGTGTTCTCATGAATGGATCAAATCTAGATACCATGTTCTAAACATGTATCTATAATCTCTGATTGACACTCTTGTCCTTATGATCCATAAGACAGAACTCATCTTATTAGAGAGAGCATACTAGTCTTAATTCATTTGTTATTCCCATAACAATGACTGACTAGGGATATTTAGAATGAAGTCTCATTTGTTTTAAGGTCTTACAACCATGTACCTCACACATGATAACTTAAACTGAAACAACATTCTTGGATAGTTCTATCAATTGATATGTACATGAATACAAAAGATAAAACAAGTACCTCATTTATTAACTACAGTGTTTTATAACAATGCATTGAGGCTAGGGCTTACACTAACAGACTTCCCATGTAAAAATCATATGTTCTCTACAGTTATAAATATACTAATTACTCAAAAAAATCAAACAAGCAAATAAGTTAGTATTGATGATAAATATATTACACATTTTATTCCCACAAACAAACTAATTATAGTTATGGAAATATATATACAGTAATGAAAATACATCAAATAGTGCATAAATATTGTATGGAAAGAATAAATAAGTCAAAAATACATAAAACCCTAAAGATGCATGAAAAATATCATAATAACACCCTATGGACGGTCAAAAAAGGCAAAGGATGGCCATCTATAGAGTGAGGGACAGATAGCAGGAAGGGACTGAGATGTCCTATCCCTCAGACGAGGGCAGCCATCCTTCAGCCCTTCTTTTCATCTGTCACTTTTGGAACATAATAAAATGTGCTTATTCAAGGAAAAAATGTAAAAAGTCACTCAAATAATTTCCTAGCCCTAGATATACAATAATTGAGTACTAAATCATGCCAAAATACATTAAAAACACATAACATGCATCATATTACATCAAAATTGTAAAATTACAGCATACATACATGGAAAGGAAGAAAAGCTTTATATAACAACAATGGAGGAATCTTCATAATTTATTATACCTCTAGCATATTACACAAACCAGAAAGAAGTTTTACTTTGATAAAGCATGTATATTACTCAGATTTAATAATAAAAAAGAATCAAAGCATTATTCAATAATCATGAAATCATGTAAATGAATTATAGAGAAAGAAAATGAGAATGAGCCTAGAATATTACCCTCAGGAGAATAATAATTCCTCCCTTCTAGAAACCTTAGACTTTTTGTTTTTATACCTAAAGAAGAGTTTTAATCCAATTACAAGTCAAAATATTGCCAAATTAGGAGATAAAATCCACAAAATCTATACCCGATCTTTTTCAGGTAACTTCCCCTTTTTGAAAATCCAAGAAAACATGGAAAATTTTAGTTTTTGACTTATGGACAAGCATTTGTCAATAAGGGATGGCCATCCCTCACCACTAGACCACTGTTTCCCCAAAATAACCCTGATGTACACTACACCAAAGAGCAAAACTCACAGACGGCCACCCTTCAAGTGAAAAATGGCCGTCTATCACCAATGTCAGTCTAGAAATAAGGTTTTCTGTGTATTTTGTTAAAACACTAAAAAATATTTCAAAAACATTTAGAAAATCACAAAAATCTTTAAGAGAAAATGGTAAATTCACGATTGGAGTTTCAAAATTTGAACATGTTATCAGCAATATACTATTTTCTCATCATTGGATAACCCTAATCTAGTCAGGTCACAGTATCTACAGCAACATTTTCATAAGACTAGAGTTGAAATTCCTTAAGTTCATTGAGCTGTAAACATATCTTTTCTCTTGCACATCTTAGATCAAAATTAAGAAACTTGGTAGCCCAATATGCTTTATGTTCTAATTTGATTGGCAAATGGCATGCTTTTCTAAAAATAAGTCTAAATGAAGACCTGCCTATAGGGGTCTTAAATGCAGTTTTATAGGCATAAAGAGCCTCATCTAGCCTTTGAGACCAATCTTTTCTAACACTATTCATTATTTTCTCCAAGATTGATTTCAAACCCCTATTTGACACCTCTACTTACCTATTTTCTTAACGATGATATGGGATTGTAATTTTATGCTTTACACCAAATTTTCAAAGTAAGGATTTGAATTAATGATTAACAAAATGCTTACCCCCATCACTAATAATAGCCCTCAGTGCCTCGAACTAAGTAAAAATATTCCTCCTAAAGAATTCAAACACCAATTGAGCATCACACATCCTAGTAGCTACTGTCTCTACCCACTTACTAACATAATCTACAGTAACTAGTCTGTACTTAAATTTGAAAGAGCTAAAAAATGGGCCTATAAATTTAATTCCAAAAAAAAATCTTTACTTTTAAGAAATTATTCATGGGAATCTCATCACATTTTGAAACATTACCAACACATTGACATCTATCACATGAAGACACAAAAGACTTAATATCAGCAAAAAATAAGGTAAAAAAAACCTGATTGTAGAATTTTTGCCATTGTGTAATCAGTGCATGGTGAACTCTAGCCTCTCTTCCATGACATAACCTTATGATATTTACTTGTTCCTCTTTAGGAATGCATCTTTGTAACACTTGATCTTGATATAATTTAAATAGGTACGGATCATCCCATAAGTAGTGCTATGCATCAACCTTCAACTTTTTCTTTTGTTGCTATGTGTATTCTTTTGGAAAGTAACCCCTTGCAAGATAATTGGCAATGTCAGTGAACCAAAGGATTGAAATTTTGCAAGAATAAACAATACAAATGCGTTCATCAGGAAATAAATAAAAAATTTCTCCATTTTTCACATGAGCATGATCTAATCGAAATAAATGGTCAGTTATAAAATTTTTTACCCCTTTCTTGTCTTTGATCTCTACATCAAATTCTTGAAGCAATAAAAACCATCTTATCACCCTTGGTCTATAATCTTTCTTAGGAAAAAAATGCCGAAGGGTGTATGGTCAGACCACACTGTGACTTTGGCATTAAGAAGAAATGGCTTGAATGTTTCAAAGGAGAACACAACTGCCAATGGTTCCCTCTCAATGGTGGTATAGTTCACTTGTACATCGATAAGTGTGTGACCTGTGTACTAAATTGTATGAAAAATCTTCTCCTTCCTTTAGCCTAAAATCGCTCATACTGCATAATTACTAGTATCACATATAATTTCGAATAGTAAACTCCAATCTGGTGATGCAATGACTGGTACTGAAATTAACTTTAGTTTTATTGAATTAAAAGCCTGTAAACAGTCATAATCAAAGTTAAATGCAACATTTTTAATCAATAAATTTCAATGCGATTTTGTAATTTTAGAAAAATCCTTAACAAACCGACCACATTTATGGCTAATCAAGATGCTAGATGGAAATCACAAGATATTTGGATAAGAAATTAAGATTCCTTAATTAGAAACTTAGAAACTCAAGTAGGGCAACTTGTAAATTCTATTTCAAAGAGGATACATGGCACTTTTCCATCTAATGTGGATAGGAATCCAAAAGAAGAAGTAAAAGCAATCACCTTGAGAAGTGGAAAGGAAGTAAAAGAAGCTAAAAATGGTAAAAACTCTTTAGATTTGGTGGAATTGACAATGAAGGAAAGTATTTATGAACCTAAAATTATTAATGAAATACCTACTGTTGTTGAGAAAAGTAAGGGTAAGGAAAAACTTTTTTCAACTGTGCTTGATGAATTTAAATTGCCTTATCCATCTCTAGCTAGGAAGGAAAAGCATAATGAATAGTTAACTAGATTTTTATACATGTTTAAAAGGTTGCATGTAAATTTACCATTCGCTGAACCTTTATTGCACATGCCTAAATATGCTAAGTTCATAAAAGAATTATGTTTTAATAAGAAAAACCTAGAGGGTGTAGGAACGATTTAATTATTTAAAAATTGTAGTGCAATTTTTATAAATAAAATTTCTGAAAAACTAGAGGATCCTGATAGTTTTACTTTACCATGTGAATTAGGAGGAAATTTTGTTGTACATGCATTATGTGATTTGGGCACTAGTATTAAATCAATGCCTTATTCAATTTGTAGGAAATTGAATTTAGGTGATATCAAGGAAACTCGAATGACACTATAGTTAGCAAATATATAGATAAAGAGACCAAAGGGTATAATTGAGGACCTATTGGTGAAAGTTGGAAATTTTATATTTTCGGTTGATTTTGTGTTGATGGATATGGAGGAGGGTCATAAGGTGCCATTAATAATGGAAAAACCATTTTTGAAAACAGCAAAAACACGGATTAATGTATATACATAAATAGTCACCTTAAGATTTAATGATGAAGAAATAGTTTTCAATGTGAATAAGGTGTTTAACCACCTGTCCTATGACTTTGAAGAGTCCATTTACTTTATGGATAGTGTTTAGGAATGTGTGGAGGAAAAATAAGAGAAAATATTGTTAGATGATGCAGTGCGAGATTGTCTGATGCATTCAAGAAGCAAGGAGAAAGTTAGAAAGGAAGAAGAAAAGCTGATAAAGGAACTAGAAAAAGAGCACAACAAAGAAGGAATAAATGAGGATGAGCCATCCCCTCCTAAGGGAGAAAATAAATTTGAACTTAAAACTCTTTTTTTTGTATTTAAATTATGTAAGTTTAGAAGATAATACTAAACTTGTAATTATTTCTTCACTTTTGATAGGTTTGGAAGAAGAAATGCTTGTAGAAGTATTGAAGAAGCATAAAGGAGTAATCAATTAGGAGACATTAGATTTGAAGAGAATTAGTCCTAGTTATTGTATGCACCGAATACCTATGAAGAGTAACTTTAAGTCGGTGGTACAACCCCAAAGGAGACTTAATCCAATTATACAAGAAGTAGTGAAAAATGAGGTGCTTAAACTACTAGATGCAAGTATTATTTATCCTATTTCTGATAATAGTTAGGTGAGTCCAGTACAATGTGTGCCTAAAAAATAGGGTATAACTATGATAAATAATGAAAAAAATTAACTTATCCCAACACATATTGTAACAGGGTGGATAGTATGTATAGACTATAAGAAATTAAATAATGCCACTAAGAAAGATCACTTTCCTTTACCTTTTATTAACCAAATGCTAGAGAGATTAGCTGAGAATAGTTTTTACTGCTTTTTAGATGGTTATTCAAGATATATGCAAATTTCTGTAGTTTTGGAAGACCAAGAAAACACTACATTCACGTGCCCTTATAGTACCTTTGCATATAGGAGAATGCTATTGGTCTTTATAATGCCCCAACCACCTTTCAAAAGTGTATGATAGCCATATTTCATGATTTAATTGAAACATTTATAGAGGTTTTTATAGATGGCTTTACTTTGTAAGGTTGTGATTTTGATTCCTGCTTGAATAACCTTGCTTTAGTTTAAAAAAGATGTAAAGGAACTAACCTTATCCTTAATTGGGAAAAATGTCACTTCATGGTAAAAGAAGGTATAATTTTAGGGCATAAGATTTCTGAAAAGGGAATTGAAGTGGATAAGGCTAAAATAGATGTGATTGCTAAATTGCTTTCCCCTACTAGTGTCAAAGGCAATAGAAGTTTTCTTAGTCGTGCTAGTTTCTATCATTGGTTTATTAAGGATTTTTTGAAAATTGCAAAACCACTGTCTAATTTACTGATTAAAAATGCTATATTTAACTTTGATGTTGAGTCTTCATAGACTTTTGATTTATTAAAGAAAAAGTTAATTATAGCACAGGAAATAGCATCACTAGATTGGACCTTACTGTTTGAAATAATGTGTGATGCTAGTGATTATGTAGTAGGAGCAATCTTGGAACAGAGGAAGGAGAAGATATTTCATACCATCTATTATGTCAGTCATACACTCACTAGAGCTCAAGTGAACTATACCACTACTAAAAAAGAATTTTTGGCAATAGTATTTTCCTTTGAAAAATTTAGGCTATATCTCTTAGGATCCAAAGTCACAGTGTGGTTGGACTATGTGGCTCTTTAACACCTTTTTGCTAAAAAGGATTCCAAACGGAGGGTTATTAGATGGATTTTGCTACTATAGGAATTTGATGTTGAAATCAAGGATAAAAAAGGAGCTGAGAATTTTATAGCTGACCATCTATCTAGACTGGATCATGATCATATAAAAAAGGGAGAAATTTTTGATTTATTTCCTGATAAACATATTTGTGCTAGTTATGCTTATGTAGGTTTAGTTCCTCGGTATGCTAACATTGCCAATTATCTTACAGGAGGTTATCTACCAAAGGACTTCACTTGGCAGCAGGAGAAGAAGCTAATAGCGAATGCAAGGTATTATTTGTGGGATGATCCATATTTGATCATGATATGCCTGGACCAAGTACTGAAGATATGTGTTTCGAAGGAAGAGCAAGAAGATATCATGAGACTATCAAGGAGGAGAGGTCAAAGGTCACTATAGAGCAAATTGTACAATGTAGAAAATTTTATAGTCAGGTTTCTTTTGGCCTTCTTTTTTTACTGATGTTAAATCTTTCATAGAGTTATGTGATAGGTGTCAGCATGTAGGAAATATTTCGAAGAGGCGTGAGATACCTATGAATAATGTGCTAAAAGTAGAGATTTTTTATGTTTGGGGTATTGATTTTATAGGACCATTTCCAAATTCATGTGGATTTGAGTATATCTTAGTTGCGGTGGATTATGTGAGTAAATGGGTAGAAGTAGTAGCAACTAGGACATGTGATGCTAGAGTTGAGCTTGAATTCCTTAGGAGGAATATTTTCACTAGGTTTGGGGCACCAAGGGCTATTATAAGTGATGGAGGTAAGCATTTTGTCAACCATCAATTTAGGACATTACTTAGAAAATTTGGTGTAAAGCATAAAATAACAACCCCATATCATCCAAAAGTAAATGGGCATGTGAAAGTTTCTAATAGGGAGCTGAAATCAATTTTAGAGAAAACAGTCAATACTGCTAGAAAGGATTGGTCTCAGAAGTTAGACAAGGCTCTTTAGGCCTATAGAACTGCATAGAAGACCCATATAGGCATGTCTCTATTTAGGTTGGCTTTTGGAAAACCATGTCATTTGCCAGTCGAATTAGAGCATAAGGAATATTGGGCAACAAAACTACTTAACCTTGATTTAAGAAATGCAGATGAGAAAAGAAGTCTACAGCTCAATGAACTCGCTAACTTTTAACAGTGGTCATATGACAATGCAACACTATATAAAGAGAAGACAAAATATTGGCATGACAAGAGGATAAATATAAAGGATTTTGCTCATAGAATGTTGGTCTTATTGTACAATAGTAGACTACGATTATTTCCATGTAAGATGAAATCCAGATGGCTTGGGCCATATGAGGTATTGTCCAGCACTGAATTTGGAGTGGTGACCATCAAGAATCCAAAAGATGGACGTAAATATAAAGTCAATGGGCATCAATTGAAGCCATATTGCATTGGGCAAGTGGAGCTTGCTGAAGCAACCATGGTTTTGTAGGACTATTAATGGGGTTCTAAAAGTCTAGTTGAGGACTTACTAAACTCAAAACTACACTCCTTCCTTTTCTTTTTGTGTATTGCTATTTTTTTGTTATGTTAGTTTTTCTATCGTGCTAATAGTTTGTTTAATTTAGTTTGATTTTGGTTAGTTTTTGTTTTGGGTTGTTTTGTGTTGCAATGAGTGTTAGTATGTTTTTGATTTTTTGTTGAAGTGTTTCATAAAGTGCAATGTGTTGGGAGAATAGCTAGAGTTGTTTCATCAGCAGTAGTTTTTATGATTTCTGTGCAGTCTAAGCATGTTCAATAAAGGGGTATTTTAACTCATTTGAGCACATATGCTAAATTTTTGCTAAGTGTTTCAGCTTTTATAGTGGATTTATGATGTTGTTAAAGGGGAATTAATCAAATTAATAGAGCAATTTTGGTAAACATTAAGGCATGAATTTATTTCAAGGTTTATTATAGATGAACAATTACTGGGAATTTTTTTTTTTGGTTTTTGTTGTAGCCGAAACCATTCACTTAGTAGAGTGAATTTTTCACTCCATTAAGTGTGTCCTTCCCAATACAAAAAAGTTACTTTGCTTTAGTCCAGAGGCTACTCACTTTGTAGAGTGATTTTCCACTTTATCGAGTATTTCACCACTCAGTAGAGTGAAAAATCACTCCACCGAGTTCCCCTTAATGGAAAATTATGCCATTTTTTATTTATTCCCATATAGTAGTAAGCCACTTAGTACAGTGAAAACCTCACTCCACCGAGTGGGTATTTACTCCATCGAGAAAGTCCCTTTTAAATGCCCCATTTTGCTTTATCCCACCATGCACTTTTGCATTTGCTTTAAATATTTGGTCTTTTCTCTCTCACTCACCCAATTTACTCCACTGAGCCACTTAGGTTTTTTCTTGATTAATCTTTGTTGCATCTTCACTTTGATCAAGTAAGTTTTCTACTCTTTCCTTAATTCTTTCAAATTAGACTTGTAGTGACTTATTACTTGGATTTTTGTTCTTCATTTTGTACAATTTGGCTCACTTAAATTTACCTTTATTTGATAATATTTTTGGTCATAATGATTATATCTGCATTGAGTGTTGGAAATTGTTCTTAAGGTTTCATTTTTTAATTTTAAATGGTTTAGATTATAGGCAATTTGGCTTAGTTAAGTTGTGCACACCACATGTTCGATTAAATTACTCAAACACTAAGTCTATTCTTTATGCTTAAATTTTCTTCTTCTTAACCATTATAATTCATTTTCATATGTTAGCATTTTATTTCCAATCTTGATTTAAACATGTTTTTCACTTATGTTTATGCATTGATTTGTGAGGAAGTTGGTTTAATTGTTGAATGTTTCTTCTTGAGTGAGTTTATAAATTCTTAAATTTTGTAGCATTGATTTTTTGCTTTCATTATTGTGTGCAATGGCACCTAAAAGATCCAAGACAAATGAAGCATCTAGCTCATCTGATAATTATCTCTCTGCATATATTGATGCCAAAGATAGAGAGTTATATGAATATTTTGTGGTGGTCAATTTTGTCAAACCAATTTTTCTAAAGCAATTATATCTAGATATTACGGATGGCAAATTCTCCCTTTGATCAAAAATATTTGTTGGGAAAAGTTCATTAAAAAGCAACTAGTGGTACACCCGTACCTTGCACGAATGTTCTTCATATCTTTTAAGCTATCTTTTGAAGACGAACAAGACGAAGGCACAGTCAGCTTTAAGCTTGGTCGAAAGACTCATTGCATGCCTTTTCTAGAGTTTACATGAAAATTGGGATTTTCCACAAATGTTATAGGCAAATTGCCTGATGCTACCCCAGAGGAAAATAGGAAATTCATTCAAGATCCCATAAACCCAGTGCCATATCGATCCAGCAAACTCAAGGCTCGTGCTTTAGGTAGTCATGTATTTCGAATCCTTCATCGATTTTTGTCTCTCACTTTCTTTAGCTATCTTGGTAGCCTCGATTTAATTAATGCTGAGGAATGTATGCTGTTAAGATGTATGGTTGAAGGTATTCAGATCAATGGTTTTGTCCTTTTGTGTAGGAAAATAGAGGAATTGTAGAAAATAAAAAGTATAATTAAGGAGACATCGTTGGGATGGGCTGTAACTTTAATGGAAAAAGCTATAGGTTATTTGGACTTAAGGGAATCTCTTAGGGAGCATGCATTCATAGATTATGCGATGTTGTTGTGGATGAAGGTTTTAGTCAAGAAGCCAAGGAGACATTGGTCGGATAGGAAGGAGTATTTGAACCTAATAACCATTGGAAGAAATAGGGAGGAAGATGAAGATTCAGATGCACAGTAACCAATTGAGCAGGCACCTGTACCACAGGAACCTTCACCCTAAATGACTACTTTCATGAATCAAGTAAATGGTCAGTTGGATAATATGAAGGATAGTATCAATGAAGTGAAGCAGACTCTAGAGTGGTTTGTTGCTAATTTCTGGGAGTGATATCCACCACTGCCTCTCCTACAATCTGATTGAGTTGAATGTCAGTTTGTTGTGGACAACAAATTTTTGAGAGGGGGGTAGAGCTTCTCTAAGCTCAATTTTGCTTAGATTCAGGAAGTAGAATTTAATTCTCCCCTTCATGAAAACACTTAGTTTACGTTTTGTTATGTTTTGTTGTTTTTTTTGTTTTCTTTTATTTATTTACTTTATCTGTTAGGAGCAACTTTGTATTTTTGTTTAAGTATGAGTAATCTTAATGTTAGTTAGTCATTGTTAGTAGTTATTTTTTCCTGTTTTAGTTACTTTAGTTAATTAGTTAGTTCAGAATTATCATCGAGCTTATACTAGACTTAATTTGCCCCAGTTTATTCTCAAAATCGAATATGTCAAACTTAAACTTAAAATGTTCAGTGTTTAAAATCTTTGGTAGCATTAAGATAAGCATGTTGTTTAATGAGTTTTTAGCTAGTTTATCATTTAACTTGACTTATATTTGTTAGTTTTCACTTTTTAAGCACCCAAACTAATTTCAAAATAAGAAGAAAAACCAGTGTATTATAGTAGTTGAGCAAGGAATTTTAGGATACTAGAACCTTCCTCATTACATTTCGAAATATAGAGACAACTCAAACAGCTTAGAAAGTGATCTAGGCAATATTTTTCTTGTTAAGCTATATTAAGACTATTTGTCCACCTTTTTGATGTATTTAACCCTTGTTAGCCGCCTTGAGCTTAATAAGGTATGCTTAATGCATGCCATATCTTATTTTTCTTATTACACTCAAGTATTAACCTTATATCCTAAAAAAAGCCTTTATCTTCCCTTCTAGAATTAGCCACTCTAGAATTGGATAGGTTAACTTTTGTTTAAAGGTGTAGTGAGATAGTTTGAAAGTATTGGCAAAGGTTGTAAGTGAAGTAAATAACTTTATCTTGTAACTATTCTTTTGATTAGTGCATTGCCTGCAATAAAGCTAGCGTAAAAAAATGGAGAAGAAGAAAAAGTTCTGGTATGAAAAAAAAATAAAGCTAGTATATGAAAAAAAATCTTAAGTGTGGGGTAGTCACAAGGGAAAGCAAATGAGACTTCAAAAAGGGATGAATTGTGAATGTAAAAGAGTTGTAATGGTTTTTTTTCTCAAGAGTACTTTAAGTAGGCAAGGATAAGCAAGTTTGGCTTAGTACTATAAATTCCGAGTTAATGGGTGAAAATTTTAGAAATGTTAGTCTATCTTGTCATATAGTGGCTATTCTTGTTAATTATCTATTGTCCATTCTTTGATAACCAACACCTTAACCCCATTACAACTCTTGAAGCCTTAAGTGATTCTAAGTTTTGCTTTGAGTTGTTAGCGGAGATGACCTTCGAGTTATGTTGCTAAAGGAGAGGTTTATGGTGTTCTAAGAGTTTCAAGTGTGAAACCAATTATACACTTAGATGTACATTCATTCTAAGCTTAACTCTAAAGTTGCATTGGTAATTTGATTTTTCTTAAAATGTTAAAAATATTTTGGTCTTGTGCACACAAATAAGGAAACTAGCTCATATTATCTTGTGTGAATTTATTCTAGTTAGAATCTTGTTAAGTGCTCTTATCAATTGCTAAGCTTGGTTTTGAAATGTATAATTCTTGGTTAAAGTTTGGTTATTTTAAAAGATGGTTTGTTCTTATTTGCTCGGAGGTGAGCAAAGACTAAGTGTGGGGTATTTGATAAATATGAATCATATTATATTTTTCAGTGTGTTTTTAATGTGTTTAGCATGTTAATTTAGGATAAATTTGTTAATTTAGTGTTTAATTTCTTAATTAGTATTTTTTGGGCTTGATTGGTTAATTTGGTATTTTTAGGTATGTAATTGAAGAAAAGGAGAATTTATAACGGCAAAAGTATAAATTTAAGAATTGAAAGGCTTTTTGTGTAGACAAAGTTCATCGTGTAGTCTAGAGCCTAATCACTCGGTGGAGTGAATTGATCACTCTATTGAGTAGTCAAAAGGGAAAAAGATAAGAAGTTTTTTGTTAGTCTAAAGAGCAGCCACTCGGTGGAGCACACACTCACTTTATCGAGTGGGACAAATGAAATAGGGCATGAAGGAATTCACTACTCAATGTAGTGGCATCCTCACTCTATCAAGTCACTCCAAGGGGCAAGATAAGAGAACTTCACTCAGTGGAGTGAAATAATCACTCTACCGAGCCGAGTGATTGAAGTTAAATAGGACTCTAGCTTCTGCTAGTTTGGGAAGTTTTAGCAAACAAAATTTTTCAGTTTCAAGCTATTAAAGTAGCAAAAACCACTAGGAAAATAGGAGAATTTTTTTTACCAATCAAATACTTTAGGTTTATTTTCGTTTTGCATTTAGGGTTAGATACTATGATTGAAGACTCTACAAGGGTTTCAAGAGTAGTGGAATCTCTAAGTGTTTGAATCATTTTCATTTATTTATCTTCTTCAATTTTTAAGATGAATAGTGAGTAGGACTTTTAATTTTGCTAAAGGATGCTTGAATCCTTAACTCTTATTGTAATGACTTAGTTGTGCTTTCATTTAATACAAGTTGATTATTTCTTAGTTTTATGCATCTTCGTATCTAAAGATTGTGTTAAGATCAATTGTTTGATTAATAGTTGGTATTTGATTTATATATGATCTGTGATATGCATGCTCTTGGTTTGGCTCATCATTATTTATGCATGATTGTACTCTGAATTAGGTGTAATTGTATGTTAATACAGATGAACTAAAATTGAGAATAGTTGAACTAAGAATAGATTGATGTTAAGTTTGCTAGAAAAAGAATTTAATGGATGTTTAGGAGTTCAAAGCCAGATTCTTATGCTATTTGCTAAATCATTTTGAACAAGAAAGTTTAATATATAGATTGATAGTCAAAATAAGCTATCTGGCCTTTTATCACTAGTTTTCAATAATCACTTATATTCCTTTTAGCTAAGTTATTGCAATATTTGTTAAGGTGGATAGTCCTTTAGCAGAATTTGTCTTTAATATTGAATTTTACCAATTTATATTATTTTTCTTTGCTTTAGAATTCTTTGTTTAATTCTCTACATTAATTGTTTTGACTTTATTAGTTGTTAAGTTACTGTTTTTGGTTCACTAATTCTTCATTATCCAAACTTGGGATTTTTTTTACTTTCGGCATGCAATATTCATTTTAAAATTTGGAACAAGTTGCATTCACACAATTTTCCTAGGGTACGATATTCAGGGGCATAATCTTATTTTCCTATATTACTAGCCGGTCTAGTGCACTTGCTAGACACCGATCATAAAGTATTCCTCTCTTCATCTTCATCATCTTTTTCTTGGGTTGAAAGGTTTTATTTGGGGAAATTTTTGGAAATTTATGGATGATTTTATTTGTAGTTGAAGAAAAGAATAAGAAGAATAGGCAATGAGGTGATAAAGGAGTGAAGATTGCTTGTGTGGATTTCGACGACGATGAGGAAATTAAGAGTAAAATTTAATTTCCATGTGTATTTGAATGAATATATTTATGTTAAATGTGTTATAATGTTTCTTGGATTATGGGAAAGAAGGATTTAGATCATGTAAATTATAATTGAAGGAAGAAAAGAAAGTGAATTTAAAAATTTGAGTTGAATCACTTTAAACTAGCTTCTGTATTTTTAGTATATCTCGAGTTAAATACCTCTAATTTGGGTATTTCTTATTCGTAATTAAACTTAAGTCACAGACTTATAATTTTGTGTAAGAAACTAGAGGTTGATTCTGATTCTAAGTAGTCTTAATTTTTAATTAATGTTTGGAGTGAGTTGCTATCTAGTTGTAGAGAGCAGGTTACAATATTATAGATATAATTCTTGGTATAGAAGTCCAATTTTTATGAAGAAAAATTATGGACAAAAAAGACATATAGGAATATAATTTTCATGAAGGAATGTTGGTTTAATTTTGTACCCATTTTCTTTTACAAATTTTCTAATTTGTAGCTAAAACTGATTTTGGTATTGTGAACTATTGTCTAGTGTAAATGAATAGGTTGTAGTATTTTGGATATAACTCATGGTATAGGATAACTTTCTAGATAAACTAGACTTATGGGAATATAATTGTTATGAATAAATGTTAGTTTAATTCTGCACCTATTTTACTCCACAAATGTTTTAAAGTGGTCACACAAACTGTTTTTAGAAAAAAATGTACTCTTGGATAGTTTGTAATGATGGGGTTATAATTTCTAAATTAATTGTCCAAATTGAGTGGTATTTAAAGCATGAGAAACTAGATACATAAATCATTGTTTGTTTAGAAGAGCAATTTGGTTAATTTAGCCATTTAGTATGGCAAAATTGAGATGCAAAATAGTGTTGGAAACCTACCTACCCTATTTTTTATAACCTAATTCTTTGATGTGTAAATGTACTATATGTATTTATATGATTTTTACAGCAATTTGATCATAAAATGAGGATGTTTTTTTGTTGTAAAATTATAGGGAAGAATAATGGTATTAAAATTTATACATGACCATGGGGTTGAAATGTTAAGTAAGAAAGTCAAAGAGGGTTAGGCTAGTTAACTAAGAGGAGATGTTATACAATAATAAATAAGTACATAGAGACACGATGACACCATAATGTAAAACTGTGTATTTATGAATTTGAAGAATCTATACATACATATAGGCAAGATATGATCAATCATGTTGTTTATTGCTTATTTGAAATCATATGTTTATGCTTAGATGTTTATGCTCACATGTTTATGTGCACAAGTTTATACTCATATGTTAGCATGATAATATATATGAAGAAAATGATATATATCCATTCACAGTTACTTGTATTGTATTGATTATACATGTATACATGTGTTTACATATCAGAGATTATGTATTATCTTATATGAACATATATTTACATAAATGTGCAAATTGTATATTAAAAGCACAAGAATGATAAATGAAATGAATATAATCATATTAATGCCTACAAATAGAGTTCAATTATGGATAGATAGGCACCCATAAGGATTGAGTCATAGCTACTACCATTTAACCTCATTTAGGTCTACCATTGTTCCCGTTTGGGACTATAGTTTGATCTTGTTTGGATCTACCCAACTTAATACCTATGGGCATTTATATGACTGATACCTATGGGTATCTACCATTCCCATTATTCACTTTTAGAACTTAGTTAGGCTAAATTCCAATTATAATTATGATTACGGTATCTGAATTAAGGCATGAATGCTCAGATGTTATTGTTAGACTACATGATTAATTCTAACTACAGAAATTGTATCTCAAGTATAAATGCTTAGAGTATATTAATCAACCACATGAATTTTATATGCTGAGATATTTGTTTATCTTTGTTGTCTTATTAATTATAATCTTTGAGATGTTGCTAGAATTAAAAATTTATTATCATTGATATCTTATGTTACATATGATGTATATTGAGTGTGTTTGGTGATGACCGCTATGAGCGAGTGGTCGTCCATCATAAATTGTTCCCCACTAAGCTTTATAGCTTAGCATGGGTTATTTTATTCATGTAGGTTTAGTAGATAAGACTTTTGCTCAAGGACGTTCTCTACATCAGGAAAGGCCAACACAAGTCTGATAAGAAGTTAATGTAGGGATTTCTTAATGAATATGTTTTTATAATTTTGCATTAATAGTTATATGTATTTAAAGATATATCTAGTTTAGGTGTGTTGAGTTGTGTAAGCTCACTTTTGTATAGAGAATAGTAAATGTATACCTGTATGATCTAAAGCAACTAACATACCATATGATATGCTCACTTAAGTACAAACAAGTAAAACATGAGAATAGTGATAGTAATCCTTAAAATGCATATGATACATAGTAGGTAAAGAGTTCTAGAAACTTGTATGGTGCTAGTATGTATGTGTCGCAAAAAAAAGAGATAAAGTATGTGAACAATTATAGTAACACCTAATCGATATGTATGATAACCAACATGATGATGTGATAGTATGATTAAAGTATGCTTAATGATATAATAACATAGTAGAATTGATTAATGATGTATGACTCAGTAATATGGTTAGGTTATAGAATTAGGGTGTTACATTATTGGCATGATGAGCTGTGTTTTGGTTGAAGGGAGCTCTAGGTTGAGTGTTGGAAGTAGAAGCATGATTCCCATCTCTTTAAGAAAAATTAGGGTGATTTCTCCAACTAGGGTTGTATGTCGTGCTATAAGGATTTATAACATTGACAACCTCAACTACTACACCTACAACATCTTCTGCCTTATTTTTCAATGCCACATGTGTTTCTCCATAGGTAACACATCCTTGAGACAAAGTTGACACATTTTGCACCTTCAACACACTCGATGCCATTTTTAACAGCTCTATTTGAGCCCTAGTATTGCAACCTTATCTATATTGTGCACTCCTTACTTTTTCTGTGTAGTCCTTGTATTTGCATATTGAGCTTCATTTGTTGCCATCTCATCGAGGAGTAAAAAAGCTGCCTCTGATATCTTATTCATAAAACTTCCACCCAAAGCTACATCTAGTAGTGATCATGTTGACTGATTTATACCTACATAAAAAGAAGACATTAGTTAGCACATAGCAATTTCATAATGTGGGCAACTCTTTAAGAGTCTCCTAAATCTCTCCCAAGCCTTATTAAATGATTCCTCATAAAGCTGCTGGAAATTATAAATATTATTCCTAATAGTGGCCATTTTGGTTGGTGGGAAAAATTTGACTGAAAACTTCTATTGCATCTGCTCCTAGGATTTATAGATTGACTTAGTAGCATTTGTAACCAGTCCCATGCCTTATCGATGAGGGTAAATGGAAATAATTTTAGTTAGATAGCATTTATTGACACATTTGGAATTTGCACAGTATCACTTATCTCTAGAAAAATATCCAAATGTTGAGCCAAATCTTCAATCTCTGAGCCTGAGAACTAATTCTTTTGGACCATTGTGATGGTAGTGGGTTTTAGCTCAAAATGGTTATTTTAAGGTAGTATGATAGTCCTATACTCCTCATTCCACCTAAAAGTGGCATAGTCCTTAATGGTCATTGGTCTTAACCCATTCCCTTAGACTGGATTTTGAATAACTTGCCCTCAAAGTGAAGGTGATGGATTGTTAAGAAGTGGGTCATCACATGGCTCATCCTGTGGATTCATATTGTTCCATTGTTGTCACCTCCTTTTATGCAATGTCCTCTCAATCTCGGGGTTAATAGCTAAAATTGGATTGTCTCTTAACATGCACTATTAACATCTAAAAATAATAAAAGGATAAAAAATAAAAGAATAAGGAATAAGGAAGATAAGAAGAGTAGCACATAAAATTCACTGTAAAATCTAAAGTAAATGCTAATCCCCAGCAACAGCACCAAAAACTTGATCAGTGTCTAGCAAGTGTATGAGATCAGTTAACTAATATAAGAAAATAAGATTAAGACCCTTTAATATCATACCCTAGAGAGTGTGTATTTCAGACTTTATAGCAAATAATGTATGAAAGAATTTCACAAGTTTTGAAGTGATAATAAGTAAATCAACTTAAATTAACAACTAAGCAAATAAACTTAAAATATACTGAAATAAATTAAATACATAACAAAATCTAAGATACGATAAAGATCAATAACTAAAACACTTCTACTAAGGGACTATCTACCTCAACTTTTATTAATAATGACTCAATTACAAATAATACAAGTAGTTATGAAAAACCTATTAAAATCATATATCTTGTTCAAAATATCATTCTAGAGTATTAAATCCTCAACTGAAGAACAATCTAATACCTAGCATGCAAAACTGGTTTTAAACTCTTAAATCTTTCTTAAATCCTCATTCAAGAAACCTAACTCCAACATATTCTTAATTCAAATTCTTAATTTTAATCAACTCATGAACAACAAATTACTGTCTCAATTTTCAAAATACAATAACATATTAACATGAGCAAAATCAAGAGCATGCAAACCATTGATTAAAGACTAAATTAACATTCAGTCATCTATTAAAAAAATTAAACATCAATTCAACCATAACCATAGATAAGAATTAGTATAATAATTAAGAAATAACACACTTGTATAAAAATGAAGCTTAAATTAAAGTCATTACAATAAAGAATGAGGGTTTAATTTTCCCTCAACAAAATTAAAGAAGAAAATAAATACTATACTCATAAAGCTTTAAGCTTCCCCTTGATGTCTTCACATAACAATAGAGAACAACTCAAAAACCCTAAGAGAATTCAGCTAAGAAGAAAAGAAAACTAGGTTTAAATTATGAACTAAAACTGACTAACTCTTAAAAACTCTGTTAAAATTGCTTAAATACCCTAGATTCATAGAATCGAGTTGCCACCCAACTTCCAAAAATAGAGAACAAACTTCCTTTATTGTATACCTAAAAAATTGACTTGGTGGAGAAGAGATCTTTTCCTACTAAGATGAACCAAAATCAACTAAGAAAAAGGGGCACTCGGTTGGGATGAATATCATCCCTACCAAGCTGAAGAAAGGACTGTATGACTAGATTAGGAAGCTTCCTCATCCCTACCAAGTTGTGCTTCTCTACCTAGGCAATCAAAAGTACTCAGTTGGGATGAATTCCATCCCTACCAAGTTGTGCTTCTCTACCTAGGCAATCAAAAGTACTCAGTTGGGATGAATTCCATCCCTACCAAGTTCTTTGGTACTGGATCAACATGAATTTTCCTTCATGCAACCTGGTGGGGAAGGTCTTCATCTCTATCGAGTTAATTTCAATTTTTCTCAAATAAAACCTACAAAAACACACAAAACACACTTAATTGAAAACATTAACAATTTAAACACAAAACTAAACAATCTAACACTAAAAACTACTAAACATACCTAAAAACTCACTAAAAAACATAATTGTAATTCAAAGCTATCATCTCACATCAAAATAAACTTCGAAATACTTAAAGTAAAATAAGATTTTGGTCTCCTTATATAAATTATACGTATCTTTCTAGTTTAATTTCTCATTAGTTTAATTCAATTTGGAGACCTACAACTCAAGACATACCTAAAACATTTTCTTCAAGTTCTAGGGATCCCGCACCAGAATTTTTCAAACTAGTGCTTTTCTTCATTAACTCCTTTTTTATACATATTTAAATATCTAATCCCATTATCATGTCATTTATACCATCAAGACAACATTATCCAGTGATTATATCAAGTAAACATATACAAGAAATTTAATTACTCCCATGCCTTGTTTTTGTCCCTTTTTATCCTCTAAGCATTTTTCTTCTTCTTTTCCTCAAATTTATTGCCTTTAATGACTACAAACACATATTAACACACTGATTTTACTCAATTTCCATACTTCCAACTCTAGATAACACATTTAAATAGAAAATAAAATAAAATAAAAGAGAGTAAATTTTCTTATATACTTACCTTATTTTATTGAAAAATGAACTAGATTTTTAATCTTTTTTCCTAAACTCCCATTTGAGTAGCTTTTTATAGAGAATTTTTGGAGAGAAGGGAGTAAGAAAATTTGAGTTTTGGCCTAGATGTGGCATTGATTTCTCATTGGCTAAATTTTATAGGTATTTGACAAGTTGTGATTTCCTCCTTTTGACTAATTTTAATTACTAATTGCATTGAAAGTTAATTTTATGATCATATTAATCTATTTTCACGTGTAATTATGCTTTTATAACTCAATTTAGCAATTTATCGAATTAACCATAACTTTTTTCTTAATGATATCTATGTCTCGATTAGTCACAAACTTACTTTATCATTGCTATTTAATGTATATGTGTATATATATAAATTCCTATGAGCGTATCTTATTTCTACTAGGGTAGGATTTAGGGCATTATAGAAATTGACTTAGGTTAGTGGATATTAGTTCAAATTAATAAGTCTTACAAATATTTTCCTAGGGATAAGTGAAATATTAGTTCAAACCTTACTGACTAAAAAAATTTCAAGTAATCCATGTGAGAAAGTTGAAATTCGAGTGACATTTGTTGAATTAACTAAGCCACAAGACTTACATTACTGTTAGTGATGATTAAATTGTCAACATAAGCAAGCATATAATTAACATCATTGTCCTCCTTTTATATAAAAAGAGAAGAATTAGTATATGACCCAACAACTCCCAACACATGGAGAAAATTGCTTAATTTGATAAACTAAGCTTATAGTGCTTGCTTAAAAGCCAATTTTTGTAGTTTGCGAACATATTTTAGGCATCTTTCATCAATATAACCTTTAAGTTCACTCATATATATAAACCTTTTCTTTCAAAGGGTCATTGAGAAAAATATTAGATATGTCTAGTTACTATAAAGTAAAACCTTGCAAAATCATTAAACTTATGACAATTTCAAAATGGCGGTAGCTTTAAGTACCGGATTAAAAGTGGTAGAATAATCAATATCTTTTTTACTACATAAATCATTTTGTAACCAACCTCGTATTAAAGCATTCAATGGTGCCATCTTGATTTCTTTTAGCTCAACACACCTACTTATTGCCAACCATATCGGCATGCATGAGATGGTTTCAAAAATAACAATCAAAGCATTGATCTCATTATCCATAACTTCTCACCATTTTTTTAACTTGGATGTTTAAGAAATGTAAGCTAGTTTGATAGGATAAAACTAAATTTAGGAAAGACTTTGACAAAAATTAAGTTGTTTTTGTC
Organism: Excoecaria agallocha; assembly: GCA_037975025.1. Taxonomy (NCBI): domain Eukaryota; kingdom Viridiplantae; phylum Streptophyta; class Magnoliopsida; order Malpighiales; family Euphorbiaceae; genus Excoecaria; species Excoecaria agallocha. The sequence continues at coordinate 52,750,899 of CM075806.1, read as the reverse complement.
GTTGCTATAAAGTAAAACCTTGCAAAATCATTAAACTGATGACAATTTAAAAATGGTGGTAGCTTTAAGTACCAGATTAAAAGTGGTAGAATAATCAACATCTTTTTTACTACATAAATCATTTTGTAACCAACCTCATATTAAAGCATTCAATGATGCCATCTTGATTTCTTTTAGTTTAACACACCTACTTATTACCAACCATATTGGCATGCATGAGATGGTTTCAGAAATAACAATCAAAGCATTAATCTCATTATCCATAACTTCCCACCATTTTTTGAACTTGGATGTTTAAGAAATGCAAACTAATTTGATAGGATAAAACTAAATTTAGGAAAGACTTTGACAAAAATTAAGTTGTTTTTTTTTTCATTTCGCCAAAATTATTGGTCTTAATCTCATTAGATGAGCTATTGTTGGAAGAAATAATAAAATTCTAGATCTAGGAAACCATTTACATAAACATGGAAATATACAATTAATAAAGGCAAACCTATAATTCACATACATTATGGATCCATAAACCAAGTAAGAATAATGGATATGGCAATTCAACTAAAATAATCAACCAAACAAAAAACCCTACTCTTAACGAGCTAACTATATAAAACAAACTTAGTACACATCATTAATCAATAGAATTCAGCTACCTAAGATCCAAAAAATGTACAAACCAAAAAAGATCAGTTAAAAGATTTACCTTGATATGTTTTTAATCTTAAGGTTAGGAGCGAGAGAGGAAATGAAAGGAAATGTTACACAAAAAGAAGAGAAGATGTAACTATGAATGAAAAGATCAAGACATCCTCCTTTCTTTATATATTTGTGTTGCCCCTTCAAGTTTCCATGTTCGACTTAACCCCTCTGCTCGATTACTATAGGCTTTCGAAGGAAATTGTAAATTTTTGTTAAAAGAAAATCAAGATCATCAGAATTATGATAACTGTTAAACAAAAACCCTATCTTATGTAACCCAATCAACCTATATCTTGAATCAAAGAAAACCAAGCTAAGAAGAAAAAATTAAAGAAAGAAAAACCCAAAAATTTTCAAACCTTAGTTGCTTAGGCCTCTATGATATCAATAGTGGTGAGTCTCCTCCTCTTTAGAGCAAAAGGTAAAGAACCAAATTTATATTGATTCAAGACTAGGAGAACTAGACTTGTATTTTTCCAAATCAAAGGGACAAGATTGATAGTGACAAGTGACAGTGGTGTTTGAGAGACGATCAGTGGTCAGAGCGGTGAGTCAATGAGGTGAGGGCATCTATTTCAACAATTTTTCAAAGAGTGAAAAACGAAAGGGAAATGAAAGAGAGAAAGAGAATGCAAATCGGGTGAGGGCAAAAGAGAGAGAGAAGGGGGGCAACTTCAGTGACATATAGAGTAAGGGAGAAAGAGATTGAGATAGATCGAATCAAGTGAGGGTGAGAGATGGCAATGAGAGGTTGGGGTGAGTGACAAAAAATTCACTCATTTAAGGTTTGTTTTTATGCATTCTGAAAATTATTTTAGTTAATACAAATTAAAAATCTTCTAACTATTTTAAATTTTTCAAAAGTTTTAAAAAATATAAAAAAATCATGATAATAAAATAACTAATAATAATAAAATATTTATTAAAAGGTAAAAATTTAAGAATAAAATTTATTTAACAATGAGATTAATCAATAAAAAGTCGCAATATGCCTAAAATATTTTCTAAGTATAACCAACTTTTGAATCGAATAAATATTGATTATACAAACTGATGTCTAACTGTATAAAAAAATAATAAATGTATTATTATTTTAAATAAAAAATTTGCTATCCATGATAATAATAAATAAATTTAAGTTAAAATAAAATTAAATAATTTAAGTTTATACTATAAATTATTATGGATTAATCCTTAATTTGATCTAAAATCTTTAAGGCAACATAAGTTTCTTTATATACTGATCTAGTTGAATTCAAATAATAAAAAAATATAAATCTTATGGATTGGATTCATATATCATATCAAAATATAGTAAATTTTTATTTAAATTTTCATAAAACAAAAATTTTTGTATATATAATTAAAATGTATGCGTGTAACTAAAATTTATTATTATTTAAATTAAAAATTATATATAATAAAAATGGAAAAATATCTATTCTAAAATTTATTTGGACAAAAATGATATTTTATTAAAAAAAGTAAAATTTAAACATTTATTTTGTATTAATAAAACTAATAGCAATATATTACTAATGGAAACTACCACTGCCAAAATATGTTGTCGTTATTTACCGATGAGGTAGACATATCATCGCTATTATGTTGCTTAAATATTTAAAATTAAATAACATTTATATCACCAATGAAAAAATTAAAATGTTTGATATCTTTACCGATGCAAGTTTTCATCGCTAAAACCGTTACTATAAAATGGTGCGACTACTTCTCGCCAATTTTACTGGCTATTTTCTTTTCTGTCGCTAAAAATGTCATCATTTTGCAACTTATTTATTTTTACTGACACCTTTGTTGTTCCATAGCTAATTCATTAATAATATCTTAATTTTAGCAATGAAATTTATATATGTCGGAAAAATCAATTTTTTTGTAGTAAGATTCTTAAGTGTAGAAGGGTCGAGGAATTTGAGTTCAACATCTGCAGACCACAAAGAGGGAGAAGCTTGAAGTTCTAATTTTGCTATAGTTATGTTTTTGGTAGTGTATAGAGTAAAAAATATGAAGATGTATAGTGAACCAATACTCTATATTAACATATGAATATTGTAAATGTAATGTAATTAATCTTTTTGATATATATATATATATATATATATATATATATATATATATATAGTTATGTTCTATATGAGAAATGCAATACCATATTGGTATGACTAAAAGTAATGTAAAGTCTCCCAGATTAATATTTAATTTTAACCAACTTAATTTAAAAAAATTAGGCATAATATGGAAGTGATTGAAATAAAACTACTTACTTGACTAAATTAAAATTCAATCCAATTGGGTCATATATATTATTCTTGCCTCGACTGGATCGCTTTAATCCAATTGGGTTGATTGGTTAGACTGGATACAGAACCTTACCTACCCGATTAGATTGAGTCCAATCCAGCTAGGTACCTTTTTGTTCCAACAAAATGATAAGTTTTAGACAATGAAAAGAAACCAAACTCTACCTAAATTTCTATGAATACTTTCTAAACATTATAGGCACACTTTTTAAGGCCATAATATGGCATTTCATACATGAATTACTTGATTTCACTTTGAATTAAAAGTAAAGGTTAAACATAGATAAAGGATATTATGTAATGTTTCGGCCTAGAAACCTACTTCATATACTTAGAACAAGGTAATTAGGTTATAAGGGCACAATTTAAAAGAGTATAAATGTATAGACATGTACATCATTATATTCAATATTATATTATAATAATTACATGCAAATGTTTATACTACCATATGTGGGCTATCAAGATTATATAAGCATTTCATTTAAAATACAAAACATAGTAAACATGAATGAGGAAACTTATATGTCAATGTCATAGCTTATGTAATTATTAAGTTTATAAGCTGATCTCGTGCCTTTACACTAATGTAGTTAGATTGTGAGGTTGCAACTAAAGTACATATGCATAATTTGTGTGCGGATATGGAAATGAAATGGGCATGTTAAACCATGCATGCATAATAAAATAGGCAGAGTATAAGGGTACAAATAAATGTGCCTATATATACATACGTGTACACAAGTATGAATGTATGAATGTGTTTATTTAACATTTATGCAACAAGATGACTTATTGCTTGCTTATAAGCCTTGGTTGTGGATAGATATAAATAAACATACTTATTACGTACAAACACAGTTGCCACAATTTTGATCCCATTTTGGTCCATAGTTTAACCTTGGTTGGGACTATAATATTGATACCTTATGTATCCACAACATTGATACCTTCGGGTATCCACACTATTGATACCTTCAGATATCCACAACTGTAATACCCATTATCCATAACCATAGTACATAAGCATGTGACTACAAAAAATGACAAATAGTGTTATAGGTTATACGATTAAGTAATAAATATATTAACATGAATGGGTTTTACTTATATGAAATTAACAAAAAGTATGATTAACATAATTAATTATATGTAAGGGTGTATATATATCATAGCTATTTTATATTGTATAAGTGTGATTGGGTATGTAATAATAGTAATGTACTATGTATATGTATTGAATAAGCAAGTAATCTAAAATAAGAAACATGCACTCTATATGATATATGAATTAAATACAAATAAATCAGTATGTAGACTCAATATGTTATATGAATTTAATATTTGATACATATATGTACCACCAGTTATTAGTAACTATATGTGAGTGAAAAAATGAAATATGTAATTTGATTACTTGGCACATGATCATTTTCTATTCTATCAAGCATGAATATGATATCCATGATTATAGAGTAAACATGTGATTTATCACATGGATTGCTATATGAATTTAGTCATTAATTCATGAGTCTATCTTCAACTATAATGGTTGTAAATAAATTTATAATGTAAAATGACAGAAATATGAATTTAGATTTTGACATAGAGTTTTGCTATGATAAAAGCACCACGAATCAATATGATAAAGTATGAGGTTTTGTGTATGAATAACAAACTAGTAAATATGAGTTAGTCTAATAATCAATACGTATAATATATGCTTAAGTTGAGGTATGTGTATTGAATGAGTAGTGTCAAGCATAGTTACTCATTTATGATAGTTAGAGCTAGGTGTTAGTAAAGTGTTAAACAATTGATTCTTGATTTCAGGATACGTAGGAAGCTTGGGATGCTAATTTTTGAGTCCGAGCCAAATACTAGATGTATTTTTAAATATTCAAGATTTAGTGGCAACTTTAGATAAGCAAATTGATAGAGAAAACTAGAGTTCTTGAGCATGTTTGACTGGCATAAAAAGGATCATAGGTCTAGTTGAGATGTAAGAGCTTAAAGGAATAGTTGACATGCATGTAAATGTAAAGGTATCTATAGTTTTATGGAGGATAGTAAAAGTAAGTGTCAAATAATTGATAGATAATAAGTACTAGTACTCTAGGATTATCAATATTCTAAAGAAAGAGAACCAATTTAAAGTACTTAAATGTCTTAAAGTCATGTGTTAAATAGACCATTTAATGAATAGTAATCAAAGGTATATAATTAAAAATAATGATAGCCTTGTGATAGACAGTAATAATAAGTACCAGCATGTATAAGTTATGTAAGAGAAGGGAAATTTCCATGGTTGAGTAGTGCATTAGTAGTTTTACATAACAATAATGTGTGGTGGTTTAGGTATTGTAACTATCCAATTATAATGGGTAAAATTTTTATTAATTATGGCTTAGCATTTAATTTGTTTTTTTGTATAGGTAAAAAGGAGTTGAAAATGTTTCGGAGGCTAAGATATTGGCATAAAAGAAGAGTTCGCCGAAGATATAATGCAGACCATAGGAATTAGTGTATATTGTTGATCACTTAAATATATATTAAACTAAGTATTTCGAGACTTGGTAATGTAATTTAAAATTATATTTGTTGTAAGGATTTAATTTTAAGGCAATGTAGTTTCCAGCCTAAGTTATTTGAGTTAATTACTTATTCTAGTATTGAATAAGTTTGATATGATAAATTATAGTTGTGACACCCAGGGATACTCCTAGGGGGTATTAGGATGTTATACTCATAGCTTATTCCACTATAGTAGTTGAGTTTGTAGCCTATTATGAGGCATCCAATTAGGGAACATGGCTGAGAAATTTAGTCACTAGATTGCTAATTATGATTGCCATTGGAAGGCCATTGAGACTATTTTGTGATAATAAATTAATTGTACTGTAGCAATAACTTTATAAAGTCAAAATACATGACTTAATTTCCTGGTGCTGAAGAAGGGAGTTATCTTTTTCTATATATTCAATAGACTAAAATACAACTATAAATATACAAGGATTATGAAAAACAAAAACAAAATAACTATTACATATTTTGACTAAATAGATAAGGAATGTTGATTTGATCTGATCATAGATCTTTTGTGATATGATCTGCATATCTTTTTCTACTTTAATTGACCCTTGATTTCTATCATTGAATTTCTAATAAAGATTTTTTAATCTTAATCTTATCCTTTGTACCTTCCTTTAAGATAGAGTTAGAGTGGAGTTGGAGAACTGCTTCGGCAACTAAAGAAGAACAAACTGATTTAGCCAATTGCTTGGTGAATACATTTTCCTATTATAGGGGGGAAGGAACAAATTAAGTAATTAAATGTCCAAAAGCAACCTTTTCATGAAAAAAAGGTAGTCTAGTTCAATATGTTTTGTTCGAGCATGAAAACATGATTGATTGTTAGATGTAAGGCATTGATGCTGTCTAAAAAAAAAAAAGTTTTAGAGGCTTATGTAAAGAAATTCCAATATTATAAAGAAGAAATGAACAAGTAATTGGACTTTGTGAGATATACTTAAGTACAAAAGATTGAGTTCCTTTAAGATAGTGTAGGATGCATTTAGCATATCTAAAATGACCCATTATAGGAGCATAAAGATGATGATAGGCTTTATTAGCAGCATAAAAAATATGAAGTCGAGTGAAAGTGAGGTATTTTAAAGCTCTAACATTACTTCGAAAAGTGAAAGAATCTACTAGTTCATCATTATGAGAAAGAGAAATTTATTTAGCAACAATAGGAGTTCTGATAGAAGCATAATTTGCCATTACAATCCTTTGAGGAAGATCATTGATGCATTTCTTTTGAGAAATAATTTAAACCACTAGAAAAGTAAGAAGTCTCAATGCCAAGAAAATAATAAAGACGACCCAAATCCTTTAAGGAAAATTCTTTATCCAAATCAGTTATTAAACATTAAATAAAATCATAATTATTTCTAGTGACCAAAATTTCATCCTTGTAAACCAAAAATAACAAAATAAGACCCTCTATTTTGTAGGAAAAAAAAGAAAGCAGTTAGATTTACTATATACAAAACCAAAAGTGAGCAAAAATTGAGAAAGTCGATCAAACCAAACATGTGGTGTTTGTTTCAGTACATAAAGAGACCTTGTTGGGAATTATCGGTTACATGCATCACATGTATAAGCGGAATTTAAAAATTTTAACCAATAATCTGATCTTGCTATGAATTTACAATATAAATATTAATGAGAACAAGAAAAATTACCTTTGATTTTTGTTGAATAGTTGATTTTCCTTCTCACCAGGTTGTCGCAAACCACAGTGTCCAAAAATGAACACCTCCAATTAGTAATCCACATTACAGAAGGATTGAATGAACTAAGAATGATGGAACACAAGGGCTGGCCGAATTCCCCTTAATGTTAGCAAGGGAGTGGCGGCTGGGGTTTTTCAAAGAGAGACAATTTCTTTTCTCATAATGTTCACTTAACCCTAATAGGGATGTATTTCATATGTATGAATTCATATTCTTAATAAAAGGCATAATTCATTTATTAATGCTATGTTTAAATACATGAGTTTGTAAATCTTAAATTAATAAATGAAGTCTTTGATATTATAAATACAGTGCAAAGGCAATCATGAAAGTGTTCATGATATAAGATGTCTATTGCATGCAAATGTATTAATATCTAAATATCCCTGGTCATAGAATTAATAAGATAGGACATTGTTAATTCGGACAAACTAGCACATGTTATGCTTCTTGAATGGTTCAAGCAGTGGTTCTCATAACTGTGATTATGAAAGATAATCAAAGCTAACATATGAATGCTTATTAGAAGAACAAGTTCATTGGAGACCTGCAAAGATAATCCTCATATGGATATTAAATCTATGTCAGTGAGGAATCTCTTCATAGCGGTTGTGCAAGTATCCTTAGACTTGAGATCACCAAAGTTATCTTAAATAACAAGTGGTATACTTTGACTCCATAACTGATTACTTCTAACTGGGGGTGAAAATAGTTAGGAGGTTGGGTATATCATAACCTACTTGAAGTTAGTTGAGTGATCAATAAAGGATTTACCATTCCAGATTTATTAAGGGAAGTTATCTCGCATGATTCTGTAATTGCCTTGTTCAGAGAATCTCTGGCTAGAGTAATATGCCAAGATAGATAGGGATCCATGAAGGGTATTTTGGAAACAATGGTTAAATTAATAGAACATACATAATTAGATTTACAAGAATTGACAGAAAATCCATACTCAGAATCTAATTGAGATAAGAGTGGTGAAAGGAGTAATTGCACAGTAATTATTTCTATGGAAGGGTATAGTCAAACTACTTGACTTTCCTGACATTTGGATAGTCATGATGCCTAGCTAGAGGCCAATAATGACTTTTATAATAGTGTATCATAAATATCAATAGGGATTGATAAAATGATTTAAAGAAGTTTAAATCATCTCACAATTACATATTATACTGCCAATATGGACGGAACCCAATAGGTCACACACATATAGAGAAAAGGATAAAATGGTAAAATGACAAGGATAATAATATTTTATATTATTATGGGAATAGAGAAGTGAATAAGAGAATAATTAATTAAAGAGTTTAATTAATTATGATCAAGTAAAATTGTTCATAGAACTTTTTAGAAATGTTCTGTAAAATGGACCTAATTGAAATATTATATTTTATAATTAAATATTATTGGACTATAAGTATTATAGGGCTGATATAATAATTAATAGATCTATTGGAGAAATTAAAAGAGGCCCAAAAAAATGATTCTAGTGCAGAAACCCTTTAGAGGAAGGGTTTCACTCCACCTTCTAGTAGAAGGCCTTAGAGGCCTAATTATTAGACCAAAATAAATTAAATATAATTCATAAGTGTTATAGAGCCTACATATTTAATTTTGATGTATTTGAAATTCATTTGCGTGATTAAATCCAAGTGTATGCATAAAGGGCCTAGTTTGTGGGTTTTGTGCATAATCTTTTATGAAATGATTTAAATTAGATTTAATTGAGCCCAAATAAATTATTAATAATTTTAAAAGTCTATTTAATATTTCTCCAGCAATTTTAAAGAGCCCAATCCCATTATGAAGTTGGATTTTTAACCTAACTATAAAAATCCAAGTGATAGGGATTTTAAGGTTTAGTGAATAATTAAGAGAAAAGAAATTTGTCACTCTCTCAACCCTAACCGCCACCTCCCTTGCTAGCATCAAGGGATTTCAGCTAGCCCTTGTATTCCTTCATTGTTGGTTCATTTAATCCTTCTCTAGTGTGTATTACTAATTGGAGGTGTTCAATTTTGGATATTGTGGTTTGTGACAACCCGGTGAGAAGGAAAATCAACTATTCAACAAAATTCAAAGGTGATTTTTCTTATTCTCATTAATATTGTAAATTCATGGAAAGATCAGATCTATTGGTTAAAAATTTTTAAATTTCGCTTATGTATGATATGCATGTAATCAATAATTCCCAACATGGTATCAGAGCCTCAGTTTTGCCATGAATCTACAATTCTATATTTTGCAGAATAGTTATTATTTTTGAGTTATTTATTTCATGAACTTTAAAATATCAGATTTGATTGATCATGAATAAGAAATATTGATTTCTGGATGTATGTGATCAAATATATAAAACGAAAAATAAAAACTATTCTTTTGAGAAAAGAATCATTGTGTTTGGCGTGAATGGCTTTTATTTTTCAATAAATTTTAGGGGCTGTTCTAAATTAAATTTTTATTGATCCACTCCAAAATTATTTTGATGATAATTTATGTGTTTAATATGTGATATTAAGCCATAGGATCAAACAAAATTAAAATCGAACAAGTTTTGCGTGAAAACTAATTTAGTCGAAAAGTTCGATAAATTGGTGTTCTTGGTTAGAACGATTTTAATCTTCTAAATATGATATATCAGATATATTAATGTGTTTTTAATTAATTAAAATGGGCCTTGAATTAATTGGATTAATTTTAATTCATTAAAACCACTTAATAGGCTTAATTATGTTTACAGATTTGATTTAAATTAGTGAATGACTTGGTGGGCCCAAGGAGCTGATTTAAATTAAATATTATAAACTATAATTAAGTTTATTAGTGGGTTTTAAGGGCTGAAGTTGGCTTGGCTCATTCCAAAAGGCCCAAATGGTCCAATAGACAAAAAACTAGTTTGCGTGTGAACACATTTTAGGGTTTATAGTGTGGGTTTTGGCCTACCCTTTGTTTTAAGCCCAAAATTGATTTTTTTTTAATTTTTTAATATGATTAATTAATTAAATAATCAATTGATAATCAATTGGATTGATAATTAAGGCAAGTACACATGCATGCAAAAAGGTTTCCTAAAATAAAAGTTTCCAAAATGGAAAAAGTTTACTAATTTGCTCACATTATTAAAATAACTCAAAAGTATGTTTTAAGAGTTGAAAAAAGTTGGTAATCCATTATATGTTTTACTTTATGCATTAGAAATGCATAAAAGGGTGTATGATTGGCATGATGGATAGTTATGGACAAGGCCCAATGTGATTGAGCATAATGCATGTTTTAATCCAATGAGGACTTTCATGTCCCGACCACTTATTTTTGGTTTGTATTTCTTTTTCAAATTGTAGTATGTAATTAAATTACTTAGATTAGAATTAGAGATAGAAATGGAGACCACTATCAAGGAGCAAGATGGATTGGATGGAGATCCAACAAGTTTGAAGATAATGTAATTATTTTTACTTGTTTGAATCATGCATATTACCTAGGTTTGACCTTTTGATTTCCTTTTTGGCTCGGGGAGATCAATGTAGTAAAGTCCATAACTATACCATATTTGTATGCTTATATTTATGTGATAGATATAGGATGCATACCAATGTATGCCAACCATGTATGATGAGACTTAATTAACTAAAATCCCTCAAACTAATACTAAGTTATATAAGCCTTCCATTAATTTAAGGAGAACCAGAGTTCTTTATAGTGTGGGTTATTGACCACAGTGAAGCTCACATTATATTGAATATGTTCGAATCTGATTAAATGGATCATCTTAGCTAGCCCATTAGCTTGTTGACCACAGTCAAGGCTAATGGTTCTAGAGGCAAGATTAGGGAATGCATATATGATATGCATGTATCAAGAGTTGATAACCTAATGATCTAATAATTGTATAGAGACACAATTGGTATAGAGATACCTACCTTTCAAGGATATGGGGTTTGATTTGTTGACCATAGTCAAAGTCAAATTTCATATCAATGATTGGATATTGGCCCACTAAGAAAATCATCGGGTTTTCTCGAATTAAATAGTGAGGAATATTGATTCACAATAAAATAGTAAGAGTAAATGGATTAATTAAAGACCTAATTAATGCATACATATATATGAACATACTCTCATATGTTTTCTTTTTCACGTCTAGGTCATCATCATGAGCATATCAAACATTAATATATGATCAATCTTGGATAACAAGCTGGTTGGCAGCAACTATTCTGACTAGATCGGGCAAGTGAGAATTGTTCTCAGAGCTACAAAGATCCATTATGTCTTGGATAAAGATCCACCACCACTTCCATCAGATGATGCCATTGATGAGATCAAGGGAACTTATTGAAAATACATGGAGGATAGTGAAGCAGCAGCATGTCTGATGCAACATAAGATGATTGATGTTAGAACAATCATTTTGCATTTAGAGGAGCTTTATTCTTCTCAGGCTAGAACTGAGCAATATGAGATTGCTCGAGCTCTATTTAGCTACAAAATGGTGGAAGGCACTTCGGCTACTACTCATGCATTAAAGATGTATGGGTATATTGAGCAATTGAGTAGACTTGGTTATGTAATGGATAATGATCTATACATAGATTTAATCTTGTACTCATTGGCTCCAAGTTATGCACCTTTCATGCTTAAATTCAACATGAACAAGATCCAAGTAACAATTCCTTAGTTAATCAACATGCTCAAAATAACTGATGGATCCTTCAAGAAGGATTCAAAAAGTGTTATGGTTGTCACTTTTGCTAAAGGCAAGAAGTAGAAGAAGAATAAGATGACCAAGGCATAGCCAAAGCATAGTGGGATTTCCAAGAAAAAGGTTGCCAAGAAAGAGAATCCTAAAGGAACTTGCTTCTATTGTGGAAAAGATGGTCATTGGAAGCGTAACTGCAAGGCCTATCTAGATTCTCTTAAGGAGAAGAAGCAAGCTGATGCTTCTACTTTAGGTATTCATATGATTGAAATTAATACTTATTCTATTGCTTCAAAATAATCTTGGGTATTAGATACCGGATATGGATCTCATTTGTGTAATGATCTATAGGGGCTTAAAAGCATTAGAAGAGTTGGAAAGGCATAAATATGTCTACAGTCAGCTACTGAACAAAACATCTCTACAATAGTTATGGGGACTTACCATTTGCCTCTTTCAAGTGGATTAATATTGGAGTTAAATAACTGTTATTATATTCCAGCATTATCCAAAAGTATTATTTCTTTCAGTTGTTTATTGAATGATTATGACATTTCTTTAAAAGACAAATGTTGTTACATTTTTAAGAACAATATACTTTATGCTAAAGTTATCATTGAGAATGGTATATTTATTCTTAATTTAATTAAAGAAGTGTATAAAGTGGATACCAAAAGAATGAAACGAGATAATCTAAATACCTCATATTTATGGCATTATCATTTAGGCTATATTAATAAGAAACGCATGACCAAATTACACAAGTTAGGTGATTTGGGATCATTTGATTATGAATCATTTGATACATGTGAGTCTTGTTTATTGGGAAAAATGACAAAAGCTCCCTATATTGGTAAAGGAGAACGAGCTAAAATGGTTTTGGACTTAATACATTCAGATGTATGTAGTCCAATGACTAAACATGCCAGAGGAGGTTACTCCTACTTCATTAATTTTATAGATGATTACTCCAAAATTGGATATATCTATCTAATGAAATATAAATAAGAAGCATTTAAAAAGTTCAAAGAATTCAGAAATGAAGTAGAGAAGCAACTTGACAAGAGTATTAAAACACTTAGATCAGATTGAAATGAAGAATACTTAAGCCAAGAATTTTAAGATTATCTTAGAGGTAATGGGATTTTATCTCAATGGACTCCACCATATACACCACAACACAATGGTGTATTTGAGGGAGAAATCGAACATTATTAGATATGGTTTGATCCATGATGAGCCGAGCAGACTTGCCTAAGTCTTTTTGGAGATATGCACTAGAAACTGTTATTTATGTGTTAAATAGAGTTCCTAGCAAATCGGTTGATGTTACTCCATATGAGATATGGAATAACAAAAATCCCACACTTTCTCATATAAAGGTATGGGGTAGTCCTACTTATGTGAAGAGGAAAATGTCAGACAAACTAGATATTAAGTCTGACAAATTTTTATTTGTGGGATATCCAAAAGAAATGTTTGGATATTATTTCTACAATCCCTTAGAACAAAAGAGGTTTGTTTCAAGGCATGTTGTCTTCTTGGAAAGAGAATTTCTCCTACGAGAGGATAGTGGGAGTAAAATTGAACTTGGTGAAGCTCAAGACCCATAAATAGAAGTAGATCAACCGATTGAACCCGAAGCTAAATTTCATAATGATGAGATTACAGTTGAACCTGATTATACACAAAATCCTAGAATATCTACTAGGATACATTATATCCCTATGAGATATGGATTTCACATTGATTTAGATAGAGGCATAATTGTAGTAGAGGACAATGAGCCTATAAGCTATCAAAAAGTTTTGAACAGTTCAGAACATAATTTATGGCTAAAGGCTATGCAGTCTGAAATGGACCCCATGTATGAGAATAAAGTATGGACTTTAACTCAACAACCTGAAGGGATAAAACCCATAGAGTGCAAATGGGTCTTCAAAAGAAAACCAACATGGAAGGTAATATAGTTACCTATAAAGCTCGCTTAGTAGCAAAAGGTTATCGTCAAAAAGAAGGTATTGACTATGATAAAACCTTTTCTCTTGTAGCGATGCTTAAGTCTATAAGAATACTTTTAACCATTGCAGCTCATTATGATTATAAGATTTGGCAAATTGATGTGAAAACAACTTTCCTAAATGGAAACCTGAATGAGGATATGTATATGACACAACCAGAAGGGTTCACATCAAGAAATGGCAAAAAAGTATGCAAGCTTCAAAGATCCATTTATGGATTGAAGTAAGCCTCTAGGAGTTGGAACATACAATTCAATGAGATAATCAAAGAGTTTGGTTTCTCACAGAATGAAGATGAACCTTGTGTATATAAAAAGGTCAGTGGGAGTGCAATTGTCTTCCTAGTTCTATATGTGGATGATATATTAATCATGGAAAACGGCATTTCTCTTCTCCAATCTATTAAAATATGATTATCCAAGCAATTCTCCATGAAAGACCTTGGAAAAGCATCCTATATTCTGGGAATAAGGATCTATAGAGATAGATCTAATAGGTTGCTAGGTCTTTCTCAAAGTGCATATATAGATAAAGTATTGAAGAGGTTTAATATGGATCTTTCTAAGAAAGGGTTTATACCTATGGTGTATGGGAAAACACCTTTCTAAGTCTATATGTCCGCAGACACTAGAGGATAGAGAGAGCATGAATAGAATATCATATGCATCTGCAATTGGTTCTATCATGTATGCTATGCTATTTACACGTCCAGATGTACCATTTGCTTTGAGTGTCACAAGTAGATTCCAATCTAATTTTGGAGAGGAACACTGGGCAGCTGTCAAGAATATCCTTAAGTACTTGAGAAGGACTAAGGATATATTCTTGGTATATGGGGAGGGCAATTTGGAAGTAAATGGATATATAGATGCTAGCTTTCAATCTGACAAAGATGATTATAAATCACAGTTTGGTTTTGTGTTCATAATGGGAGGAGGTGCAGTTAGTTGGAAGAGTTCCAAACAAGAAACAACTATTGATTCAACGACATAAGCTGAGTACATTGCTGCTTCGAAAGCAGCCAAGAAGTAGTCTAAATCAAAAAGTTCATATCTAAACTAGGAGTGGTGCCTAGCATTGTTAATCTGATTCCTTTATATTGTGACAACAATGGAGCCATTGCGCTAGCAAAGGAACTACAGTCTCATCAGCGATCCAAGCATGTTCTCATACGCTACCATCTCATAAGGGAAATAGTAGCTAGAAATGATGTGAAAATAGAAAGGGTCCCCACAGATGATAATGTGGCGGATCCTCTCACTAAAGCACTTTCCCAGATAAAGCACGATCACCATATAAATAGCATGGGCCTAAGACATATGAGTGATTGGCTCTAGTGTAAGTGGGAGATTGTTAGAGAGTATGCCCTAGAGCCCATATAATAGGGATGTATTTCATATGTATGAATTCATATTCTTAATAAAAGGGATCATTCATTTATTAATGCTATGTTTAAATACATTAGTTTGTAAATTTTAAATTAATAAATGAAGTCCTTGATATTATAAACACAATGCAAAGGCAATCATGAAAGTTTTCATGATATGAGAGGTTTATTGCATGCAAATGTGTTAATATCTAAATATCCCTAGTCATAAAATTAACAAGATAGGACATTGTTAATTCAGATAGACTAGCACATGGTATGCTTCTTGAATGGTTCAAGCAGTGGTTCTCATAACTGTGATTATGAAAGATAATCAAAGCTAACATATGGATGCTTGTTAGAAGAACAAGTTCATTGGAGACCTGCAAAGAGAATCCTCACATGGATATTAAATCTATGTCAGTATGAATCTCTTCATAGCAGTTGTGCAAGTATCCTTAGACTTGAAATTAACAAAGTTATCTTAAGTAAAAAGTGATATACTTTGACTCCATAACTGATTACTTCCAACTGGGGGTGAAAATAGTTAGGAGGTTGGGTATATCATGACCTACTTGATAGTTGAGTGATCAATAAAAGATTCACCATTCCAGATTTATTAAGGGAAGTTATCTCGCAAGATTCTGTAATTGCCTTGTTTAGAGAATCTCTGGCCAGAGTAATATGCCAAGATGGATAGGAATCCATGAAGGGCATTTTGAAAACAATGGTTAAATCAATATAACATACATAATTAGATTTACATGAGTTGACAGAAAATTCATACTCAGAATGTAATTCAGATAAGAGTGGTGAAAGGAGTAATTCCACGGTAACTGTTTCTATGGAAGGGTATAGTCAAACCACTTGACTTTCCTGACATTTAGGTAGTCATGATGCCTAGCTAGAGGCCAATTATGACTTGTATAATAGTGTATCATAAATATCAATAGGGATTGATAAAATGATTTAAAGAAGTTTAAATCATGTAAGTTTTGAATAGAACTCACAATTACATATTATATGCCAATATGGACAGGAACCCAATATGTCACACACATATAGAGAAAAGAATAAAATTATAAAATGATAAGGATAATAATATTTGATATTATTATGGGGAATAGAGAAGTGAATAAGAGAATAATTAATTAAAGAGTTTAATTAATTATGATCAAGTAAAATTGTTCGCAGAACTTTTTAGAAATGTTCTGTAAAATGGACCTAATTGAAATATTATATTTCATAATTAATTATTATTGGACTATAAGTGTTATAGGGTTGATATAATAATTAATAGATCCATTGGAGAAATTAAAAGAGGCCCAAAGAAATGATTCTGGCGTAGAAACCCTCTAGAGGAAGGGTTTCACGCCACCTTCTGGTAAAAGGCCTTAGAGGCCTAATTCTTAGACAAAAATAAATTAAATATATTTCATAAGTATTATGAAGCCTATATATTTAATTTGGATGGATTTGGAGTTCATTTGCATGATAAAATCCAAGTGTATGCATAAAGGGCCTAGTTTGTGCGTTTTGTGCATAGTCTTTTATGCAAGGATTTAAATTGGATTTAATCGAGCCCAAATAAATTATTAATAATTACAGAAGCCCATTTAATGTTTATCCAGCAATTTTAAAGAGCTCAATACCATTATGAAGTTGGATTTTTAACCTAACTATAAAAATCCAAATAATAGGAATTTTAAGGTTAAGTGAATAATTAAGAGGAAAGAAATTCTCTCACTCTCTCAACCCTAGCCGCCATCCCCCTTGCTAGCATCAAGGAATTTCGGCCAGCCCTTGTATTCCTCCATTATTGGTTCAGTCAATCATTTAGTGTGGATTACTAATTGGAGCTATTCAATTTTGGACATTGTGGTTTGCGATAACCCGGTGAGAATAAAAATCAACTGTTCAACAAAAATTAAAGGTGATTTTTCTTATTCTCATTAATTTGTATATTGTAAATTCATGACAAAATCAGATCTATTGGTTAAAAATTTTTAAATTTTGCTTATGTATGAGATGCATGTAATCGATAATTCCCAATAATAGGAACAATTCGTATTTAAAGACAAGTCAAGTGTTTATTTGGAGGATGATGTTAGAGCTCTTGTGAAGGATTTATCACCAAAGAAGCAAGAAGTGTTTACTTCTCAGGTGGAGGCGCTGAATTTAGTCCACTTAAAGAAGTTTTTAAGGCTAGAAGAGCTGGTAAATTTCATTTTTAAGAGTCAAAGGAGGAGTTGTACTTTATTAAAGACATGAAATTTCCAGTTTTTGTGAACTTTGACAAGTTTCTCCTATTGAAGGGAGAAAATAAGGAGCAAAGTCCGAAGAGACCAGCATTTAAATCGTAATCTTGACCTCCAAAGAGTAATATAAGTTGAGCTGAGACTTAATAAACCAGAACTCTTTTAACCCTTCTCTTTAAATTTTCATTAATTTTTTTTTATGAGTTGTGCTTTGTGTTATTTTTGATAAGTTGCTTTCTTGTTTTAATTTATTCTATTTTCTCAAGTCGTTTATGTGTGTCATTCACGAGTTTAAGAATTAAAGAGGCTTATTCTAATGACATTTGTGCTTAATTTTCATATTTTGATTTGTGTTGCTAGTCTAATTAAAGAATTCATATGGATTTTGGATGGGTGCCAATTATAGGGAAATAAAATTTTGTTGAACTTAAGGTTAATTTATACTCTTGGGCATGTTTTTTCCTTGGAGAGGTGTGATGTTTCATTATCTTTGTGTGCTTTATGAACTTAGGGAGAGTAGTTATATTTTAAGTTAAAAATGGGTTTGAAATGCATGTTAACAGGTGTTTATGTTTCATGTCAGTTATTCATGAGTTGTTGCATTTCAAGTTGATTATGCACAAAAGAGAGAATTTTGTAGTAAATTTGGACTAAATATTTGAAAGAGTTATTGTATATTAATGAAGGCTTCATGAATTATGAGTGTGTTGAAAATTAAGGGAAAATCAAGTTAGAATTAAGTTATAAGGCTTATTGTGTAAGAAAAAAATTTTTATGCTTTGTAACTTTGGACCGAGAGCATGTATTTGGTAGAGTGAAAATACACTCTACCGAGTGAGACACCACTCAGTAGAGTGGATTTTAACTCCACCAAGTCCCTCAAAATATGGCCAACCCTTTAATGTTTTGATTTTGTCACTTTTTATTCCAGAGGCTTCCCACTTGGTAGAGTGATTTTTCACTCTACTGAGTGGCCCTCCTCACTCTACTAAGTCACTTCACACTCCACTCTATTGAAGCACCTTAGTCTATAATAGCTACACTTCTTTTTCCTCAACCGAGCCTCACTCGAATTTTAGCCAATTTGCTCACCCTCACCCATTCACTTAAATCAAACGGTATTCTGTATCTGTTAAATGAACATTCAATGTGATTAAACAATTGCTAATATGATTTGCATATTTGATTTTGTTTAGGAATGCAGATTAAGGTTTTGGGAAGAAAATTTCTAATAAGTTTCTCGTTGCTTTAAAGCTTTAAGAGGCGCTACCCCTTGACCCGCCCAGGGGTTTTGCCCCTCAAGAACCCTATAAAAAGCATCGCCCCTTAACCTCCCCCCCTCACCTGCTAACCGACTAGTGGACCGCCGTGTTATCTAATCATAGTGCCTTATATGTCATTCAAGTATTTACTTGTGATTTTGATACATCATTTTTTTAGGCAATTAGTGAGCATGATATTAGTACACTTGCATACAAATTGCACAAGGTTCATACATTGTTTGAGGTTGAGTTTTATTTTCGAATTTTGGCTTGCCTATGGTGAAAATTGACTTAGTTTTTGTATGCTCACTCAAGCAACACACTTCCCTCACCCAAGATACTCATATCAAGCTATATTCTTTCTTCAATTTCCATCCTTATTTTCATTAAATAAGTGCATTTTGCATTGCTCAATTCTTTAACTTGCTCAGATTAATTGGAATGAATTAATGTGCTTTTATTGTTCTTAAATATAAATGTACTTAGAGCTTAATTTGAGTTCAAGTAATGTTTCACCTTCATTTCATTTGCTCTTAGCTTATTTGTTGTGAGAATGACTATTGATTTCACTTGCTGGTTAATATTGGTTGAGATTACTTTTAAATTGGCTTCGTTATTTGGTATATACACTAGTTCAATAATTAGCCTTAATGACTAAGTTTAACTCTTTTGCTTCATTTTTCTTAGTCTCAACCATATTTCACCAATCTCATATGTCATTCTACACTTGCTATCTACTTTTTGATCACTTGGTATACTGCATTAGAAATTGATGACCTTGAGCTCCAATTGTCTTGTTTCTCTTGGGATGAATTTTTGAACTTTAACTTTTAGACACTTATTTATGTTATTTTTGACTTCTGGAGTGGCCCTTAAGAGAATAAGGAATTTTGTTGCTTATAGTCCTTCTAGACTATGCATTTTACCTTATGTTGATTCGAGCAATTTTGGGAGCAGTTACTACTACCACCACCTCCACCACCATAGTAATTCAAGCTCAACTTTGCTGAGGACAATAAAATTTTAAAGAGGGGGATAGAGCTCAGCTAAACTCAATTTTGAATATCAATTCAGGGAATTTCTCTTATCTTACTTATGAATTGTTTTAGTTATTTTGTTGTTGTTTTAGATAGTTTAGTTTGGTTTGAAGTTTGCATGTTTGGTTTGTAGTTTGCATGCTAGTAAAATAGTTAGTTCAAATTTGTCATTTAGTTTACACTAGACTTAGTTTGGCCCAGTTTTACTCTCAAAAATTGAACTAGTAGAACTTGAACTTAGAATGTGTAATGGTCAAAATCTTTGTTTAGCATTAAGGCAAGTATGTTGTTTAAAGAAATTTTAGCTAGTTTAGCATTCAACTTGACTTATATTTGTTAGTTTCCACTTTTTGAGCACAAAAGACCATTTTTAAAAATTTAAGAAAAACGATGCATTGAAATAGTTGAGCAAGGATTTTTAGGACACTAGAACCTTCCTCATCATCTTTCGAAGCATAAAAATAACTCAAACAACTTAAAAAGTGATCTAGGCAATATTTTTCTTGTTGAGCTATATTGAGACTGTTTACCTACCTTATGTGTATATTTTTCCTTGCTAGCCAATTTGAGCGTAATGAGGCATGCTTTAATGCGTGCCATATTTATTTTTCTTGTTACACTCATTTATTAACCATATAGCCTAAAAAGCTTTTATTTTTCTTTCTAAGAATTGGCCACTCTAGGATTGGGATGGATTATTAATTTATGTTGGGTAATGGAAGAGTGTAGTGAAAAAGGTTCTTAGGATACTTTTTCCAAGGTTTGTTATTGAAGTCTAGAAAATAGTGATAATTTACCTTGTATTACCCATTATATCAATGTATTTCCAGCAATAAAGCTAGTGTGAAGAAAAAAATAGAAAAAAAAAGAAAATTTTCAATAAAGCTAGCAACATTATGGCAAAATCTTAAGTGTGGGGTATTTATAAGGGAAAGAAATTGTGACTTCTAAAAGAAGATGAATTGTGAATGTAAAAGAGTTGCAATAGTTTTTACTCTCAAGAGTACTTTAAATATGCAAGGATAAGCATGTTTGGCTTAGTCCTATAATTTTAAGTTAATGAGTGAAAATTTTAGAAATGTTTATCTATCGTACCATAGAGTGGCTATTCTTCTTGCTTATCTTTTATCAATTCCTTGATAACCAATACCTTAACCTCATTACAATCTTTTAAAACGTAAGTGATTCTAAGTTCTATTATAAGTTATTTAATGGAGATGACTTTCGAGTTCCGGTACTAAAAGAGAGACCTATGGTGCTTCTAGAGTTTCAAGTGCGAAATCATTTGTACATTCATTCTAAGCTTAACTCTGAATTCACATTGGTTTTTTGATTTTTAAAATGCTTAAAATATTTTGATCTTGCACGCATGCATACAAGAAAACTAACTCATATTTTCTTACTTGAATTTATTCTAGTTAGAATTTTTGTTAAGTGCTCTTGTCAATTGCTAAGTTCGGTTCTTAAATACATAATTCTTGGTTGGATTTTGATTAATTTGAGAAGTTGAATTGTTTTAATTTGCTCAAGTGAGAACAAAGACCAAGTATGGGATATCTGATAAGTATGAATTATACTATATTATCTGTGTGTTTTAATGCATTTATTATGTTAATTTAATGATAATTTGGTTAATTTAGTTTTTAAATTTCTTAATTAGTACTTTTTGAGTTTAACTGATTAATTTGGTATTTTTAGGTGTCA
This sequence comes from Excoecaria agallocha, assembly GCA_037975025.1. Taxonomy (NCBI): domain Eukaryota; kingdom Viridiplantae; phylum Streptophyta; class Magnoliopsida; order Malpighiales; family Euphorbiaceae; genus Excoecaria; species Excoecaria agallocha. Next base: position 52,729,234 of record CM075806.1, on the reverse strand, counting down.
TTACAAAAAAACCTAAAAATAGCGACGAAATTTATTGACGTCTTACTTTCAATCGCTATTTAGCGACCGTTTTAAATTTCAGTCGTGAAAATTTATTTTTTCAACTTGGGATAAGTTTAGTGACTAAATAGACAGAATAATGAAAACAGTCGCTAAATATTGGCAGCAATAAATGGCACCATTTTTTGCGACTAAATTAGCGATGAAAATTATTAGTCGCTAAAGAATTTTCAATCTTTTATTTATTAAATTAATTTCCAAAAACATAGCGAGAGAATAACGATGAAAATTAGTCGCTAAACTCTATTGACGGAATAGCGACGAAACTTTAGTCGCTAATTTACTTTTAATTAAAAATTTTCAAAATTTTCTAATTTTGATGGTTGATTTCACTAAGCATTATAATATTAATGATATATATATATATATATATATATATATATATATATATATATATATATATATATATATATATATATATATATATATATATATATATATATATATATATATATATTTATTTATTTATTTATACTTACTAATTATTTTTAATAATTTTGCTTTATACATGAAATTTAATCCAAATAATTTGTGTTTTATATATTATTAAAAAATTATACAATCATAAAATTAAAAAATATATCAACAAAGAATACTTTACCTTTAAAATTTGCGAAATTGAATTATTTTTCTTTTCTTTTTCAATATGATTTCAAATTGTTTTTTCTTAATCAATTTATTTGTATTGATTTTTAAACATCAATAAAATTTTATATAATTTGTATAAATTTTTATATATTATTAAAACTAACTATAAACATAATAAATTATTTTAAAAAATTAAAGCTTAAGATCAGAGAAAATAATTAAAGATAAAAAAATAATTTTATTATTAAAAATTAATTAATATTTTTTCAATAAGTATATATATACAAATGAAAAACTCATACAAACTGTATTTATAAAATTATCTTTCTTTTAACTTGTATTATACAAGTGAAAATAGGGACCTTTTTGTCTTTTTGAAACCCTAATATCCTTTTGCTCTCTACCTCGTTCTTTTTTATCTTTTCTTTTCTAGTTGAGCCGCCTCTCTCTGCCTCTTCTCCTCCTTTCCTCAAATCCCATTCTCCTCTCTTTAAACCGAGGATTTCTTTCCTACCTTCCAGCGACTGGCGACAGCGATCGGCGACAAGAGTGACACCGGTGAGTCCCCAAGAGTGACACCATAAATCTACTGATTCAAGCTAGATCCCACCTCCAATCACCGATCAGTTATTGCCTCCACCGTTAGCTACTCATGCCGTGCCCCTGTCTATCATTTTCTCTCCCGTGGCCACCATGAGCTGCCATTTCTTTAGCAGAGGACTTAAATCGGGAAGTGGGATATAGCTTGAATCAGTAGATTTCTGGTGACTCTGAAGCTCTTGGGAAATTATGTCGGCAGCAATAAGGTTAGTGAACCTTTACCTCCAATTTTTCTTTAACTTTATTTGGGTTATGTTTGTATGGACACTATTACTGCTATTAGATGATTGACTAATTAGCTTAAGGCTCTGTTAATTAGTAAGCAACGGTGTACAATCCACCTTCCTCTGCAGATGTGGCTGAAAAAGTTACAGAGATTGGCAGGAGCCCTCATTATCAGCTGTCGAGAAATATATCTGCTGTGCACAGGAAAGAGTATACAAGTGATGAAGAACTAGAAGAATTGGATTCTTCACTCACATCCATTATCGAAAAATATGAAGTCAAGAAAGAGAAAAAAGTGAAAAATAATTAGTGAAAATATGGAAACGAGTTTCCAGTTTCAGTTTTGGAGTAGTTAAATGATCTTTTTATTTTTTTTTTATTTTTTGGTTTTGCAGGTAAAGTTCAAGAATTGTGCGTTTATGAGATCAATGAAAGAGTCAAGGTTTATTTTAGTTGCTGCCAATTCAACAGTAAAGGTTTGTTTCCCGAGAACATATGTATGTATTTTGAGATTATTACCATGTGTTATTAGTTGCTGCCATGTGTTAGGGTTCATTTTAGTTGCTGCCAATTCTCTTCATTTAAAAGAAAGAACATTGGTTAATATTACAATCCTTATTCAAATAAATTTTTTTGCATGGAATTTTTTGCACCATGAATCATTTTTTTAGAAATTTAAAGTTATATTAATAGGGTATAAAAAGGTTTAGTGTATCCAGCTTTTGAAAGAGCTTGTAGGCTTCTAAAGCATTTATTTATTTAGATCTTCTAGTCCTATGAGCCAATTTTTAACGCTACTGTTTGTTCGTTCCTATATTAATTTTTTTTTTATATAATCTTGGTTTTTGTAAATCATTCAGGTTTCTGCTTATAAGAGAGGCATAAGAAATGGACCAAAGGCTTTGAAACCAACTCTAGTGATTATTCATTGCAGAAGGTAAGAGTTTTGCTTATCATTTTTGCAATTTGAGGTCCATATAAGTTGCAAGTAGTGGAGTTTTCCACTGTAAGATTTCCTGGAAATATACATGTATTTCCTGTTGTTAGATGAAATTATGAATATTTTATAGATAATCAAGTTGTCGTCATATGCTGTGGTTTTTGTTTCTTCCTGCTGTGTATATTTTACTAATGGACTAAAAGCATCTCGCTACACTTTAATATGCAAGTCAAGTGTGGTCGTTAAAAATCAATTCGCTTCTAAGTGTTGATTTTGCTCAAGTTAATTTAAACTTTTTAGAATTCAAAGAAGCTCACTTTTATGTAACTGTCAGTTTGAAATTAAATACTTAGTGTTCACTTATAGAGTTCAAGTGGTACTATTAGGATACCAATTGTTCGCAAAGATTTTAAATCCACCAGTGTTCTCTTAAATGCTAATTTTCAAGCCAAGGTAAAAATGAAATTAAAGGGTTTTTATGATCTTAAGTCATTGGAGGATGACTAGCATATGACCAACATATATAGTTTCCATGTTCTTCAAAACACATGCAATACACAAATGGAGTCAGTACCTTCCCTATTTTCTGATTAGGATGTGCTAGGAACTGCCTTGGTAATTTAAGACCATATGCTACAAATAAGTAGGCAAAACTGAACCCATAATTTCGGCAACTTTTTTTAGAACTTGTGTCCTAAATTTTTACTGATGTGAACTTGCAAGTGCAATCTCAATTTCAGCTTAAGTCTGTCAGCTTCATTATTTACAAAACCATAGATGGAATAAGCTTTTTGGCCTACCGACTCCTTAGAGGCATAAATTATAACCAGGCAACTTTGAAACCTAAACAGATACAATTGAAAACAGTGAAATATAACTAAATGTTGTGTCCTATACTGATATTTAGTAATCATTGAAAAGAAAATCAAGAAACCACTAGTTCACTGTTGAAAAGAAAAAAGAAATGTCAGCTTTAAGTTATATTAACCAGGCAACTTTATATTAAGCACTTGTTATATTATCTGCAAAAGATTGTTCAGCTTTAAGTTTATCACCTTCTTCTTTTTGTCTTTGCTTGCTTTTATTATTGTTATTGTTTATTTATTTGGTCAAAGCTTTATTGTTTATTTATTTAGTTGCTAGTTTACTGCTAAACAAGATTTATTTGGTTTACCATTTGTGTAATCAGGCTACAAGAATGGTGTTATTCAAGCATCATCCTTCCGCACATATCACATGCCTCTCAACAAGTAGGTGATGTTTGTGATGTTATAATTTGACTGATTTTACAAACCTTTGAAACAAATTTAGTTATCCTAGTTGGATATTGTTGTCCTTTTAATGCTTTAATTTTGGAAGTTGTTGCTCTTTTTTTTTTTTTTAATAATACCATCACCTGGCATTTGGAAAATACAGATTTTTATCCAGTAATACTGTCACCAACAGTGAACTGAATGGGGTTTCAGTTGAATTTTAATGGATTCCTGATTTAGCTTACAAAAAATCTTCCTATTTCAGATAGAAGAAGACTTTCAATTTAATCGAATAACTTTGAACCGGTAGGATAGAATTTGAAACCACCGAATCAGACCATCTGTAATTTCACTTCACAACTTATTCGGCAGAGTGAGAAATCAGATTCCACCGAATTCAAACACTTTTTCCCTCATTGAAGTCCATTCAGTAGAATCAACTTTTGATTCCACCAAATGGTCTTTTTTCTCTTCCCTTTAAAGGGCCATTCGGTAGAATCATGAAATGATTCCACCGAATGGTTCTCTTCTGTACTAAATGTCAACGTTTTTCTTCTTCTTTGCTCTTAATTTGTGAAATTCCCCTTTTAATCCTTCAATTTCTTCTTTTTTCTTCAATTTCACACCTAAAAACACCAATAAACCCAATTAGGTCCTCAAATAACAAGTTAAACAAATTAAACATTCAATTAACTAAAATACTACAAAACTAACACAATAAACAACTAAAAATAACTTAAGAACTTATTCAACTTCACACTTATCAATTATGCTACTTTAAGTCATTTTTAATTTTATTTTTGTTAATGTTGCTTTGGCCACATGGAGTTTAGCATTGTTTATAAGAGATTTATTTCTATAAGGGGAATAAGAGAGCAGAGATTAATAGTTTCTTTTCATCTTAATGGGCTTTTTTATTTCGATTTTGGACTTTAATTTGTCATTGTTAGATGGAAGTGTGTTATAATACTTGTTATTTGGCATTTTAATTAGCTTCCAAATGAAGTAGAAACTGTAGTATGGAATTATAATAGGGATTTTTAACAGGCAGCTATTGACTAATTATCTTTAGAGCTGCTTTGTTTTAGCCATTACAGTTTGTTTTCAATTCTTTAATTTGTTTGTTATCCTCTTGATATAATATAATATACCTGTTGTTGGTTTTATATTACTTTTGCAAGGCTGCTGCAAAATTTTTTGATTTGGTTTGACCAAAGCTTTTTAAAACTTGGAAAATTGGATAATTAAAATTTTAAGCAGAAATTTTGATCTTACACACACATAATTTTCTGAAACTACCTACTACCTATCTTGCTGTTGGATGTTATAGATACACTTCAAAATTTTTAGATGACTGGCAGCATGTGCCTTATTGCTTGATTTCTCCATTTTGAATATAATCATTTCTATATCTTTCAAATAGGAAGATATTATTAAAAGATGTCAAAGTATGATTAAGAATGGTGGTACTGTACTCTTTCAAGATGTCATTTTTGCATTGTGAGTGAAAGTTGTCGTGGCAGGTTGAGGTATGCATCCCTAATTTTTGCTATATATACTTGTCTTTTTGAGTTTGTTTCCTTTGTAAGCTAATGGTTGTCTCCCAGAAAAAAAAAATTAAAAATGGTGGTACTGTTCTCTTTCAAGATGTCATTTTTGCATTATTTATTTTGGTTTTCAATTAGCAGTATAAGAATCTGATTGCTTGCTGGATGTCACCACTCCCTTGTCCTTTCTCAATTAATTAATTAATTAATTAATTAATTACGAACAAGAAGAAAAATGAAAGCATACACATTTGGATATTTGAACTTATGCTGCATGTTATACAACATTATGTTCTTAAAGAGAAAGCACACATACTAGAGAATCGTTGTTTTCAGCTCTAAAGCCATGATGAATGTTCTATTAGAGAGTTAAGCATACTATTAACTTACATAATGGGACAAAAAAATAATAATAAATAATGGAAAGGTGAACATTAATAATTAATAATTGAAATAGACTAGAAATAGAGAGCTAAGCATGCTGTTAACTTACATAATAGGACAAAAAAAAATAATAATAATAAATAATGGAAAGGTGAACATTAATAATTAATAATTGAAAGTGAATTTGTTCTCTCATGCCATTGATTTTCTTTTTTTATGCATTTTTGTGAAATCAGGTGTTTGAGCATTTCCCTAGCAGCATTGGGATCTCTGATGTGGTTCATAAGAACAAACATGTGTAGGCATTGTGGCAACCATGCCATCCATAACAAGGTAATGTTCTTCATACTTGTCATCTCATCACTTCTTTTTTGGGGTATGTTTTGCTTGAAATTGCTTGCAGAGGACTTTTCATTTTTCTTAACTATAGTAGGCTTGTAAAACCATTCATCCATGGCTTGCTAATGATAATTTATACTATGCTAATCATATTTTGCTCCTATAAACTTTATAGGGATACATCAAAGTATGAATTTGAATTGAATATTAATTATATTATATGGACTTATTTTTTATGTAATTATTAAGTATGAATTTGAGAGCTTAATTAGTATTAGAGTTAAGAGTTAGCTTGTAATGCTCATGCAAAAAAGTTTGAGTTTGTATTGCTATGCTCCACCTTGATAACAATTTTAAATAACTTAATCATGCATGTTGAAACTACTAGCTGAAAATAATTTGATAAACTCTTAGTATGGGTTCATATGAATGATCTCCTCACTACAAGAAAAATGCAATTTAGCAACGAAAAATTAGCAACGGAAAATTTTTTTCTATTGCTAATTCGGCGGTTGCTATTTTTTAACAACGAAATTTTATTTCCGTTGCTAAAAATTCCATTGTTAAATTTAGCAACGAAAAATGAATTCCGTTGCTAAATTTAACCAACTCATTTTCGGTGAATTGGTAATTTTTAGCAACGGAAAATGAAATTCTGTTGCTAATTTTAGCAACGAAAAAGTAAATTCTGTTGCTAATTTTAGCCACCAAAAGTCAATTTTGTTTTTTTTGTTTTTTTATAATCATGTTATATATAGATCCAATATTGTATTCTGGGTTCGAGTTCTAATCAAACTCATTATAATCAAATAAAAACATGACATACTTACTAGATGGTGCTCAAGATAATATATTAAATATTACATCATTAATTGATGGATTGAAAATAATGTATATTGATTACTAAACACTTTTTTTTTTGTTGATAGATATACATATTTGAATTCACCCTTGAGTTCAATGAACATGATGAATTCTGGTAATGGAAAAGATCATAAGGTGCAAACCAAAGTGAACATAACAATTACATTTGGAAAGGGATAAAAAACAAGTTAAAGAGAATCATTTGCCTCATTAAAGATCATAAACAAGCAATGCATCAAATGTACTAATGCCAGCCACCAGGTCGACAATAACTCCGATCGGAGGCAACCCACCATCGATTGCTTTTTCGAAATTGACATCATATTTAGCAAACCTCTTCTTTGGTGCTTTACATTGTGGCCATTCATGTCTCTGGTTGCACAAACAACTAGCTATTTTAGTGTATTTATTAGCTAGCTAAATGGTTCTAAATATAATTCAATAGATTATGGATAAAATCAACAATTACAAACAATTTATCATAAAAAATATAGATAACAAAAATCCTAAATTAAATTAGAATTTGAGAAGAAATGAAGAAATCTAATATAAAGCCTAAATGAATTATTTTTTTACGGTAAAGACTACAAGTGTCAGATTTTTTATTATAATATATTTTCAGAAAGCTCGTTTCGAAACGGTCATTTGTTACCAAACATAGCTCCCGTAACGGCATTTTTCGGGCTCAAAAATGACGTTTAGGTTGTCATTTTTCAATTTAAAGTTTTTAGGGTTTTTCAGGGACATTTGATCTTTTCTTGTTTTTACTTATATAAATTATTTTCTTTTTCTAATTCAAGTGAAAGGAATCTATGTCTTAATCACATAATTTAATAATAAATTTAAATATAATTATTTATTATTTATTATTTTTAATTAAATCTATGAAAAATTCTAATCACTATCTTTTATATACCAAAATCATGGACAATTTCATATCACAAAACATAATATTTGGCAATACCCAATATGTATGAAGTTATAAAATGCTCGAAAAGTACTGTAATTATTTTAATTATAATAATATTTAAAGATATTTTTTCTAATATGCATTAAAAGAAGTAAAAGAAGGCAAATACATCAAATCGTGTATAGCAGTTGAAGATGGAGTGTTCAATTAAAATGTTTAATTAACAGTTGAATTAATTTGTTTATTAAAAAAGAATAATCAATCCACTTTTGATGATTGGCTTATAAACACATTAGCATCGCTTGTCTTGAATGCGCCATTCTTTCTAACATTTTAGAATGCCCAAGTGTTAAAAGGCATTGCAGTTAATAAAAATACAGGGGTTAAAAGTTCCTATTTGTTTAAGGTGCATTTGATATGGATCAAAGTCAAAGTTACTGCTAAAATAAGCTATTATAAAAAGGATAAGTTAGATATAGAGGAGAGCAAAAAGCAGGTGGAATGGGCAAAGCAGGTATTAAAGCTGAAAAAAATAACTGTGAAACTAAAGACTCCATACTTAGTTTAGTGGAGATGAATGAGCAATTATAGAAGAATATGAAAAAGATTTTTGAATTCGAGTTTACCTCCCTGCAATACATACATATTTCAATTCCATGTAGACATGAGCAAGCCACCATCCACTCTGGATTAAATATATAGCAGAGAGCAGAGGGTGAAGAGACAAAAAATGAAGGAGGAATGAAGAAAGATTTACCGGTCACCGAAAAGGAGCAGATATGGGGAAGATCGAACGGCAAGAACTGACCAAAGAACAGAAAACGGTAGAGAGTAAAAGAGAAACGGAAGAAACACAAAAGATCAAGCAAAGAAAGACTTACCGATCACCGAAAAGTGCCAGATCTGAGGAAGATCGAATGGCGAGAGAAAATACAGTGCTTGAACACAAGAAGAAAAATGGCAGATTGTGAACAGCATAAAAACATAAAAACGAAAGGAAGAATGGCACATGTAAGGAAGAATACTTACCAGTCATTGGAAATGGTAGATCTAAGGGAGAATAGACGGCCACAGAAAATGGTTGAGTGTGGAGAGAAGAAGAACTATGCCAAATCGTGAAGAAAAAAACAGAAATGAAAGAAATAAGATTTTTTTCCTATATATATTATTTTTTAGAAATTTTGTTGCTATTATAACAACGATTTCATAGCAACGAAATTTAATTTCCGTTGTTAAATTTCATCCCAAAAATTTTTCGCTATTAAATGCCGTTATATTTAGCAACGAAAATTAGATTCCGTGGCTAAATTTCATCCAAAATTTTTTCTGCAGTCATATTTAGCAGCGAAAATTAGATTCCGTTCTTTTAGCAATGAAAATTATATTCCGTTGCTAAATTTCATTCAAAATTTTTTTATTTATATTTAGCAACATAACTTAGATTCCGTTGCTATTTTAGCAACAGAATTTAATTTTCGTTGCTAAATTTCATTCCAAATTTTTTCTGTCACCATATTTAGCAACGAAAATTTTATTTCGTTGCTAATTTTCGTTGCTATATGTTGGCGCTAAAATCTTTCTCCCTTTTTAGCAACCGAATACAACCATTTTATATTTCGTTGTTAAATCCCTAAAACTTCACTCAATTTTAGCAATGAAATTGATTTTTTGTTGCTAAATAGCAACGAAATTGGTATTCCGTTGCTATTTTGATATTTTCTTGTAGTGCCTGGTGTTATAGCTTTTGGGTTGTCATTTTGATTCTCACAATAAACCAATTCAAATTACTATCATTATTCACTTTCAAATCCAATCTGCTAATTCATTAATTATATTTTCATTGCTTTTTAAGGCGATTTGGACTTTGCAGCAGGTGATCTTCAACGCACCAGCTACAATGTTCATTTGCCTCCACAACAAATTTGTTCTGTTATAGGAGTTGTAAACCCTTCCCTTCCCTTACAATCCCTGCTAGTTTTGCAAGTAGTTTGTTAGTGAAGTTATATTTAGCTTGGGTTAGTTTTTTTTAAGTACTTTTAGAACAATATACAATTTAATTGTACTTTTGTTGTATTATATTTTTTTAAGTAATAATATTGGAGAATTATTATTTTTATAAATTAAAATTTGGATGTTACAATAAAAATAATAATAATTACTAAAGAAATAAATTGGAAATAATAATAATAATAATAATAATAATAATAATAATAATAATAATAATAATAATAATAATAAAGCAACAACAAAATTGGCAAATAAATAGTGATCGTTTTGCACTATTATTAGCGACGAAAAAATGTTACAACAAAATTGTAGCAATAATAATAGAGTAATTAGGGACTAAAAATAGCGATGACTTTTTAGTCGCAAACTTTTAGCGATGAAAAATATTGTGACAAAATTATTGCAAAAATAATCAAATTCTTAGCGACGGAAAAATGTCATCGCAAATATTCTTTATGACTGATTTTAAGGATTAATTAGCGACAAATATTATCACCTTAGCGACGGAATTTTTGTTGCTATTGTTAGCGACTGTTTCTGTTTTAGTCGTTAAATTTGCCAGCGACTATAGAATAGCGACTATTAGTCGTTTCGTCGCTAAAACTAAATAGTGACTGAATTTCTTAAAATAGCTACGAAAATGGCCGTCACTAATTTCCTATTTTTTTGTAGTGTGTGTAATTAAAAAAAGAGAAATCACAAGGACAAAATTGTAATTTCAGCATTTGAAGGAATTTTATGAAGACAAACTTCATCGTGTAGTCCAGAGCCTAACCACTCAGTGGAGTGAGATTTTCACTCTACCAAGTCACCTAAAGAGGAAAGGAGAAGAAAGCCACTCGGTAGAGTGAGTTTTGCACTCTACGAAGTAGGAGAAGACAAAAAGCCAAAACTCATTCTACTGAGCCAGAGAATTAGAATTACAATCAAACTCTTCTGTTTTACTGAAATAGGAAGTTTCAAGACATCAAAACTTCTTCTTTTGGAGGCATAATCCAGCTATAAAAGCAAGGCAAAGCACCAAAACTGGAGGAGTTAAAGTAGGGGATTACAATTACGAATTTTGCTTAGTTTTTAACCTATTTTTCTTTAGTTAATTTTGTACAATAGTTTAGCTTAGTTTTTTCATTTTTCTTAAGTTTGAAATCCTTGTAAAGACTCAAACTTTCTACTGGTGTTCCAAAAAGTCATCAAGAGCAAGTTTGAAGTTTCATGAGTATTGTATCTCTTTATTTTAGTTTTTCTTTTGTTTTAATCATGTTTGGCAAGTAGTTTTTTCTTTCTTTTGCTAAAGGATACTTGAACCCTCATACTTTTATTGTGATGACTTAATTTGTTCAATACAAGTTGATTATTTATTAGTTTTGTGCTAAATTCTTACCTTTGATTATTTATGATTTGATTGTTAACTTATTTGAATTAATAGTTGATGATTGATTTATGCATGATTATTGGTTTGCATGTTCTTAGGTTAATTTATTGGTATTAATGCATGGTTATATTCTGAGTTAAGGTGTAGTTGTGTATTGGTAACAATAGATTAAGACTAAGAGAAATTAAAATCAAGAACAGAAAAGTTAAATTTACTTGTAAAAGAGTTTAATAGAAATCTAGGAGGTTAAAATCAGATCTTTATGCTAAGCGTTGAATAATTCTAAAAAGGAAAGGTTTCATGCTTAAGAATGGTATTCTTGTATTGAGATATCTTGCCTTTTTCATCTGATTTCTTCATGTTCACTTGTGTTACTTTTGATTTGGATCATTGCAATGGAAGTTGAGGTGGATAGTCCTTTTAGTAGAAGTATTTCAGTTATTGCTTTGTTCGTAATTTATGTTAGTCTAGTTTTATTTTTTATTTTTTATTTTGCTTTACTGTCCATTTAGTTTATTTCTTGCTTTCAATTCAAAAACTCGGAAAATAATCTCATATACATTCAACTCAATTATAAACATTTTACTTAGCAATCCATATTCTCTTGGATATGATATTCAGGGTTTTAATCTTATTTCTCTATATTAATAGTCAATTTAGTACACTTGCTAGCCACCAGTCAACACCCATGACATTGACCCCTTGTTGATAACAGGACACCTATATATCAGTCTACTAGCCCCCACTTTCGGAGCTAAATCTAAGTTAATTGATATCTTATCAATAAGATATGAAAATATCGATTTGCTCCTGACCTTTAATCTCTAATCTTGTTGAGGGACTTGAAGTATCATCATAGTAGCTAGCTATGTCCCATATTGATTGCCCTTCAGTATGAATTATAAATGTGCCTAGAATCTATATTCTCTAATTTCTACATTATATGTACATATTTAAAAATTAATACATTAATTTACTATTTTCATCATAAATAATTATCTTTAAATTTTTAAATCATTAATAAATTTCTTCATTTTATGCATCTAATTTTTTACATATTTATTCGTCTACCAAATTAAATTTATTTAACTAACTGCCCACATTAAATTTTTAGTTCACTTCTCAGATCTTGCAATTTATGTAATTTGACTAAAATCAAACAATTGACATGTCAATTTAATTTCATATATTCCTAAATATTAAAATATATAATATAACTAAAGTCAAACCACTAATTGTTGTACAAATAAATTTTTTTTTCTAAATAAAGCTTAAAATAACATATAAAAATTAATTATCATAATTTCAACTACAACTCTTTTTAAAATTAAACAAAATAAACTAACAATAAATTACCTTTAAAAATATTGACAAAAATATAATCCACCCTTTGTAGCACCTAGAATATTAATAATGAAATGAAAGTTATTAATAAATTTAGTAAAAAATTAAATTGCTATTAGCAAAATTAATTTAAAAAATATTCACATGACATTATCTTTTTTTTTTTAATTTCAGTAAAAACTTTTATAATAACTTCATCAAAATTTTTACTATAACTATAATGGGGAAATTTGAATGCAAAATGAAAAATCAAGAGTATGAAAAATTGAGAGCAAATGAGGAAGGAAAGAAGAATGTGCCATATAAGGTTAGAATGAGAAATGGGAATGTTAGTTATTTGGGCAAAATTCGATCGAAAAAAAAAACATAAATTTCCATGTTCTGCTGTAGGGTATGGGAATTACTGTGCGCTCTGTAGTGCACAGTAAACCCGTGCTCCTGCAGTAGCTTTATATATAAAAAGAATTGAATGAAAAATGACAACATATCAGCTCTTGTATAGAAAACGACACATCATTCTACCGTTTTCCAGCGCGTAGGTCCCACCTTGTCGACCACTTTGAAGCCTTAGGTCCTTCTCCCAAACGATGCCGTTTCACCTTGTCAAAAAATAGCAGATCAGTGTGCCATTTTTTATACCATATTTTTCCAGCTTTTTGAGTGGCTCTCACTTGTCAGAAAATGGCACCCATGGATGCTTTTTTTAATACTCTTAAATCCTAATTTCTCTTTTTGTTATACCACTTTTCTAATTTTTTTTTTAAAATTTTACACCAAAATAAAAAAAAATTCCCTATTTTTAATATATAGGAGTCCAATAAAAGTTCAGTTAGGGTTTATGTGAACCTAACTAAACCTAGTACAAAATCTAGTAGACAAGAAACCTACAGAGTTGTGGTTTCTGAATCAGATTTCTATTGTTGATTTTTCATGTCCCATACTCAGAGCAAATCAATGAGATGACGAATCTAAACTTGTCACTCAATTATGAGTACGTACGCGATTCATCAAACATAAATTCGGATATGCTTTTAATCTCTAGTTAATTTTATTTTATGATTGTTATGCAGTTTACATGCAATCCAGATTTTATGGAATTTTTTTTCCCTAACACCAGTACATTGGGACAGTATCAACGTGAAAAACGATCTTTGATTTTACATGCCTATACAACCATCTCAAATGTTAGAGATTAATTAGAATATGTTATAATATGTGGATCCTCCATTCCCTTTCTTGGAGGATAAACTATATATAGCTAAAATATTTAATTTCCATTTTGATTCCGGTACGCAGTTAGCTGCATTGAGGTAGACAGTTTCTTGTATAGAATATCAATATAATTTCAAATTATGTTTAGTTATCTTCTTCAAATTTTAATATTACCACAATGACCCAGCATTGGCAATAATTTTTTTTTTTTCGCTTTTTAGTTTCTTTCAATTTGAACCTACAATTTTGTCAATAAATTTTAGGACCCAAACTATTTGCTTTGCCAAAAGCTAAAGGCACCAAAAAATTTAAGCAAGCATAGAGATTAAGTTTACAGTTAATAAAAGTATGGCCCTTTGGCCAAGAAACATGTTCTTTTTTTGTTACAAACAAACATAAATTCCCAAATATTACAAATCTATATTTATACAATTACACAAATCTAAGTTTCTACTATCTTAATCGAATTAGAAATATAGCATAATAGCAACATGAACAAAAGCAAGTGTGGCCCCCTTTGGTTATCCACATATGCTTCATTCATACGCTTATTACTACAAAAGCATGCGCTCCCCTTCGGTTTTTCACACGCTTATTACCATTCAAACCGGAAATTGCAAATGAAATTAAAAAAAAAAAATTTAAAATAAACTTACTATATTGTGCACGAGACCTTCATATCCAACAAGCACAATTTCAACCATGTAATATATATTTTGGACAAAGTTGAATATGCATGCATGCCCTTGAGCTTTCTCAGAACATGTGTAGCATAAAATCCTTGCTACACCTGATACATAAATAGTTTTTATGGATTAAATCGACAGTAGAATGTCACGTATGAAAAATGAAATTCATTTTTTAAGGAAGCATTCTGTCAGGATTTGATCCATAAAAAACTCATGATCAGGTTTGAGCAAGTCTTGTATTTATGCAGCCACCCGGCGAGAAGTAATGCGATAAAGTGGAGACTGAGTGCCGGTGGATAAGAGAATTTGAGTAGTGGAAGAATTCGCATTAGCTGAGGATGATGATGATGATGTAGTAGTAGTAGAGAAGCCATATTCTGATCCGAATAGGCGGATATCCGATGCTTGAAATCGATCTGAATCGCCCGGAAGACGCATGTAAGAAGCAGAGGGCGAGTCGTTTAGCCACGATCCGATTGGTCCTTCCTTTCCATTCTTGTATTGCATTATGGCTCTGTACACGAAAGGAATAAGACCCTCCATTTGTTTTTGTTTTTAAATAAAAAGAAAGTAAAAGAAAAGTTAAGGGTTTGGGGACGAAAATAATGGGGAGGATGGATTTATAAAAGAGAGATAAAGGATGGTGACGTGGAGTAATGAATTGGAGTCCAGCTCTTCACGCTAAGCCACGCAAATTCTGAAGATGACTCGCAAATACAAACCCACACGAAGACTTTGATAAATACATGAAAACCACATCTAAACTTACACCCCATCTGTATCTTTGTTACATCTCACCAAATGTCACTAAAGAATTTTATTTTATTATTTTATTTTATTGTTCTTTTTATAGATTTGTTGGAAATGTGTGAGCTTTTTTAATATGGTTGGCTGGTTTGTTTAAAAGTGTTGTTCCTGCTACCTAGTTTCATTGAACTTTTTTTTTTTTTTTTTTTTCAGTTTGTTTAGATGTGGTTTTAGAGTAAGGTATTTGAAAGAATTGTTGGATCATTCGGTAGGCGCCACGCCACATGTTTTTTTTGCTAAATCTTATGATTTGCACTTCTTATTCTTAACAGGTTACACTCTGGTCTCTGCACAGGATCAGATCACTGTCCCTACAAATTCATTTTCTATTGTGGACGTGATAAATGATAAGACCCAATAAACTTAGTCTAACCAAATCTTATTATTATCATTATTATTATTATTTGAAAATTTCTTATGTATATATGTAAAAAGATACATATTGATAGCTGTAGCTTACATCCTATACGATAAACATTGCAGCGTTTGCTTAATTTTCACACATATATAACTGTTTCTATATTGTAGCAGTCAAAATCTGTGGTCTTATCCAAATCTAGTTAAATGTATATGGCTAGAACATAAGTTCAATTAAAGCTAAATTTACATTTGACTCCTTTTGGATTTTCCCTGGAAAATAAAAACCATGTCCCTCTTGCTAGTACCATTAAAAACATCTAATTGACAAGAGCCCTTGAAACATAATTTTCTTGATTGATCAAGAAGTATATGACAAAATTAGAAATATTATGTTGACATCTTGTATTAAGAAGATAAAGAAATTTTTACAAATATTAATTCTATTTATATTATACTCTTCTATATATATATTCCTTAATTAAGGAAGAAGAGAAAATATTGGAGTTGATATATAAAAAATTTTGCTTTGCTTGTCCAAGCTAACCACTCCAAGTTGTATACAACAGTAGACGAAGTCATTGTTTGCATCACTAAGATAATCGAACGGTCAGAAATTAATGTTGCTGTCATTTTCTTAATCCAATAAAAATTTTAATTCGCTTCAAAGCAGAGATTGATCACTCTCTATACTCTAAAGCAAAAAACTGCGTGCGTCTTCTGGAAGGTTAGGTGAGGAGGAAAAGGAACCAACAAAATCATGTCGTATTGTATACCGTCGCAGTCCAAATTGGTTTTATTTTCTCCTTTGAACCGATCCAAACCCATTAAATAAAAAACCTTATTTCTAACTTTTTTTATGCAATGTTTTATGACTTTTTTTCCCCTAAAGAAAATATAATGATTTAATAAAGTAGCATGCCTCAGGTGATGCACTATTAATTAGGGAATCCGGTCATTCCTATTCTTTTGATCATTTTGCTTAATTTTTAATCTAATCGGAACAAGTTGCTGACAAGTTTGCTGACCAAAGAATCTATTTACTTAATTATATGATTGTTCTAGATATGTACAATAATAAATAATGATTCCTTGACTAAATTTCAAATGCAAGTAATACCAAAAAATTGAAAAAGAAAATTAATGATAATTAATTTTCAACTAGATAAACAAGCACATGATGTCAAGATGGACGGTTTGTTTTTCTTTTAAATTTGATTCTTAAGCTAAATAAGGTACAGATGCCTACCTCATCAGGGCTTAGAACGTGTATCTCATTATAATTAATTAATTAATTAATTAATACCATTAATTGGAAATTTAGGGAAATATATATCCTTAATTATCAATATGGTGTGGAAGAAGGAAATACACTGTTAAACCTGGAAGTAAGCCTAAAGAGTTTCTATACCTTCTCTCATTAATCCAATTACTAGCGGAATATGGGAATGACAATAAATGCTAGGGCAAAAGTTTCAATTTCCTAATCTTTATCCATGAATTTATCTGAGATGGATGCAACTGATGACTCTTTGCAAAACCTTGAATTTTTCCTTAATTTCCTACAAAGATATAAGGAAGTAAGGGCAAACTCTAGAGAGAGCAACGTCAATAAGATAATTTCTAATCAAAGGAATAATCTGCAATGGGATGACCTTCTTCAAACAAGGCTTATTGCTATTGATTGGATGATCTCTACAAGATGTGGTAAATGAATATAGTTTTTTTAACTCATGGTTTTGAGAATGCCAATCCCCACCGCAGGGCTCCATCGTGAGACCCAAAAGGCGGTTGATGGTGGATTCAGAGCTGCTCCCTCCTCAAAGGTCGAGTGCTCAAAAATCAAATCCAGTACCTATAGGTTATTCATAAACAATCGACCCCTAGGGTGGATGGCGTTTGGTGCAAGAAAAATGTTTTCCTATTATGGGGAGGTAGAACAAGTCTTTATTCCAAGGAAAATGAGTTCAAAGGGAACCAAATTTGGGTTTGTTAGTTCTAGTACATCTAAAAACATAAAATATATCCTTAAAAAGATGAATGGAGCCTGGATGGGAAATCAAAAAAATCCAAGTTAATTTGGCTCATTATAGCAACAAGGCGGAGGACTGGAATGTAGTGTAGAGTAGGAAACCAAATATAGTGAACTTGCGTAGTCTCAAAGATTTGAGGATGCATGCCAAGGTTACTAAAATGGCCTAGTGTAGTGAGGATGGAAAATGGAAGATAGGGCTGGTTCGATGAACTTCCAACATGAGGTAGTAAAGGAAGACAGAGAGTGGCTTGACAAAAGTTTAGTTGGTTGGCTACATCAGGCTCAAGATGTTATCAACATTCAAAATGCTATGGTAGAACAGAGGTTTTACTCTTGTGAGTGTAGACCAATGGGAGGCAATCTAGTTCTACTTACCTTCCCTTTTTGCAAGGAGAAGGATAAAATGCTGGAGTCAGGTGAAAGTTGGCTAAATGAATGGGTCAAGATGATTAAATCTTAGGAGCTTAACGATATTTGTAAAAAGTGTTATACGTGGTTAAGATGTGATGGATTTCCTTTGCACGCTTGGAACCAAAATTTATTCTCTACAATTGCTTCATTGTATGGCAATTTTATAAGCTTAGACAACAATACTAGCAAAAAGCATTACTTAGTTGTTGCAAGATTTCTCGTTGCTATATCATCTTCATCCTTGATTAATGATACTTTTACAACTAGGATTGATGAGATATCATACACATTTAGAGTTACAACGGAGCCATATACTTTTGTTCGAATTTATTCAAAAAAAGGTTCGTTCATTCTTTAATGGAGAATCCAGAATTATAGGAGCTTTGATCACAGGCATCTAAAGAAGTGGAAGGATCATTTTCATTGGTTAACTCGTGGTCAACCTCAGGAAATAACTCAAAAATGGAACACTTTACCCAGTATAAGTCTGCATGCTCGAATAGCCAACTAAGTAAGAAATTTAATTCCTTACTTTATGGACATGGTAGAAGATTTAATTTGATTGAGTTAAACCCAAATCCCACTATTGAATCTAAGTTTAGGCCTAAGGACTTTCAAGGTATCATTCTTAATGGGCTTGACATAGTGCCTTTTGGTGTTTGGACTACTGAGCATAGTAAAGAACAGAGAGTGAGTTTTAATGAAGTATTAGTTCAGATTGGTTCTAATGGAAAGGCTCCCTTAAATCCAAATAAAAGTAAAAGGAAGGCAAAAAAAGTCGTTCCTTCTATATTCTTGATTCTAACAAATCCACATTTCAGTTTTCGAAATTTAAAAAGGCAAAACAGCTAAGAAAATTTCAAACAGAGTGTAGAAGTATGTGATTGAGCTTGCTATTTACAGTTAAACAGCTTGCTGTTTGTACACAAACAACTTGTTGTTTATATGAAGGTAGTATGCAGCTAAACAGCTTGCTATTTATGTGAAGATAATACACAAACAACTTGTTGTTTGTGTTATACATGTTATACTGTGAAGTTAGTTAGTTAGTAGGCTATTTAGTAAAACTGTGTCATTTTCTTTTAGTTAGATTAAATTGTAGTTATTGTTAAGTTAATTAACTCTAGGACTTTAACCATGGTTAGCTAGTATTTCTTCTTATATAAATATAGTTAGTTGTTTGTATGGATTACGTGATTTTCAAGTAACAGAGTAATAAGAAGTTATGTTCTTCATTCTTCTTTGAAGTGTTGCTCTAGTTGTTTTCCATTTACTTTCTGGATTTGTTCATGGTAGCAGAGCAATAAGATCCAGATCTGAGGTATAGGTAACATGGCGAATCTTGAAGAACCAGCAGCAGTAGATTCTACTTTGAATGGTGGAAATACTGTAACTAATTGATCGAGAGAATATTTTTCAAAATGTGATGAAGATCCTTTGAGATTGCATAGTTCGGATCATCCTGGTATGACTCTTGTAGCAAATCTGCTGACTGGTAACAGCTTCATGAGTTAGAGTATGTCAGTGATGAATTCCTTGGAAGCTAAAGATAAGCTAGGGTTCATTGATGGTTCAATTATTGTTCCAGAGAATAGTAATGAATACAAAAGATGGAGGAAGGTAGATTGCATGATTAAGTAATGGATTTTGAACTCTATAACCAAGGAGTTAGCCGATTCCTTCATCTATAGTCTTAACTCTAAAGTCCTATGGGACAGATTAGAGGAGAGATTTGAAGATAAGAATAATAGTCCTCAGTTGTATCAGATTAGATGTGAACTAAGTTTTACAAAGCAAGACAATAGTTCGTTAGCGGTTTATTACAGTAAACTTGCTAAATGTTGGGATGAGATGAATCGACTTGAGCCTCTGTCTATTTGTTCCTGTAATAGATGCAAATGTGAGATGAGCAAGAAACTAGAATGTATTGATATGAAGCATAAGGTTCTGCAATTGTTGATGGGATTAAATCATTCCTATGATAATATTCGTAGTCAGATTTTAGCCTCTGAACTGTTACCTAGTGTGGACAAGGTTTATTCCATGATTTCTAGAGTTGAGAGGCAAAGACAGATTCAAATGCAACACTCTAAAGTATTAGATGCCTCTACGATGATGATACAAAGTCAAACTAGAGCAAAGAACAATTGAAAGAAAAAGGATGGAAAGAAAAAAGAAGACAAATACTGTGAACATTGCAAGGCTGAAAGGTCATGAGAAAGACACCTGTTTCAAGCTTTACGGTTATCCTAACTAGTGGAAGGAGCTAAAACAAAATAAAAGGAAATACAAAAGGAGGATACAAGAATAAACAAATCAACATGGCAGAGTCTCCTTTCGATGATGTAGAAAAACCACTGAACCACAAGGATAATAGTTCAGAATTAACTGTTATAATCCCGCAGGAGCTAGCAAAGTTACTGAAAGGAAAGTAGTTGGTAGATACAGAGTTTATGAATTTTACAAAGGTAGAGTATGCAGGTAATTCTATTCTCTATTATTTTCACACGACAAAGAACCTTATACCTGTTGATAATGATATGTTTGGGAAATGGATTATGGATATTGGAGCTTCCACTCATATATGCAGTAAGAAGGAAGTTTTTCTTGATATGATTGAGGTTGCTAAGCCTACATTGGTTCATCTACCTAATGTGGAAATTATGAAAGTAAAGTTTAAAGGAAGTGTCCAATTTGGCTCTGCATTAGTGCTTAGAAATGTCTTGTATATTCCTGCTTTCACTCACAATTTGCTGTCAGTGAATAAACTCTCAAAGTCTGCTTCAATAATGTTCGGTTTTTATCTAGAGCATTATGTCTTACAGGACTTGAAGACTAAAAGAGTGGTAGCAGTTGGAAAAGTTTTGAGCAACTTGTACTTACTTGATGAAGATGCTTTTCAAATAAATGCCGGTGGTTTTAATGCTGAGACTATTTTCCTGAATAATGCAAAAATAAATGAGAATTGTAATAAAAATAATAGGGTAATTTCCTCAATTGTATGGCATAAGAGGCTAGGACATCATTCTCTAACTATAATGAAATATATGAACTGTTATAGAGGTGGTTTTGAAGAAAACTGTTGTGAAGTTTGTCCATTAGCTAAACAAACACGGTCCTCTTTTCCAGTTAGTCAAACTGTTGTTAAATCCATGTTTGAACTTGTGCATATTGATATTTGGGGTCCATACAAGCAACCTTCAATCTCGGGAGCTCAGTATTTCTTGACTACTGTGGATGAATTCAGTAAATGTATATGGACCTATTTGATGAAATATAAAACCCAAATGTACAAGATATTTTAGTCGTTTGCTACCATGGTTAGAATCCAATTTGCTGCCAATATTAAAATTGTTCGGTCAGACAACGGAACTGAATTTGTTAGTTTCAGTTTTCAAGAATTATTGAAGGAGAATGGCATTATACATCAAAAAAGTTGTGTCTATACACCACAACAAAATGGCATGGTGGAAAGAAAACATAGACATTTACTTCAAGTTGCTAGATCTTTGCTCATTCAAGCTGGTTTACCTAAAAATTTTTGGGGAGATTGTGTTTTACATGCCACTTATTTAATAAATAGATGGCCTACTGCTGGTTTATCATGGAAGACTCCATATGAACTGTTATTTAGGAAAATACCTTCTTATGATGCTTTGAAAGTTTTTGGGTGCCTATGCTTCTCTACTGTTGTTCAACCACACAAGGATAAATTTTCACCAAAAGCTAATAAGTGTGTGTTCTTAGGGTTTTTCCCAGGACAAAAGGGGTATAAATTGTATAATGTTGAAGAGAATTGCTATATCGTCTCTAGAGATGTGGTGTTTAAGGAAGAAATTTTGCCTTATCGGTTGTTAAACAAAGCAGAAGTTAAAACTATAGATTCATTACCATTTGTTTCTGTTTCAACTAATACTTCTTGTCATGTTCCAATAGTAATTTTAGCTCCTTCAATCTTTTTGGATGTACCTACAATATCAGCACATGAAGGACCTTCTTTTTATTCTACTTATGACATAACAGTTTTAGCTCCTTCAGTTGAGCCATAGGCAACTCCTGAACATGATGCTGTTGGTACACATAGGGAAGATAGTGTTCGAGCTGGTATTCACTTGAGAAGACGTACCAGAAATAGACATACTCCAGCTTGGATGGTTGATTTTATTGCTAACAATGTATGTCATTCTTCAGGTGTACTACAACATTTGCGGGTTGGTGACAGGCAGTATACTCCACAGACATTTTCTTTTTACTCCTCACCTAATTTTTCTGAGCATTATCTTTGTTTCTTAACGAAGATAAATAGATGTCAAGATCCAAAGTATTATCATGAAGCGAAAGGGGTTTGTGAGTGGGAATTGATATCTCTACCACCTAATAAAAAAGCCATTGGTTCAAAATGGGTCTACAAGACAAAGTTGAAGGCTGATGGTTCGATGGATAAGTATAAGGCTAGGTTGGTTGCTAAGGGTTATAACCAAGTACCAGAGGTGGATTTTATAGATAGTTTCTCACCAGTAGCGAAAGTAGTCACAGTGAGGATATTCATTGCACTAGTAGCAGCGCCTAATTAAAGTCTTTATCAACTTGATATAAACAATGCCTTCTTGCATGGTTTTATTAATGAAGAAGTCTACATGTTAGCCCCTAGTGGTTACACGAAAGCTAAGGTTGGAGATGTTTGTAAGCTTAAAAGGTCGTTGTATGGGTTAAAGCAAGCTTATCGCCAGTGGAATTTGGAGTTAACATCTTAGTTGCAGAAGTTTGGCTTTCAACAGTCTGCTCATGATCATTGTTTGTTTGTGTATTGCAAATGATTCTGTGTTCATGACCATTTTGGTTTATGTCAATGATATGTTATTAACTGAAATTCAGAGGAGATACTTGCTTTGATTAAGCAGTTTCTTAATGATAAGTTTACTTTCAAGGACATTGGTCATGCTAAGTATTTTCTTGGCTTGAAATTAGCAAGATCTGCTGCTGGAATTTATGTGAACCAACAAAAGTATGCTCTTGATTTGCTTCTCTCAGTTGGTTTGTTAGGGTGTAAACCTGCTGCTACTCCTCTTCCTAAGGGGTTAAAGTTTTCTTATTCTAGTGGAACTACATTATCAGAGGAGAGACAACAACAATTTCGGAGGATAATTGGTCAACTGCTCTATTTGGGTTTTACTAGGCCTGATCTTACATTTGCTACTCATCTTTTGAGTCAGTATGTGAATCAGCCCACAGATGTTCATTGGGATTGTATTATGAATATTCTCAGATATTTGAAGAGTTGTCCTTCTTTGGGTCTTTTCTTCCCTATAGAAAATGACTTCATAATACGGGCTTATACAGATGCTGATTGGGCTGCCTGTGTTGATAGCAGAAAATCAGTTACTGGTTTTTTTGTTTACTTGGGTGGTTCTTTGATTTCTTGGAAGTCAAAAAAATAAGTAACAATCTCTAGGTCATCTGCAGAGGCTGAATATAGGAGTATGGTTGCTGTAGTGTGTGAACTTCAGTAGATTTATTATGTTCTTCATGATCTGGGAATTCCTTTGCAGCTTCCTATTTCTTTGAAGTGTGACAATCAAGCTGCTTTGCATATTGCAGCTAACCCTATTTTTCATGAGCGTACAAAACATATTGATATTGATTGTCACGTTGTGAGGAATCGGTTGAAGGTTGGTTTCATTAATGCTACGCATCTGTCTTTTTCTTGCAAGTGGTAGATTTATTCGCGACAACATTGAATGGTCCTTTGTTCAAAAAGCTCAAGTTCAAGTTGGGCTTAGTGGATTTTCACCAAGCTCCATCTTGAGGGGGGAGTGTAGAAGTATGTGATTGAGCTTGCTATTTACAATTAAACAGCTTGTTGTTTGTACACAAACAACTTGCTGTTTATGTGAAGGTAGTATGCAGTTAAATGGCTTGCTGTTTATGTGAAGATTGTACACAAACAGCTTGTTGTTTGTGTTATACGTGTTATACTATGAAGTTAGTTAGTTAGTAGGCTATATAGTAAAACTGTGTCATTTTCTTCTAGTCAGATTAAATAGTAGTTATTGTTAAGTTAATTAACTCTAGGACTTTAACCATGGTTAGCTAGTGTTTCTTCTTGTATAAATATAGTTAGTTGTTTGCATGGATTACATGATTTTCAAGTAACAGAGTTATAAGAAGCTCCGTTCTTCATTCTTCTTTGAAGTGTTGCTCTAGTTGTTATCCATTTACTTTCTAGATTTGTTTACAAAGCAGCTACTGAAGTGAACATGAATTCCAATGTCATCCATTCAGGCATTATTGATGGTGACTCTTTGTCTGATGGATGTATTTTGAATGTTAATATAATGAAAGATTAAGGAAAGCTGGGTCTGATGAGTTTATTTCCCCATCAACTAAGGCATTAAAAGTCCTAAAAGTGACTGATATGTTGGGCTTGGTTCTACCAAACAATAAAGAAGATCTTCTTGCTTCCCTCATCATATTTGAAGAACGGGATAGAGAACATTGGAGAAAAACTAAAGGATGGGAAGTAAGTTGTAATGGAGTTTGAGGCACACCTCTAGGTTTTATTCTAAGTTGCCTTTAGTTACTACTTGGTTTGTTAATTATGTAGCTCATTTATAGGATGGGTTTTTTGCATTTGGGTTTAATTTTTCCTTTTGTTTCTACTGGACCTTATATTTATGTAGTAGGTTTATAGGTAGCTTTTTGGCACATTTTTGTCCAGGTTTGTTAATTTGGTAATAGTGTAGAGGTTATGTTTTGTTTTCCTGGGTTGTTTATTTTAGGCTACAATTGCTGAGATGTTTTGGTCTATTGGGCATTCCTTGCCTTATATTAACAAAATATATTGGCTTGTGAAAAAAAAAGAGTTAGAAAATTGAGAGGGCAAGACCTTGTGTCATCTACAAATGGAATTAGGAAATCTCTTTAGCTTCGTGATCTTAGGCCCAGGATTGAGTGGTCCTCTCCTCCTTATGGTTCAATAAAATGGAATACTGATGGCTCATCCTTTGGTAACCCAGGACCCACCAAGATTAGAGGTGTTCTAAGGAAATATGCTGGCTTGCTAATATGCTTCTTTTCATATGACATTGGTGTAGCAAACTCAATTACTGCAAAAGTTATGGTAGTCTATAAAGCCCTTTATATATCCACTAATTTCCTCTCTTAACATAATCAGGAAGTTTGGTTTAAACTAGACTCTTCATTAGCAATATCTTGGTTACAAGGCTCTATGAAAGATATTCTCTCAATGTTAGGAAACATTTTAAATGAGATCAGCAATTATATTTCTAGAATTAAAAAGGCTTTTTTTTTTCATAAATGAAGAGAATGTAATTACTTTGCAGACAACTTAGCCAAACAATAAACGTCTTAGGAGTATGATTTAGTTGCTTGGGCTAATTAATAAGTTGGCTCTCATTGGTGGACACTGTTTTTGATTTTTTATCTAGCTTATGATAGGTTTGAGTTGACCATTTATTTTTTATGGATTGGGTGTGAATTCTCTTCCTTCTTGCTGTTACCCTTGAGAGCTCTCATATGTTAGGCTGTTTAATGTTTCTCAAGGGGGGTGAATTTTTGTTCTTAGTTCTTTTACTTATCGACTGCTCTGCTATTTTGCTACTCAGCTCTATTTTTGTATTTTTGGTGCTTCTTGTGAGATTATCTAGTTTTGGATGGTTCTCTAGTGAAGAGTGATTCAGGTGCGTTGAGTAATTGTAAGGGCGTCCTATATTAGAGATAGCTATTTGTTAGTTAAGACATTTTGAAATAGTTGAAGCGGAGCTATCCCTTTTCAATGATTAAGTAATTAAATGAGGTTTCTTTTCTTCTTCCTGGTGTTAGTGGATCTATTATGTAGGGGTTTTTTTTTAACACTATCATTTATATGAACATTATAAGGGATTGGCTATTACACGTTTAATTCTGCCCTTACTGAAAAATTTTGGTATTGATGCTGGGCTATAGCTTTGTGTTGGGTTTGAT
Source organism: Excoecaria agallocha (assembly GCA_037975025.1). Lineage (NCBI taxonomy): Eukaryota > Viridiplantae > Streptophyta > Magnoliopsida > Malpighiales > Euphorbiaceae > Excoecaria > Excoecaria agallocha. The sequence continues at coordinate 52,703,307 of CM075806.1, read as the reverse complement.
GCTTTTCTTGTATTTCTTTGGCTGGATGATGTACTTGTTGGGTCATTTGTGCTGGGTACTGTTATTCTAGATTGTACTTTTTCTATTGGGCATGTTATTGGTCTTTGTAACTTTTATTCAATATAATGCTTTTGGCTTATAACAAAAAAAGATTTAAGGAAGTAGCATCGAAGCCTTAATATAGGCTTGTTCATGTTAGGAAAACTACTCTATTTCAATAGTTTTCTATTTTCTTTTCATCATTTTCTTGTCATCTTTGTAATTATTTTCTTATAATGTAATTAACTACTATTGTAAATTGTATAGGTTAAGTGTAATATCAACACTATAAATAACGAATGCTAAATTTGTTTTATCGTGTGAGAAAATACAATTATTCTTTTCAACCATCTTTTCTATTCTTTTTTAGACTTTACACAGTATTAGAGCCACTCCTTCTCTCCTATTAAGAAATGGCAAATCCTATTATTCCTTTTACCTCTTCAACCACATCTTTTATTATTTCTTCAAGTCATTCATTATCTATCAAACTAAATACTAAAAATTACCTAGCTTCGAAAATACAGTTTATTCCCATCCTTAATTATCATGATCTCCATGGCATCATTGATGGGTTTTCCTTACCACTGGTAAAACCTCTTCCCTCCATCGATGATGCCACAGTCCAAATTTCCAATCTCACATATGTAACATGGTTCAAAAAGGATTAAATGCTAATCTCTTGGTTGTTCTCTTCCTCACAGAAGGCGTATTTCCATATGTTATTGGGCTCACATCTTCACGTAAGGTATAAATAGCACTTGAAAATTCCTTTGGTTCAATCTCTCAGAATCGATAACTTCATCTCCATATTGAACTTTAAAAACTAGAAAAGAATGACCTTTCTGCCTCTCAGTATTTACAAAAGGCAAAATATCTCTTTAATGAACTTAAAGTTGTTGTTAAGCCACTTTCTCCTACTAAATTAAGTACAATTATTTATCACAATATTGGATCTGAATTTCACTCCCTTGACTTGTTTGACTCACTCCTTTGGACCTTGAGTCGCTACTCACTCCCTTGAACCTTAAGTCATGACTAACTCCCTTGACTTGTTTGACTCACTTCCTTAGACCTTGAGTCATCACTCACTGCACTCACGCTTCACTCTCTTTCTTCCTTATTTTTTGTCCTTTTGTGCTTTGGCCCAAATCCTATTTAATTCTATTATTTTGGCCCCCTTTGATTTCTTTCCTTCACTGTTCACATTTTATATATATATTATTTTAGTTTTTACTTTACATTATCATTTCATTATTATTTATTTCTATTTTATATATTTATGTGTATATCTAATTATCAATTTAATTACTATTATTGTCATTATTACTCTTATTAATGTTATTGATGTTGTTGTTGTTGTCATTGTCATCATCGCCGTTACCGCCATTGTCATCATCATCATCATCATCATCATCATCATCATTATTATTATTATTATTATTATTATTATTATTATTATTATTATTATGTCATGATTATTAATATTTTATTAATATGATTATAGCTATTATTGATGTTTTATCAATATTTGTCTTTTCATTATTAAATTTAGTATTGTTAACTATTTTGTTATTATTATGATTTTTGATATTATTAATTTGTGTTAATTTTATTTTTGTCAATATTGTTGTTATTAATATTTTTATTGTTATAATGGTAATATTTATAATTATTTTTATTATTTAATATTAACATTATTTACTTTCCTTGCTGTTTTTTATCATTATGTATTGACTATCTTTTATTGTCATATTTTAATATGCATCTTATTATCCTGAGTTAAGTTGGAAAACCGAAGCAGGAGATTAGACTAGGATTTCCTTTATGTTGCTCTATTTATTTTTCGGATCTGTATTATTATTTAGTGGCTTTTATTTAATTGTCTATAATAGTATAGTAAAAAATAGATTTTTGCACAATAATTAAGAAAACTCACTTAATATATATATATATATATATATATATTATTTTTAATTAATTGGATCTTTCTCATAAAATGGACCAATGTCCTATTTTATTCCAAAAATAACACAAAAGAATTTCATAAATATGCATAAGGGAACCGAATTTTTCAAATTGATCAATAACCCATGGATTTTCGAACAATAAATTAAAAGCTCACTAAATAATTTATACTTTAAATCAATCAAATAACATGATTCCTTTCTTTCAAGCCACGAGGGATCAATCATCCCATATTTATCCAAAATATACGTAAAATGCTGGCTTTTTGTAAATACACATGCGAGGATTGATGTCCTCATCCAAATGAACTTAATTAATTTTCCGATTTATGTATGAATTTACTTTCACGTTTATTCTTAAATGCGTTATAGCTTTCATATAAAATGCTTTACAGCTTTTAACGTGTTTGAGTGTGCCTTTATTTTTTTAGCATAATAACTTGAGTGAGAAAAGAGATAGAATATATTAATCACTAAAACTCATTTATACAATATTAGCCAAAGGTATAAATAGGAGTGTGGTCTAGAACTATCTCTAGTTTGGCCTTATAAGGTTAAAATTCATTTTATAATATTTTATTGGATGACGACTCTATGATACCTATCTTGTAAGTCCAGTAGACGTCTTTGTAGGTTAATTGTTAGCAGATGAGTAAGGATACCCCGTTGAGACCCAAGGCATTGAGGGTTGGGTTGAATCCCTATCCATTGTGAAGCTACTGGTCTTTACTAGTTAAATGAACTTTGATCCGATCTCGAGTTCTAAAATTGGACTTTCAAGAGCAAGCTAAATGCCTACGGGGTTTGACGCGCGTCATAGTAGTGACTCCACTGGGGACCATGAGATTGTACTCTGAAAGTACCTTTAGTTGATATAATATAAATGAGTTTAGCGATTAAGATATTTTATCTCTTTTCAAAAAATTGCATTGCATTCATGTTATAGCCTTAGAATTAAGTTAGGCATCTTTCTTTTAGCCCTGGTGCTTTCCCAAAGCATGACCCTACATTCACTCAATGTAAAGAAGTGTTAGGGAGGACCACCAGCCCAAGCCTCGTACCTTTTGGTATATCAAATGGTAACCCGATCGGTCATTATGCTCGTGATGAGTTAGACTTACTGACAAGGACCATGATTAGGTAGCTCTAAAGCTGTATCACCGGACTATAGCCTATGTAATGGCATAGATACTTCCACTAGGGGGCATATGCCATAATACCTTGCTTGTGATGTAGGATTTTATGTATTAAATAAATCCCAATAAATTTAGATGTTTGCTCGTCAAAGGCATTCATACCCTGGTGGGTGCATTTTAGTTTATTTAGATGGTTTAAATACATAATCACAAAAATCCATTTCCATGTGCTTTAAATGAAAAGAGGTTATGCTGCCTATTTTTTACCGTGCATTATATGCATGCGTTCATCGGGTTCTTTTCTAACCCATTAGCTAATCCTGCCCAAGAAAGAGATCATACAACCTCTTGTGTGGGAGCAATAAGGTTGGAAGTATTTTCCCTTTTCTTTTACATGTGGTTGTCTATGCAGTATATATGTACATACATTTCTAATTAATTGTAAATGAACAATAATAATTAATAAAATATGCATGTTTTGTGTGCATAGATTTTTTCCTGATGTATAATTTCTGCTTGTATAAATCATGACTTAATAAGTAAATGAAAACTAAAGTATGTAAATCCTCTGTGCGTGAGCATGCATTTCATTTTATGTGCAGACAAATAAGATAATTAATACAAAAATGTAAAAACGCGTATATTAATCCTATTTGCCATGAAAATGTGTATATCTTATTTGTGTGCCATGCATCATAATGTATCCATATCCATGCATGATGTGTGTGCCATGTATCATACATATGTTGGGCATGTTCATGTATTATGCATCACTCTAACCCTTTGATTTTTTAGCCATCCTAGATTGCATACCTAGGTGGTTTAGGGGTTTTGGTAACCACCTTCAAAAGTGGATTTGAGTGACACCATGAATAGGTATCATGAAATAGATCAAAAGGCACAAATAAAAAGAAGAGATGTTTGATCCAACAGAGTTAGTTAGTACTTTAGTCTCCCAAGACCTGGATAAGAAATTTAAAGACATTATTGGTGAAAAGGTTACCACCATGGCTCCTGCTTCTAGAGCACAACCTATAGCATTTGCTGTTAGTCCAATTGAATTGGCTGAGGCTAGGGAGACCCCTACAATAGTGGCTTTATCCTTTCCAACAACTTCTAGTTCTAGTAGCAGGGCACCGCTTATTCCCTCAATTGAGCAAGAAGAGTATGTAGGTTATATCCCAAAAGATGACTATATGCAAGCCTTAAAGTGTAGGATGTTGAGAATAGAGGATCCAGCTTTGAGAAAGATAGAGCAAAAAAGTGAAGGCTATGGCCCAATTAATGCCAGTAAGTAAGGGTATTAACCTAAAAGACAAGGATTTAGATAGCAAGGAAATGCTACCTCAAAGTTCAGAATACTAGACTTACCTAAGTTCAATGGAACTTTTGATCCAGCAGTCTATATAAAGCAATATGCCTTAGTGATGAAAGGGACCACCCTCACTAAGCGATAAAAGGTTGAATACTTTAGCTTCAATCTTGTGGGTCCTTCCGTTAATTGGTACCATAGGATAAACTGGGAAATAAAGGAAGACTGGGATAGACTAAAAGAAGAATTTTTAGAATGGCATGACTGTAACACTAGAGTAGAGGTGACCTTGAAGGATTTAGAGCTGCTGCATTACAAACCAAAAATGTCCTTCCATGAGTACCTTACCCAGTGGAGGAACAGGGTATTGGAGATAAAGAAAAAGCCAGAAACTGCTAACCAGATCAGGCTATTTATCCGAAATGCTAATCCCTACTTGAGAGATGAGCTCAAAATGAAGGGTTTAAAGGATTGGGAGTTTCTAAGGGACATAGCCATCGAAGTTGAGGCTAAATATTTGGAGAAAAAGGTTAGCACAACCAACTCGAGTTTTGGAAAGAATGAAGGAAGCAACAGAACAACGGGAATAATAGTGGTAGAATTATAAGAGTTTTAGCTATAGGAATGGGGAAACCCCTGTCTTAGCACCTTGACCATCTTATTAAGGAAGAAAAATTGCAACCCTTAATGCCTAAGCCAACTGAAAGCCAGGGAAGGCCTACACATAGAATGGACTAGCACTATGCTTACCAACAACATATGGGCCATAAGACATATTACTATCATGCTTTGAGGAAACACATTCGAGACTGTGATGATACTGAACAAGTGCTAAATCTCGAGAGGAAAAGGAAGAGATAGAGTTATCATGGTGCTATGTAATTACCAACTTTTGGGTTTGATTCAAGCTCACCAGAATGGTATGTGCTTTGAGATGTATGTGGCATGTAAATGTTTAGCCATTACCTGCTCAGCTCTAGTGATGAGAGTTGTGGGATGTAAATATCACCACTAATTTTGGGGGCACCATCTAGAGAAGAAAGAGCTTGAGATACTGAAAGACTTTTTGCTGCCTACACCTGTAGCAAGAAAAGATGCAGTATAGGCCACTTTTTGCTAATGTAAAATATATATATGTTTCTTTAATCATGTTAATAATATAAGCTTTTCTTATTTATGCTATGTCCTATCTTATTGTATCATGCATGGCAATAATCATGGAATTTATATAAGACATTAATTCAATAAACATTGCTCTATTTAATCTCAAAGGAAAAAATAACATCTTTATTACATCTAATATGGCTCTTGAAGTGACAATTACTTGAGAGAATAAAAAAGAGGAAAAGAAAGAAGAAAAAACGAAAAATAAAGAATAAGTCTTTGCTTAGACTTGATATGACATGACAAGAATTGATGAAAACATTGCAAGAAATGTTGTTTATACTCATTTGAATGATATACCACTTAAGCAGCAAATTTTAAGACTTGGACCAGAAAGCACAAAAAACAAGGTGAAGATTTCAAGCAACAAACATCAAGGAAACTAATTAGAAGCCATAGTCCTATTACCTAAAAGTGCCAAGATTTATTAAAGGTGCCTCAAAGAGGGATTAGAGGATGAGCCATAAGTTGTCAACTTGATTCATTATCCTAAATGAAGTATTATGGATACCTTATATAAGAGCTTGCATAGCCAACATGAATAGAGAAGCAAAACAACAAAATTGTAAAGACTGTTCATATCCTTCTTGACATTTAGAGACAGGCACATTGCAACCAATCAAGATTGAGTCTTTACTATGGAAACATATCTTTAGGAGCTCAACTATTAGAGTTAGATGGACAAAGCAGGCTCTTCTATAACTCAAAGGAAAACATCTTGGTCAAGCTTAGAAAGAAGAGAAAGGTTAGCGTAATCTTTTAGAAATTGGATCAAATAGGGGAGAGCAACTATCGGTTCGGTTCAATAATCGAACCAAACCAAAATAACCAAAAATCGAAGTTTTATTATTTTTGCCAACCAAACCGAACTAAAGTTTTAAAATAATCAAATTTAAACCAAACCAAAATTTTCAGTTGGTTCGGTTAACCGAAAAAACCAAAATTTAAAATTATTTTTTTTAAAAATAAAAAATATTGTGTCTAAAAATTATAAATCATAATATACTAAAGTAAAAATATCTAAATTGTACAAATAAAAGTTCAAATTAAAGAAATAATCCCAAAATATATAATAAATAATACAACAAAACCATTAAATATTTTTTTCATTTAATCAATTTTCAATTTAATAGTTAAAATTCTAAATTATCACCTAAAAAATAGATATTAATAATTGATAAATATACTCATATTATTTACAACTCAAAATAAAATAATTTACATGTATAAAATAATTATTCAATAAAAAATAAAAAAATAATATAATTATATAAAGTTTGGTTGATTTTTTGTGCGATTTTCTCCTTAAAAAATTGAACCGATAAACCAAAATTTTATGAAATTGAAAACCGAAAAAACGAACAAAATTAAAAAATCGATCGGTTTGGTTCGATTTTTGCTCAGCCCTAGGGTCAAAGGCCACTCTTTGGAAGAAACCATTCAAATCAAACACTTCTGGGTGCTAAAACCAAAGTTAAACCTTTTATGTTGAAGGAGCTATGATTAGAAGGGATAATTGGTTCTCACCAACAATGGTCAAAAGGATTCAATGAGTCTAGCAATGATGATGGACTAAAGAGGGTTCCATAGCAAAGATAAAAAAAAAGTAAAAAAGAGAAAATATAGCACTACGGGTTGAAAATTGAAAAATGGCAACCTTGCTAAAATTGGACACCCCGCTAAGGCAAAAATTGAAAAAAGGCATCCTAGGTAAAAATTAGGGGTTGAGAGAAAATATTCAATCAAGAAAACCCGCGAGGGCTGATTGATAACAAGAGTCAGATGCACACAAGGGGCCATCCCTTGAGGTTGAATGGAATATGCATTTTTGCATTATATGTTTATGTGTGATTGTTGTTATTGTTATATGATGCATGTAAATAAGAATGAATATATAAGATAGGTATAAACATATGATTAATGTATAGAAAGAAACCTATTGTATGCGTCAAAGCTTGCATTGAGGCTAGATTCTTAAGGTGACAAAAGCTATACCTCACGCGTCATATGGTTCTACAGATGTTCTTATCATCCTCATCAAGGAACTATGTTAATAGAGTAGGACCACCTTTTGGTGTCTAGAAGCTTGTTCTTGATGAATGCCATAAATGGAATCCAATGTGGGTTAATAGAGATAAAGTTGTGTCACTTGAACTAGATGAAGTAGAAATGCTTTTGGGATTTTTTTAGGGATTGTGTGCACTTGGAGAAATAAAGGGTTGTCAATAAGGATAAGACTCGAGGAATCTCCCTTTGGAGACTCAGTTTGCAACTCAAGAAACAAGGCAGAGTCTTAGGGTTAAAAGAGTATTCCTTTGATGGCTTGAAGTTCTTCAAGTATGGGGCACAGATTCGAATGGGCCAAGTGAAAATGTAGAACTGTGGTCCTTAACAACTTCTAAAGAAGATGCATGATAGATCAATCTCTTTGAGAAGTTATTGAATAAAGTGCAAAAGCCAAGTTGGAATTCCTTTCCAGGTTCTTAAGGGAATTAGATGGAACATGCAGTCCATTAAGGAAGAGGTTATCTTTGGCAAAGCACAACAAAATGGATCACCTTCCTTTGGAGTAGTAAGAAAGCTCAAGAAAAGGGCAAGGCAAGAAAAACACTAAAGGGAAAGTGCTTAAAGAAAACTTACTTAAAGCCTATTTGAAAATAGATTGCTGAAAAGGGAATTATCATTTGATAATGTAAATTACCCAAAGCCATTAATGGTAGGATTATACGAGTTAGAAGCAGTATTAGCCTTAGGGGCAAAGGTACTAGAAGTATCCAGAGACTTATTACTGGTAGTTACCAAGTTCATAGTGAATGTTCCATCAAAAAAAGCAACTGCTATCTTATGAGAGCTTGGAAAGACTAAGCAGTTCATTTGCCTTCTAAGACTTATGCCTCTAGATGAGAATTCTAGCAAAGGTGATCATGAAGCTAAAATTGATAATGGGCTTAGATAGATTGTGTTTTAGAGCTATGCAAGTGATGTACATTCACACTGTTAACAAAAGACCATAATGCTCAAACACTCAGCCTTGCTCAGGAGAAACTAAAATCCTTAGAGGGAGTTTTATAAAAGATCAAAAAAGATTCATAAGCTCCTTTCACAACCCATTGGTATAGACATTGTTCTAAATAGAGGTAAAGCCATAATGGTGTGTATTTGAAGTGCACCGATGAGTAACAAGCTATGATGGTTATGGGAGAGCTTATGATGGCACTTATACAGCTCAAATAAATGGCTTAGCACTTTGTACGTAAAATAAATTAACAATCAATCTCAATACACTCAAAGATAGAAAGTTGTTTAAGAACTAAGAAATAATCAACTTGCATTGAATTAAGCACAAACTAAGTCATTACAATAATAGTTTAAAGATTCAAGTATCCTTTAGCAAAAGTTAAGAAATCTACTCACACTTCATATTGAAAACCAAACAAAGTAAATAAAGTTGATACAAAGTCATAGAATCAAGAAACCCCCATGACAATTTTGTTAAACTCCAAGCAAAGCTTCTAAACTCCAAGCTTTTGTATCTTTAAAAATTAAACAATGGCTCTTCTAGTATTGGTATCTTCAGTCATTTTTATATCCTCAAAAGGAAGAGTTTAATGCCTTCTGTGACTTTCTAAATTGAAGGAATTTGTGTTTTAATGAAATAAGAAGTCTTTTATCGCCTAAATAGGACATCCACTCAGGAGAGTGGTCTTGGTCACTCGGGAGAGTGACTATCTCACTCGAGAGAGTTCCTGAGCACGTAAATTTGCTTGGGTGAGTGTTAAAATCACTCAGGAGAGTGCCAAATCACTTAACCGAGTGATAAAATCACTCAGCCAAGTGATTCATGGTTGTCCCTCACAAGAAAAAAATAGCTTCCTCCATAATTACAATTCTACCCCTGAATTTCTCTTTTTTGTATTTTAGCCTCTTTTCTCTTCAATTTGGCCTTAAAAAATACCAAAACTAAAAATTAGGCCTAAAAACACACAAACTAACTAATTAAACCTAAAATTGACTAAATTAATACTAAATTAACTCAATTAAACACGTAAAAATACACTAAAATCATAATATTATTCACACTTATCAAATACCGCACACTTAGTCTTTGCTCGCCCCTGAGAAAATTTGAACAAACCAACTCCTCAAAATTATCAAACTTAAACCAAGAATTATGCAATTCAAAAATAAACTTATCAATTAACAAGAGCACTCAATAAAATTCTGACTAGAAAATTCAAACAAGACAATATAAGATAGTACTAAGCCAATCTTTTTTCAACCCATTAACTCAAAATTTTAAGTACTAAGCTAGACTTTTTTCAACAAAGAATAGCCACTCTATAAGATATATCAATCTTTCTAAAATTTCAACCGATTAACTCAAAATTTTAAGTACTAAGCCAGACTTTTTTACCCTTCTATATTCGCAACACCCTTGAGAGCAAAACTATTGTAACTTCCACAAATTCATAATTTAATCTTTTTTTTGAAATTACAACTTCTTTCCTTTGTGACTACCTCAACTTAAGATTTTGCCAAGAATGCCAACTTAATTTCTTTTCTTTCATGCCAAAACTTCTACTTTTTTCCTTTTTCTTTTTTTTTTCAAGTTAGCTTTAGGCAATATAATGAAAACGGGTAGTAATAGGGAATAATCAATCACTACTCTCTTGACGTCATTTACAACTTTTTCCAATAATTTCAAAATGTCTCATTACACCCCTTAACAATATTAAATAAAAGTTAACCTATCCAATTCTAGAGTTGTTAATTCTAGAGGGATAGATAAAGGCTCTTTTAAGCTAAATGGTTAATGATTTAGTGTAGCAAGAAAAATAAAACATGGCACACATTAAGCATGCCTCATTAGGCTCAAAATGGTTAACAAGGGTTAATTATATCAAAAGGTGGGTAAATAGTTTTTTTATGGCTCAACAATAACAATTGTGCCTAGATCACTTTTTAAGTAGCTTTTATGCTTCGAAGGGTGATGAGGAAGGTTCTGGTATTCTAAAATTCCTTATTTAACTAAATCAATGCATTAGTTTTTCTTAAATTTAAAATTTGGTCTTAAGCACTCAAAAAGTGGAAACTAACAAATATAAATCTCGTTGAATGCTAAACTAGCATGAAATTTCATTAAACAACATACTAGCCTTAGTGCTAAAAAAAATTTTGAACAATGCACATTCTAAGTTTAAGTTTAATAAGTTCAAATTTTGATGATAAGACTGGAGCAAACTAAGTTTAATGCAAGATAAATAGCAAATTTGAACTAACTAAATTCTTGGTGCAACCAAACAACTAAAGAACTAATAACTAAGTTGTAAGGTATTTATAGATACTATAAAAAAAAGGGAACTTGAACATAAAAGCAAAAGCAAAAGCAAAAGCAAAAGCAAAAGCAAAAGCAAAAGCAAAAGCAAAAGCAAAAGCAAAAGCAAAAGCAAAAGCAAAAGCAAAAGCAAAAACAAAAACAAAAAACAAAAACAAAAAACAAAAACAAAAATAAAAACAAACTACAAGAACACAAAATAAATTTAATTAATAAATGAGGAGTGAAAATTTGTCTACTTTCTGAACAAAATTGAGCTTGAGTAAGCTCTACCTCCCTTTCCAAAATCTTGTTTTCCTTAGCAAATTACTTTGATGGTAGAGGTGATGGTGGAAATCTTTTCCAAAAGTTATTAATGAACCGCTCAAAATCCTATCTCTGTTTATCGATGCTTTTATGCATTGTACCTATTCTACCTTGCAAGTTATCCAATCGAACAATAATTCAGTTCAGAAGATCAATCACCTGAGGGGTAGCAATAACTTTAGCTTATTGTGCTGCTTGATGTTTCTCTGCTTCCTCAATTTCCTCATCTTGATGCTCATAGACTTAAATCCCATTCTCGTTCAAGTATTCCTCTTTAGTAGTCCAGTGGCGATGAGGCTTAAGAGACAAGATCTTCATTCGCTTCAGTATAGAGTAATCTATGTACTCAAGATATCATGCAAGAGGGTGTCCTTAATCTATATGGTACACAACATTTGCCAAAATAGTACCTATCCAACCAATAAAAATGTCCTTAACAGTGAGTGTTTTATTTTGTAATTCCTTAATTTTTTATGCTCTAAGCACTACCTATTAATGGGAATTCCCTCAACCAAGCATCTTAATAACATAATTTCCTTTGAATTCACTATACTAAGACTGCTAAGACAATTGAAAATATTTATAGATAGATACCTATGAAGAATACTCAAAGGATGATCTCTCAAATAGTGACATTTAATCCTACCTCCTTTCCATGGCACTAGATCGATCGGATCTCGAAAAATTTCCTAATTTACCTATGAGGTAGCAATAAGTAATTCACCAATGGCATTCTTTGGAAAACCCAAATATACTATGAACTACAAAATATCCATGGTATAGCCCTTTTCCCCCTAATTTGAAATTTACTATACCAAGATCTCCTTCCCCTTTAAAGTAACACTCAAAGGAATAAAGAAGTCTCTTGCGATGGAAGGATACATATATGGCTTCTTCTCAATGAAATCCATCCAACCTATGTTGTTAATTAATGGTGAAATTTCATCCTACAAGTTTCAATTAGCTATATCCAAGTAGAAGTCACTCAAGTAAGCCGGTTTGACATATGTGCATGCACTAAAGTGTTCATACAATGAGTGTTTCCCCTTATCCACATATGTAGGGATGTGTGAATCGAAAAATCTTAATGCTTCAGCATGCCTAGCTTTCTTATGAGCCACTATATAAGATAAAATAACTCAAATAAGTAACAATCATAATTCAAGTTTAGTAAAAAGAGCATAATGTAGTATGTGGCAACATAGAGCAAAATATGACTAAGATTGATAGCTTATTACTACCATTCAAGCATATGAAATCACATTGCCATCAAAACTAAAGCATGCATAAACATTGAGATTAATGAACAAAGAACAAGGGAGAATGATATTATAAAAGATGAGATCAAATGAACATGGCATATGCTAAGCAAAGTCAAGCTAAAAATAAAATTTTAGTCTTTGAAGCATTTCATCAAACACCTTGTGTGCACACTTTGCTTAAGCTAAAGCAAGATCAAATTGAAATTCAAATGACACCAAAATTGAATATATACATTACTAAAATTTACATAACAAGCTATTGAGATGAATAATGCAATAGCAACACAATAAAGAGCTCAAATGCAAGTGTAAACTAACCCCAAATAACTTAAATCTCAAGCAAAAATAAGAAACCTCAAATTTGAAATACATAAATAAAGAGTTAGAGATCACTTACTTTGGTAGATTGGAACAACAAAAATGAAAAATCTTAACTTAATATTATAGCACTTGCGCGAGTGAAAATTACTTGGTGGGTGAGTGAGAGAATAAGTGAAAGAGTGTGTCCAAGAGTGAATGGAAAAATAAGAGAGTTGGTATGTAAAAGAGGACCACTCGGGTGAGTGAATACTCACTCATCCAAGTGATGGGTCACAGTCCAAAGAGGGAACAAAAAAAATTGAGAGCAACACTTTTAAACTTACATAATTTAAACTAATTTAGAGAGCACTTGGAAGAGTGACATATACACTTGGGAGAGTGAGCTAATGCTACACTTAAAGACTAAGAAAAGGAATAAATAACCCAGGAGAGTGATTTTTCACTTAGGGGAGCACTTAGGCACTCAAGAGAGTGACCAAAGTCACTAGGCCGAGTGACCCAATGCTGCCCCCTTACCACAAAACTTTGTTTCTTATCTAATGCCAACCACAATTCCTATATTGAACATTGTTTGCACTATGATTCCCTTCCCATCTCATTTGAACCTTTAAATCTATAAATCACCATCTCTTAAACACATTAACCTATATTTTTGCATTCTCTTAATGAAATCACACCCAAACCAAGTTATGCTCAAACTCATATCACAATACATTATTCTTCCACCATGTACTAACATTTACTCACTTTCAATTTTATCTCAAACACAAGTCTTCCTTGCCAAAATCTCAATCAAGCCTTTAATCACATCAAAATCACAAAAGAATGCACTCAATAGACAAAAATCCCTTTTTAATTCATGAATCAAAAAATTAACCCAAACCAAAGTAAAACAAACTAACAACTATGTAATAAGAACACTCTAGAACATAATAATAAAACAAAACAACAAATAAAAAAAATTCAAAACAAACAAAGAAAATAAAGAGTTAAAGAGTTTAGTTTTGAGTTTAGGAAGTCCACAGTTAGACTTGTAACCCTTGTATCAGTCTCGAAATACTATGGTTTTCTTAGCAAGCTCCATTTGCCCAACTCGATACAGTTTTAACCTGTGACCATTAACTTTGTATTCACACCCATCCTTTGGACTCTTGATAGTCACTACTCCAAAGTCATTACATAACAACACTTGATATGGCCCAAGCCATTTAGATTTCAATTTTCATGGGAATAACCTCAATTGACTGTTATATACTAAAACTATCATGCCAAGAACAAATTCCTTCTGCTTAAGCTTCTTATCATGCTAACATTTTGATTTTTCCTTATAGAGAGTTGCATTGTCATAAGACCACTATCGAAATTCCTCCATTTCATTGAGCTGTAACTTTCTCTTGTCTCCTACACATCTCAAATCAAAGTTAAGTAGTTTTATAACTCAATATGCTTTATGCTCTAATTCTACCAGAAAATGACGTGCTTTCCTAAAAACTAATCTATATGGAGACATGCCTATATGGGTTTTAAATGTAGTTTTATAGGCCTAAAGAGCCTCATCTAACCTTTGAGATAAATCTTTTCTAGAATTATTCACAGTTTTCTCTAAGATTGATTTTAACTCTCTGTTAGACACTTCAATTTACCCATTTGCTTGAGGATGATATGGGGTAGTTATCTTATGTCTTACACCAAATTTTTTAATTAATGTTTGAAATTGATAGTTGACAAAAAGTTTACCCCCATCACTTATAATAGCCCTTGGTGTCCCAAACCTAGTGAACATATTCCTCTTAAGGTATTCAAGCACAACTTTAGCACCACATGTCCTAGTGGCTATTGCCTCTACCCATTTACTTACATAATCCATATCAACTATGATATAGTCAAACCCAAATGAGTTCAAATATGGCCCTATAAATCAATCCCCTAAACATCAAAAATCTCTACTTCTAGCATATTATTCATAGGAATCACATCCTTCTTAGATATATTTCCTACCTATTAACACCTACCATATAATTCTATGAAGAACTTAACATCAGAGAAAATAGAAGGCCAAAAGAAACCTGACTGAAGAACTTTCTGTACTGTACGATTTCTCCATGCTGACCTTCAACCTCTCTTCTATGACAGTGTCTCATGATATCCTCTTGCTCTTCCTCCAGAACACATCTTCAAAGAATTTGGTCCGGACAAATCTTAATCAAATAGGGGTCATCCCAAAGATAATGTTTTGCATCTGCTTGCAATTTTTTCTTTTGTTGCCAAGTGAAATCCTTTAGAAGGTAGCCTCCTGAAAGATAATTTGCAATATTAGCATACCAAGGGTTCGAAGATTCACATGCATAAATAGCACAAATAAATTCATCAGGAAATAAAATAGAAATTTCCCCCTTTTCTAAATTCGCATAATCCAATCTAGATAAGTGGTCAGCTATAAAATTCTTGGCCCCTTTTTTTTCCTTAATCTTTACATCAAATTCTTGCAGCAGCAAAACCCATTTAATAAGCCTTAGTTTGGAATCCTTCTTAACAAAAAGGTGCCTTAAAGCTACATGATCCATCCACACCGTGATTTTAAAACCAAGGAGATATGATCTGAATCTCTCAAAAGAAAACACTATCGCCAAAATCTCCTTCCCCATAGTGGTGTAATTCACTTGAGCTCTAGTGAGTGTGTGACTCGTATAGTAAATGGTATGAAAAATTTCTCCTTCTACTGGCCTAAAACTGCTCCTACTGCATAGTCACTAGCATCACATGTTATTTCAAATGGTAAAGTCCAATCTAGTAATCCTATGACTTGTGTTGTGATTAGCTTATGCTTTAACAAGTTAAATTCCTACAAACACTTATTATCAAAGTTAAATGTAGCATTTTTAAGCAATAAATTTGAAAGTGGTTTAGCTATTTTAGAAATATTCTTAATAAACCGATGATAAAGTTGGCATGACCAAGGAAACTCTTACTACCTTTAACACTCATAGGTGGAGGTAATTTATCAATTACATCTATTTTTGCTCGATCTACTTCAATTCCTTTCTCAGAGATCTTATACCTTAACACTATCCCTTCTCTCAAAATAGAGTGACATTTTTCCCAATTAAAAACAAGGTTAGTTTCTTGACACCTCTTTAAGACCAAAGAAAGATTAGATAAATATGACTCAAAATCATAACCATATAGTGTAAAATAATCCATAAAAACCTCTATGAAGCTCTCAATAAAATCATGAAAAATAGCCATCATACATCTTTGAAATGTGGTAGGGGCATTGCAAAGACCAAATGGCATTCTCCTATATGTAAATGTACTATAGGGGCATATGAATGTGGTCTTTTCTTAGTCTTCTGGGGCTATAAGAATTCGTATATATCCTAAATAACTATCTAAAAAATAGTAAAAAATATTGCCTACTATTCTCTCTAACATTTGGTCAATAAAAGATAGAGGAAAGTGATCTTTTCTAGTGGCATTATTCAATCTCCTATAGTCTATACACACTTGCCATCCTATCACTATGCGTGTTGGGATAAGTTCATTATTTTCATTAGTCACAACAGTCATTCCCCCTTTTTTAGGTACACATTGGACCGAACTAACCTAACTACTATAAAAAATGGGATAGATAATACATGCATTGAGTAGTTTGAGTACCTTCTTTTTCACCACTTCTTACATTGCTAGATTTAGTCTTCTTTGGGGTTGTACCACCGGCTTGAAGTCATTCTCTATCAGTATTTGGTGCGTACAATAATTGGGGCAAATTCCTTTCAAATCGAATGTCTCCAAACCTATGGCTCCTTTATGCTTTTTCAATACTTTTATAAGCATTTCCTCCTCCAAACCTATCAAAAGTGAAGATATGATCATTGGTTTTGCATTATTTTCAAAAAAATACATATTTTAAATAAGAGGGAATACTTTTAAGTTCAAAATCTCATTTAGAATGGGACGATTTATCCTCTTTTATTCTTTCCTCTTCATGTTCTTTTTCCATATCCTTTATCAACTCCTTTTCCTTCGTCTTCACATAAGCTCATCATCCAATAAAATTTCCTCTTGCTTTTCTTTCACACATTCTTGAATACCATCTATGAAGTAAGTGGACTCTTCAAAATCATAGGAAGGGTGATTCATCACTTTATTCACATTGAAAACCATTTCTTCCTTATTGAACCTTAAGGTAACTGTCTGTCCATATACATCTATTAAAGCCTTCGCCATATTCAAAAATGGGCTTCATGCTATCAATGGTACCTTTCGATCCTCCTCCATATCTATAACTACAAAATCAACTGGGAATACGAAATTTTCTACTTTCACCAATAAGTCCTCAATAATACCCTTAGGTCTCTATACATCTATTCGCCAATTGTAGTGTCATTTGGGTTTCCTTGACATCACTTAAATTCAATTTCCTACAAATTGAGTAAGGTATTAAATTAATACTAGCATCCAAATCACATAATGCATGTCCGACAAAATTTCCTCCTAATTTGCATGGTAAAGTGAAACTACCAGGATCCTCTAGTTTTTCAGAAATTTTATTCATTAAAATTACACTACAATTTTCAGATAATTAAACTGTTCCTACACCTTCTAACTTTTTCTTATTGAAACATAACTCTTTAATAAACTTAGCATATTTAGGCATGTGCAACAAAGTTTTAGCAAATGGTAAATTTACATGCAACTCTTTAAACATGTCTAAAAATATTGTTAATTGCTCATTATATTTTTTCTTTCTAGCAAGAGATGGATAAGGTAATTTAGACTCATCAAGCACAGTAGAAACAAGTTTCTCCTTACATTTGCTCTTCTCAATAATAGGTGATATCTAATTATTTGGTTCAGAAATACTTATCTCCGATGTCGGTTCCATCAAATCTGAAGATTGCTTATCATTTTTAGTTTCCTTTACCTGTTTTTCACTTTTCAAGGTAATTGCTTTGGCTTTTTCCATTGGATTCTTATCCACGTTAGATGGAAAAGTGCCATGTCTCTTATTTGAAATAGAGTTAGCAAGTTTCCCTACTTGATTTTCTAGATTTCTAATAGAAGCATCTTGATTTCTCATCCAATTTTCTTGGGATTTCCATTTAGCATCTTGACTAGCCATAAAATTTGTCTGGACATTCATAAAATTGGCAAACATTTCCTTTAAATTGGGTTTTCTATCCTATATGGGTTGAGGTCTAACTTGAAAACCTGGGAGTTGATATGTAAATGCTTGGTTAGGCAGGTGGTTGTTGCTATGGGAGACTATATTATGATTAAAGGGAGTTCTAGGTTGATTATTAAATAAAGATGCATGATTCCCCTCTCTCCATGAAAAATTAGTGTGATTTCTCCACCCAGGATTATAAGTACTACTATAAGGGTTTAATGCATTTACTTCTTTTACTAACCATTCTTACACTCTCCTCATTCTTAATCTCAGATGCTACATGTATTCCAGCATAAGATAAAGATGACACATTTTTAACTTGTAAACCACTTACCTGCTTTGTCAATACATCTAATTTTGCCCTTAGCATGGCTACTTCATCCACACTGTATATAACTTGCTTTTTTTGTGTGGTCCTTACACTTGCCTCGCTGAGCATCATTGGTAGCAATCTTATCCAGGAGTAGGAAAGCTTCTTCAGGAATTTTGTTCATAAAACTTCCATTTGAAGCTGTATCTAGGAGAGATCTTATAGATTAATTCACATCTACATAGAAAATAGATATTAGTTGATGAACAACAATTTCATGGTGTGGACAACTCTTTAGGAGTCTCCTAAATCTTTTCCAAGCCTCATGGAATGGTTCTTTATATAATTGATGGAAATTATGGATGTTATTCCTAACACTAGCAGTTTTGGTAAAAGGGAAGAAACAGCATAAGAATTTTTCCTACATTTGTTGCCATGACTAAATTGGTTGACTTGGTAACATTTGGAACCATTCCCTTGCCTTACCAATGAGAGTAAAAGGGAATAACTTAAGCCTAATAGCATCAATAAACACATTGGGTATTTGAACCGTATCACTAATTTCAAGAAAAATGTCTAAATGTTGAGCAGGGTCCTTTATCTCTGATCTAAAAAATTGATTATGTTGGACCATGGTGATTGTGGTAGGTTTTATCTCAAAATGTTGATTGTGAGGTATCCTAATGGTTCTATGATCCTCATTCCACCTAGTTATAGCATAATCTCTAATGGTTATAGGCTTAAACCTATCCCCTTTAGCTTGATTATGGTTAACCTACCCTTTTATCCTAGGGTATGGATCATTCATTGGTGGGTCATAGAGAGGGTGGTTATTAAGGTTGTTCTATTCTTGCTCTTCTAAATTCATCTCTCTTTGCCTTAATCTCCTAATCCTATGGAATGTCCTCTCAAGTTTAGGGTCAATAGGCAAAATTGGCTTGCCTCTTATCATAAACTATTGATACCTGTAAAGAATAAAAAAAATAAAATTAATAAAGAATGAAGAATAAGACAATAAGAAGAAAGACACATAAAAATTCTCTTTCACATCAAAAATTAACAAATGCTAATGTTTCCCTAGCAATAGTGCCAAAAACTTGATCGGTGTCTAGCAAGTGTACTAGATCGGCTAGTAATATAAGGAAATATAGATTAAGCCCCTGAATATCATACCCTAGGGAAACTGTGTAAGTGTAACCTGTTTTAGATTTTAGAGTGAATACCATGTGCAAAGAATAAAAGAAATCCCAAGTTTTATGATGATGATAAGAGAATTAAACTAAGAAATAAAACTTAAACAATTAAAACTAATCTTGAACAAAGAAATCACTAAAAGTTGGTAAAAATCAATAATACAGACAACTTCTACTAAAGGACTATCCACCTTAACTAATATTGCAATAACTTAATTTCAAAGGAACAAAAGTGATTATTAAAAAACTAGATAAAAGAAAGCCAAATATCTTAGTCAATATATCACTCTAAGCATTAAACCTTCTTATTAGGAATAATTCAATACTTAGCATAAAAATCCAGTTTTATACTCCTAGATATTCATTAAATCCTCTGTAAAGTAAACTTAAATCTAAGTATTAATCCACTACTACAATACATAATTATATCTAAGTTAGAAAATAATCATGGATCAACACTAATGAATTAACCTAAGAACATGCATATCATATATCATACATTAATCAATCATTAACTATTAATCAAATACTTAACAAGTAATCTCAATATAATTAAAGATAGGAAGTTGTTCAAGAACTAAGAAATAATCAACTTGCATTGAATTAAGCACAATCTAAGCCCTTACAGTAATAGTTTAAGGATTCAAGTATCCTTTAGAAAAAGTTAAGAAAACTACTCACACTTCATATTGAAAACCAAACAAAGTAAATAAATTTGATACAAACTCATAGAGTTAAGAAACTCCTTTGACAATTCTGTAGAACTCCAAGCTGAGCTTCTAAACTCTAACCTCTTGTATCTTTAAAAATTAAACTAAAGCTAATGTAAACTAATTAATAAAATTCGTATCTAAGATGGCTCTCCTAGTCTTAGTGTCTTAGTCCTTTTTATAGTCTCCAAGGGAAGAGTTTTACACCTCCTGTGACTTCCTAAATTGAAGGGATTTGTGTTTTAGTGAAATAAATTGCCTAAACAAGACATCCACTCAGGAGAGTGGTCTTGGTCACTCGGGAGAGTGACTATCTCACTCGTAAGAATGCCTTAACCTTGAAAAACATGTAAATTTGCTTGGGTAAGTGTCAAAATCACTTAGGAGAGTGCCAAATCACTCAACCAAGTGAGGAAATCACTCAGTCGAGTGATTCATGACTGTCCCTCACAAGGAAAACAAAAATTCTTCATAATTACAATTTTGCCCTCGAATTTCTCATTTTTACATTTTAACCCCTTTTCTCTTCAATTTGGCCCTGAAAAATACCAAAACTAACAATTAGACCTAAAAACACACAAACTAACTAATTAAACCTGAAATCAACTAAATTAATACTAAATTAACTTAATTAAATACATAATAATGCACTAAAAACATAATGTTATTCACACTTATGACATACCTTGAGAATAATAAGGGAACTCAAAAAGAATCAAAGTAGAAAAAACTAAGGGGCATAAGTAGAGGAAGCTTGCCTAAAACCAAAAGTTCTAGGAAATATGCTGGTAGGCCATCAGTCAACCAATATTTGAGATGGGATCCCTTAATCACCTATGGTGTAAACCATGCATTTCATGCATACATTTTTGTATTTTTGTATTTCATGCATACATTCTTATATCTTTACATGCGTTATTGTATTTTTGCATTTCATACATACATTTGTGCATTTTTGCATGCATTCTTACATGCCTACATTTTCTGCATGCATTTATACATTTATGTATACGTTTATGCATTCTTACATGCTTTCTTTTGACATAGGTGTCCTGATCTATATAACATCTCGCATGTGTATGCACACACACATATTAATGTTTCATATACAATTTTCTGCATAAATTAGCGGATATAATCCATTTGCACATACCTCATACATAATTCATTGCATGTGTCTCATATGTGAAGAATTATGTGCATCTCTTATATGATTTTGTGTATATGGCTTCACACATAATTATTTATGTACACACAATGTTCTGTATATATTGTTGTGCATAACTTTATAGTCTAAGTGGAAGTATGTCTTGCTGTCCTTGTTTTAACCTACCTAGGCCTTCATATGTGATAGCCTGGAGATTGGAGGATTTCCTGCGTCAACACAATAGCCGTTACAATGCCAATTTAAGGAAGTATTCCCAACCTAGTTTATCTTACTAAGGTTTTGACATAGTTTTCTTTTATAGGTCTAAATATCATCACCTCTTTGGTGTATTTGAGATGGTTATGGCATCACCCTTTTCCAATTTTCAAGGGGTATTTCTAACTTAATTTATCCTACTAAGTTATACCCAAAGTTTTGACATAACTCTCTTTTAATATACAGGTTTAGGGATTATCACCTCCTTGATGTATTCAAAAATAGCCATGGTGCTACCCTTTTCTTAAAACAATTTGAGGGTCGCTACCCCCCAATGCATTTAGGACGACTATTACAGTACCAATCTTTCATCAATCTTAGGGAGTACCCCTATTAAAATAGCTTAGGCCTCAATCCTAACTTATCTTATCAGGTTATGTCCTAAGATTCTGACATAATCCTTTTTGTTAGTTTTAGATTCGAGGATTACCCCTCTTATCTGAATGCAGACTTGAGGACCAATGTCTTCCTGATGTATTTAAAATAATTGTGATTTTCATGGCACTATACCTTTTCACAAATATAAGAAGTGTTCTTATTTTAGTAATTTGTGTATTAAATTTAATTTATCTTGTCAAGTAAGGTCTAGAGTTTTGACATAATTACATCTTATTAATTTACTTTCAATTTGAAATTTTATTTCATCCCAATAATTCTTAACTATGAATGAGTTTGACCTTAATCTGAGAAATTTTCCCTTTCATTCAAATATTAGCTGAATGGGAGGCAGGCATGCTTTATCTCTATTTGCTAAATTGCATAAAAGCCTTTATTATATACCATGCAATTTCTAAAATTTGAGCACCTCAGGCCAGTTTCAAAAGGAAAGGAAAAAGCTATTTGCAAATGAAGTGATTGGTTAAAACTCAATAAAAGCATTAGAACCTTTTTGATTACTCGTCAAAGCAACCCCAGGATGAGACAAAATTTAGAAAATGATTCAGGCAGCCCTTCTTTGTATAGCTTTCTAAATGACTTCCTCCTACATTGATTTCATAATCGCTTGTCAGCCCCTTGCACCTTTATTTCAAGCATGTTGAATTCGTGCTCATTTTGTTGTTACACACATCAAAATAACTCCTTAACCTAAAATGCTTTTAGCTTCCCCTTAAAAAGATGACCACTATGAAAAAGTTGATTGTACATTTCAAGAATAGGGGGAATTAATCTTTACCAAACTTTTGTATAAATTCCATTCACAAGAAATTGAAGTTTTTTTATGCAATAAACCTACAAGAGCAAAAAAAATGAAATGAAAAAATTAAAAAGAAAAGATAGGAAAAGAAAGAAAAATAAACGACAACAAAAGAAAGAAAGAAAAGGGGAATGGGGAACCCTTGAAGTTGAAATCACAACAATGAGAATGAAAAAAGAGAGCAAAATGGAAAATGAGACCTTGAGTTATTATCTCTCAAACAATTTCCAGTGAGTTATTATCAGATTCAAATCCAAAAGCCCTTAGATAATGGGAAAATGGGTAGAGAATAGTCTTCCCATAAATTAAAGAAACATAGTGGTCATTTTCCTCTAGTGACTTGACCCTTCTTTTTTAGCTACTCACCCAAGCCTAACATTACAACCAATATAAGACCTCTTGATTCTGGGTTCGATCTTATCCAACCTAGTAGAGATGACCTTTTAGTAAGGTTTGGTATGTAAGAAGAGGCATATGGTGTTTCTTGAGCTTGAAGTGGGAACCTGTGAATGCATTTATGTATTCAAGTTGAACCTTGCCCCTAAATTTGCATCCATAATTTGCTTTTCAAAAATAAAATTTTATTTTGGCTTTCAACACACATACATGAAAATTGCTTGATATGCATTGTGCTTATGTGTAGGTTAAGTAGGCTTTGGTATTAACACGCCTATTCTTATACCCTTCATTGAGAGTGACCCCATTAATTTCTCTTGTTGAGATTAAAGTAGTTGAGAATATGCTCAATTTAGCTTATTCAAGGATGAATAAAATTCAAGTTTAAAGTATTTGATAACTTGTAATTACTCCAAACTTTAGGCATTTCTTGGCAGGTCACTCTTTGTACACACCACCTGTAACACCTGCTGCACATTGCTCACATACGTGATTGCATTACACATATGAATTTTTCACATATGTAATTTCTTACATATACTCATGTGAGTAATTTCTTACAAGGAAAAATGCAAATGGACTTTATGTGTTGAAGACAACTACAGACAATGGCCAGTCAGATAAGAACAAAGTTTCCATGAGAAAAATCATGCAAGAGGAGTATCACGAAAAGCGAGGTCATTTATGCATGCCATGCTGAAGCAATTTCAAGGGAATGACTATCTCACTCAAAGACAAAATCCCCAGGAGGTAGAGATCATGCAAACCCATAAAAAGGAGATTCCTTCGTAGAGCCAGGACACTAATAAACATCTTTACTGGGGACATCCAGGTATGATTCTTTATCCTTAAAATTCTTTAAATGTACAAAAAATCAAAATTCTTTAAATGTGCAAAGGTTCAAATGTACAAAACTCCTTTAACACAACTAAAAAATAAAAATGTACAAAGAATGCAAATTCCCTAACACAATAAGTTTCAAGGCCTTAAAACACTTTCAAAATGTAAAAAATTTTAATGTACACTCAAATCATACAAACTCGTAGCTTTTCAAAATGAAAAAATTCAATGCATTCAAATTGTAAAAAAAAAAACCCAATGTACATTCAAAATTCTAAAAATCTCAAATTCAAAGTTAATTGTATAAAGTTAGAATACATTCAAAATGTAAAAATTCAACACACAGTCAAACTATACAAATCCAACAAACATTTCAAAATGTGTAAAAAATGTAGAAATTCAATGCAAAGTCAAACTGTACAAATTCAAAATGCCCTCAAATTGTGAAAATGTAAAATTCACCCAAAGTGTAAATACACACACTCAAACAGACATAAAAAAGAAATCCCTATGGGCATTAAAGTCTCTCTATGAGCATTAAATTCGACAATCGAAGTCTCTCTGTGAGCATTAAGGTTTCTCTATGAGCATTAAGTCCGACAATCATAGTCTCTTTATGAGCATTAAGTCCGACAACTGAAGTCTCTCTGTGAGCATTAAAGTCTCTCTATGAGCATTAAGTCCGACAATCAAAGTCTCTCTGTGAGCATTAAAGTCTCTCTGTAAGCATTAAGTCCAACAATCATAGTCTCTTTGAGAGCATTAAACCCTCTAAAGAGGCATGCAAGAACTTAAAACTCTCAACCTTAAAATGCACACCAAAAAAAGAAAAAAAATTCAAATCTTGAAATGTGAATCTAAAGTTTGAAATCTTCAAAAATCTAGAATGCACCAAAACGCAAAGTCTAACACCGGACCAAAAGGCAATCATTCTAAAAAAAAACTCAAAAGTCCTTTTGATAAGGCACCTAAAAATTTAGAAATCCAAAGTCTCTTCGAAACAAGCAAACCAAAGTCCTTTTAAAAGGCATCAAAAATTTTAAAATATGTTCGCCTTTCGATAAGCAATAAAAATCAAAATCCATCAAAGTCTAACTGTGAGTATAATGTCCTCTTAAGAGGCATCAAAGTCTCCTTGTGAGCATAAAAGCCCTCTTAAGAGGCATTTACCATCTTCCCTGTAGGTAATGAGGCCATGGGCTTCTGAAAGGAGAAGAACAAAGTAAAAACGTCGCCAAGTTAACGATAATTACTCAATCCAAGGTTAAAACATCAATAAGCTAATGGTAACTACCTAACCAAAGACTCACTGCCCAAGTGGTATGTGTTAAATGCAATCAGAAGCTTGCCACCTTAGGTATGTGTCTTCTATCCTTCACTCTGAATTTTAGCTCACTTAGGCACTAGTGCACTAAGTTTCCTAAAATTGGGGGCAATTGTAGACACTGGGTCTTGAGGCGGCTCTTGATTAAAGTTACCTAATGAAGAAATAGTTTCACATAAATAGACAAGGAATGGAGGTGCTAGGATTTCTCGGGTTTTAAATGTTCTCAAAATAACTTTTTTTCTGGGTTTTGCCCTTTTATCTCTTTCAAAATGGCAAAATAAGAAAATGATTTGAAAAATTAGAGCAGTCTGAAGTGTTTTGGCTTTATTTCAGCTTTCTTACCTTATAATTAGATGATTCTAAAGTAATTTAAATATTAAAACATATAACTGAAACTTTGATAAAGACACATAAACCTAATTCAGCCCTTAAGATTCTCAAAATTAGGCTTGAATATATATTACCCGAATCTGTCCCTGTATCTGGACTAGTCTTTAGTATTTTTGGTATAAATCCCTATGTAGAGATCCTACTAAGATGAATCTAATTTCAATAGAAACTAGACTCATTTTTAAGGAACTTTCATGAAAAGATCATGACCTAATTACGAACTCATTATACAAAGAAAGTTTTCAAAGTTAAAACACCAATTGTCTTTAAAATTTTTCTAAGAGTAGTCATCAATATTTTGGCCATAAATCATAATATACAAATCCAAATTGAAAGATTTTTGATTCATTAGAAATATAAGGCATAGGGGAACAAATATCTATGAGACACTTTTTCAAAAAAATGTTATCTTTGGGCCTAAAATGGCAACATATTTCAAATTAGAGGTCAGTTGGCTGAGAAACAGAGGGCAAAAGTCAAAGTCAACGGTTTAAGAGTGACTCACTCTAAAATTGTATTTTATACTAGGGAATAGGGGAAAATCCTGAGGAAAAAATCCCCTTAAACTTATCACGTTTGGGATATTAATTTTGGGTTGTTTAGCCTTAATGATCACTCTCTCTCCTCCCCATCTTGATATGAAAAATAAGGATTTTTAACTTCAAAAAATCACATAAAATCAGAAAAAAGCTGTAAAGTGCCAAATCTTCGTCTTATGATGGAATCAATACTAAAGGTAATATTTTCGAGACCCTAAAACCTGTAAATTTAATATTTAGTTTTAATTAATTATATAAATAATATTTTTAATTTATTATTTAATTAATCTTGTAGATCTACTTTAATATATTTTTAATTTCACATAATTGTTAATCAATTGTAAAATATGTTAATTTGCTAGCTAATTTTGTGTATTAATTTATCATTTTAGCTTAATGAATTAATTGTGTCATTATATAATTTGTTGTTAATTATTTGTTTTACTATATTAATTTGTTAACTAGTTGGATTATTTATTATTTAATTGTTCTATTAATTTCTTATTTGTTTATTTAATATGTTGATTTAATTATTTTTATTGTCAATTAGTTAATTAGTTAAATATATTAGTTTGATTTATTTATTTATTTTTAATTTTTTATATATATTTTTATATTTTTTAATTAGTATTTTATTACATGTTATTTAAGGTTTTTTGGTAGGCTTTTTAGGCCAAAAATGTTTTTTCCCTTGGTTTTTTATGCGAGAAGCTATTTCAGTCCCTTTAATGATGAGCGATTTATTTCGTTGCTAAAAATTTTCTCCTTTAATTCCTTTTGTTGTTGCTGTGGACCTTTAGTGACAAGAATTTTTAGCGATAGTCATAAACTTCCGTCGTTGAAAGTCCTAATCACTCTCCCTTAGACCTTGAGTCGTGACTCACTCTCTTGACTCATTTGACTCACTCCTTTAGACCTTGAGTCATGACTCACTCCCTTGACTTGTTTGACTCACTCCCTTAGACCTTAAGTCGTGACTCACTCTCTTGAACCTTGAGTCGTGACTAACTCTCGTGACTTGTTTGACTCACTCCTTTGGACCTTGAGTCGTGACTCACTACGCTCACGCTTCACTCCCTTTCTTCATTATTTTTTTTCCTTTTGTGCTTTGGCCCAAATCCTATTTAATTCCCTTATTTTGGCCCCCCTTTGATTTCTTTGTTTCACTATTCACATTATATATATATATATATACATATTATTTTAGTCTTTTACTTTATATCATCATTTCTATTTTATATATTTATGTGCATATCTAATTATCAATTTAATTACTATTATTGTCATTATTACTCTTATTAATGTTGTTGGTGTTAGTGGTGTGGTTGTTGTTATGTCATAATTATTAATATTTTATTAATATGATTATTGTTACCATTGATGTTTTATCAATATTTGTCTTTTTATTATTAAATTTAGTATTGTTAACTATTTTGTTATTATTAATTTGTGTTAATTTTATTATTGTAAATATTGTTGTTATTAATATTTTTATTATAATAATGGTAATATTTATAATTATTTTATTATTTAATATTATCATTATTTACTTTCTTTGCCCTTTTTTTTATCGTTATGCACTGACTATCTTTTATTGTAATATTTTTAATATGCATGTTATTATCCCGAGTTGAGTTAGAGAACTGAAGTGGGAGATTAGACTAGGATTTCCTTTATTTTGCCCTTTTTTTATTTTTGGGTCTGTATTATTATTTAGTGCCTTTTATTTAATTTTCTATAATAGCATAGTAAAAAATGCATTTTTACATGAGTTTAATGAACCTTGATTTGGTCTCGAGTCCTAAAAGCGAGCTTTCAAGAGCAAGCCGGATGCCTACGAGGTTCGTTACGTGTCACAGGTGGTACATGAGATTCTTATACAAAGTGCTCTTATTCCATAAGTAAATATTGTGCTTAAGAATTCAAATCCAATTCTCTCAATACCACCTACAAACTCTTTTCTCCCATATGGCTTCAATGGTTCTAATCGGCATAATAATAATGGTAATAATTAGGGCTCTCATAGCACTTGTCAAATTTATAGCTATTGCAATCATACTATTGCAAATTGTCATCATTGTTATGCACTAAGAAATCAAAATCAATATGGCAATCAGTCCTTTCAAGGCTCCTCTACTCAGACTTATCAAAATTTGGTTTGCCATTTCCAACATATGGATAACTATTTTATTATGGATAAGCAACTAAATCAACCAATGCATTGGTTTCCCTACACTACAATGAATTAATTGCCATGTCACTCCTGTTGTTCAATCCCTTAGTGGAGGTACTAATTACACTAGTAATGATCTTTAGGTATGTAATGGTTATGGTTTGCAAATTGCCCACATTGGTACTACTTTTTCCCCCTCTTTTAAAGGTTCCTTAAAATTAAATAATGTTTTATGTGCTCCTATTATCAAAAATCTTATTTCTATCCAAAATTTTTCCTTTGATAACTTATGCTTCTTTGAATTTGGCCCCATTTTTTTGTGATTAAAGACTAAACAAGGAAGGTGCTGATATAAGGATCTACAAAGTCAAACATGTACACCTTGCATTCTCCTAAGCAAGTCTTGACAGCTTAATTACCAACCCTTGATGAGTGGCATATACATCTTGGCCATCCAAATAATAAAAAAAATTGCAATTTTTATCAAAAAATATTTTAATTTATATATCTGCTAGTCATTTATCTCCTTATTTGAGTTGTCTATTAGGAAAATTGGCTCATATTCTTATTGTTGTAGTTGAGCATAAGAGTTATACCCCTTTGATATCATACATTTTGATGTTGAGGACCTGCCCTTGTTCATTCTTATTATAGTCATCACCATTTTGTTTTATTTTTTCACGATTTTACTTGTTATACTTAGGTATATTTTTTGAAAAACAAAAGTGATGTTTATGGCATATTCTTAAACTTTAAAAAAATAATAGAATGCCAATTTAATAAAAAAATTTAGGCTTTTCTTTCAAATTAGGGTGGGGAGTATCAAAAATAACACCAGTATTTTCAAATTATTGGCATCTAACATCGCATTGCTTGCCTTTATACTCATAAGCAAAATTGTACAATTGAAAGAAAAATTT
The DNA here is from genome assembly GCA_037975025.1 of Excoecaria agallocha. NCBI lineage: Eukaryota > Viridiplantae > Streptophyta > Magnoliopsida > Malpighiales > Euphorbiaceae > Excoecaria > Excoecaria agallocha. The sequence continues at coordinate 52,673,879 of CM075806.1, read as the reverse complement.
GTCACCTTGTTGACACAACTTTAACTTTATTGCTCATACTGATCTTCCTTTAAAATTTTTGAATTTTTCTTTAGAACAAAGTGCAAATCTAATAAATATTTTACCAAATCGTGTTCTTAAGAAAAATCCCCCATTTCGATTGCTTTTTCAAATAGATCCAAATTATCTTGAACTTAAACCTTTTGGTTGTGCCATCTTTCCACTTTTTATACTATATAACACCTACAAGTTTTCCTTTTGAACCACACCTTACATTAATTTGGGTCTTAGTCTGACATAGGCTATATATAGATGTTTTAAGAGGTCAAAAGGTTATATTTATTTAGCTTGTTATGTGCAAATTCATGATACTATTTTTTTATATATGGACAGACATACCACTTCATCATGGGTAGAAGATGCTGCTCCTTGGCTCAACATTATCGACAATTCCCACTCACATAAGGTCTCTCCATCAGCATCTATCGTATGTTTGTCTTTTACTTCTACTCTATTTCTATCTCCTATTATCTCTCCATCTATAAGTTCTCCTTTATCTCAAGTTACTAGTCCTTCTTTATCATCATCTCTAATTTTATCTCCACCTTATTCTTTAGATAAGTCTTTATCTCATTTCTCAAATAATCAATTATCTTCATCCTTTCCTTTTCTGTCTATCATAAACAAGTCTTCTATTCCTACCAAAAATCTTAGATTGAATCTAGTTGTTGACCTTACCAGATAATCTATCAATTCCTCCTAGCCTTCTCTCTTTTCTCCTACATGCCTTTACCAAATGATCCTCAAACCTATAACCATGTCCAAACATTAACCCCACATTGCCTAAAAACAACCTAACTACCTCCAAACTGAACCCAAAACTCTTACCCAAGCCAAATCACACCCTAAATAACATGCTATAATGTATGACGAGCTCAATGCTCTTCTTAAAAATAGTACTTGGACTTTTTTTCCACGTCCACCAAATAAGAACATTATTTGGAACATGTTGATATTTTGAATTAAAAGGAGAACCTAATGGTGATATTGATTGTTATAAGGCAAGACTAGTGATTAGGGGCTATACTAGCAATCCGATGTTGATTATTAAAAAACTCTTTCCTACGTGAATTGGGATTCTTTTTTACTAACTCCTACCACCCTATCATGTGACAACATTAAAGAAGTATATTTGTCTTCAAATCTAATTTTCTATGGTCAAACAAAGCATGTTGAATTGGACTATCATTTTGTTTGAAAGGAAGTCGAATTGGGAAATTTAATTGTCAAATTTATTTCTTCAGCTGATCAACTTGTTGATATTCTTACCAAGTCGTTAAGTATAAAAGCCTTTCTTCTTCTTCATGACAAGCTTTGTCTTTAGTCCTTTTCGCCATTAGCTTGAGGGGGGGTTGTTAGGGAAACTAGTTTATTTCAATAGTTTTATATTTTCTCTACATCATTATCTTGTAATCTTTGTAATTGTTGTCTTAAAATGTAATTAGTTACTGTTGTTGATTGTATAGGTTAAATGTAATATCAGTATAAAATACCAAGTGCTAAATACGTTTTACTATATGAGAAAATACAATCATTCTCTTTAACCAACTTTCCTATTCTCTCTTAGACTTTACATTTCAATACTTAAGTGGGTGCTTGGTTTGGCTTTTTACAAAAGAGCTAATAGGTGTTTAGTTATTTTTTGTAAAAAATAGCTTTTTGTAGTTTAAATAATTGCCTTTTCTAATGGTTACATTTTGGAGCTTTTAAGAAGCAGATACAAGATTATTTTATACAAAGACATAATTACCTATATATATTCTCTCCAAATTCAAAATTTTAATACGGAAGTAATTCTTTCTTTGTTCTTGACTTATTCTTAAAGATTTTCTTCCAATACAAAAATCATCAAAATTTTTTTGCCTAATATCACAAAATTCATCAAATTTTGGGTTGGATTTCTTTTTAGTGTATCTTTTGTTGCTTTATGGTTGTTTACTAATATAATTTCATCCAATCAACAATCGATAGGAGTTAAAAAGGTTAGTCATTCATTTTTCCTCTATTTGATTTTATGTTGAGTGATAAATTATTATAGACTTTATTAGTTTCAGATTAATTAAGTTATCATTCTTAAAATTGGTTAGTGAACCATTATAGTAGTTTTTTTTTTTTACCTGAAAAGTATGAAGTAGTGGTGTATATTTTGAAAGTAAGGTTTAGACAATCATCATTATCCTTTAAGGAAATAATATAAGAAGTTAGTCTTTTTTCTTGATTAAAAGAAGCCGTGTAACTAAGCATAGAGCTCTTTACAATGCCAAAAAATACTTTTGTTTATCTAGAAATTTATGGAATTTTTTAATTGAATTTTAGAATAATAATGTATTTCAATTTAAAAGTCTTGAAAGGTTGTCCTTTTTTAAGACAATTATTCACAATGTAAATTGAATGAATTTTATTCTTGGGATGTTGTTTATGTATTAGATTATATAATTTTTCCACTAGAAGAGTTTAAGCTTAACTAGTAAGGAATAGATGAAATACAATTTAGGTAAATTCCAATTGGCACTTAACGTTAAGCTTTTACATTATGCCTCTATTATGCCAAATTTAGGTAATGTCTTTCTATTTTGTTTATCATTTAAAATGAAAGAATAAGTCATTCTTTACCTTTATGGATAGCCCAACCAAGCTTTCATGCTTAGTTCGTATATCCTACAATTTTGCCAAATATAGGTATGCTTTCAATACTAAAAGTTGTAAAAAGGTCAAACTTTGAGGAAAAGTATGTTCACTCTTTCATATTTTCCTATTTTTATTTTGATATTGATTAGTCACTCTTAAATTTTCCTTTCCAATGTTAATATTTACTAATATTGCATATTTTGTCTTTCTTTTCATTCCTTAAATCTTGGAAATGCCAAAGATTTAGAAATGACTTTTCTTAAAGTCTTTTTGCCAAATGTAAGTTAAATTATTTCTATTTGGTAATCTTATTCATATTCTTTTTTTTTACATTTAAATTTACAACTATCATATTTTAAATTTTTATTACTTCAAGATTATTTTACACATTTTGTATTTCTTTTTATTCCTTAAATCTTAGTAATGCCAATGATTTAGACAAGACTTTTCTTAAAGTCTTCTTGCCAAATGTAAGTTAAATTATTTTTTTTTGTAATCTTGTTCATATTTGCTTTTTTTTCATTTAAATTTATAGCCATCATATTTTAAATGTCTATTGCTTCAAGTTTGTTTTTAATCTCTAGCACCCTCAATTAATTCTCTAATATGAGCTTGAAAAGCTCATAAATAATGTATATGTGTGTTTAGTTTTATTAAGTATAGTATTTAATATTTTGGTATTTTATGTGTATTTTGTTGCTTTTATGTGTTTATGTTTGTTTTATTTGTTTTATAGGAGTCAAGGAATCAATTTAGACCATAAATGGGCAAATTTGGCTAAGTAAAATCAAGGAAGTACTAATAAAGAGTGAAAAAAAGCCCTGTCGAGAGCACGATAGATGTCGCGAGCACGACAAGAGACGTATGTCTAAGGCAAGAATTAAGGAAGAGAAAGGTGGAAGAAGGAAGCGTGTCCTATCGTGAGCACGACACGAAGCGGTTAAAGGTAGTTAAGCTTGAAAAGTCACCTAAAAGGACACCAAGGTTCACCAAGGGTTGCATACTTATAGAGAGGCATTGAAGGGACTTAATGCTTGAAAATATATAAATACCTTAGAAGTTTTAAAAAAGGATCATTTTTATTTTTCTTATTTGAAAGTGTAATTAGAGAGCAATAGTTATAGATTTTAGTTTCAGTTTTATGGCTTGAAGAGAAAGTAAATACAAGGGAGAAGACTATACCTTGTGAAAGGAAGAAGGGTTGAGAGATCTCTTTTTTTATTTCTAATCTTTACTTCTTCTTTGTTATTATTATGAATTCTTTTTAGGAATTTGAATGTTGTTATTCATATTTAATCATTTCTCTTTCATTTATCTTTATATGTAGGATTTGCTATTAAAACTTTATTAGTATCATTATAAGTTAAAGAAAATGACCTTAGATGGCAATTCCTTCTCTGAAAATCGTCATAGTGGTTATAAGTAAGAGAGTTAGCAAGAGCAAAATCTTTTTGAAAGTTAATAGAAAATTCATTATCAAAGCATAGTTTGAGAGATTGCATGTGGAGATAGTTGTTATAGGTTGGTTTTTATTCTTTAAATGTGTGTTTATGTCATTCTAGTCTAAATGTAAGAGCTGTGATTTAGAAACATAAATGCATGTTTAAGGCATAATCTAGTCTAAATACAAGAACTGCGACATAGAACATTATTCCAACTTGGCTTACATGATAAAGATTGAATTATAAATGAGAGAAAAATATCAAATTCCATATTTATGTATATGTTACATTCATCATATTCATAAGTCTTCTCGGATTATCATTAAAATAGAATATTATTTAGTTTAGAGTAGTAAAGTAATAGTTTTAACTTGCAAATTAATGAGCATTGTAAACAAGATTAAAATCGAGTAGTAATAGTGTACAATGTTAATCAACATTCCTCGTGGGATCGATATCTAAAGTACTTTAATCAGTACACCGTATACTTATGGTATTTAAGCTTTTAAAAAAAGTATAACAAGTTTTTGGCACCGTTGCCGGGGAATGCTTGATTAAATTTATTGTCATTATGATCTTGATTTATGATTTTGGATTATGATATTTAATTAGTTTTGTTTTGTGTTTTTTTTAGTTGATTTAGTATACTAACCTAGTTTATTTGGTTCTACAGGTTATATTACATAGTATATCATTATAAATTTCAAGAAAAAAAACTAAACTAAAAAACTAATGATTTTTTCCTTCATTATTACGAATGCGACATATATCACAAGTACGATGCAAAGGAAGTGACACCTAGTGGACTAGCTATGTAACATTTTCTTTAACTCATACTTTTAATTTTATTTTTGTATTTGTGTTTTTGCATGTATCTTTTTGTTTATTTTTCTATTTTTGTGTATTTTATGGTGTCTTCCTTACACAATGAGGACATTGTGTCCTTTAAGTGTAGGGAAGCTAGTTGCTAGTTTGTATATAGGTGTATTTTTAAATTTTAGAGTTTTTCTTTGTGAGGCTATCGCCTAGTAGCATATGTAGGCGATCCTTGTGTAGTTAATTATAAGTCTATTGGATACATTTACTAAATTGGAATTAAGGATCTTTTTGTTTTAATATGATTATGCTTCCATGGATAGGCATGTTTAGGTAAAGTATTTTGGTATACATTTCTTTTAAGCCAAGTTTCTTTAAGCATATTCTTTAGAATTGTGAGTTTGCATGATGTAGAGTTTTACCATAACCGTTGTGAGCTTTTGAGCCTTAACACATTAAAAATTTTTGTTGAGAGAATTCCTCTTGTATTCATTGCTCTAGAACTTATGTTAGATAATTATTGAGATCACATTTAGTATATAATATGCATGAAAAATGATAAGGGCATTAGAAATAACTACTTTTAGCTTGCTTAGACAACTACCTTTTTTTACTTCAGGTAGCCATTTTAAGCCTATCCCATTTTATTCATGCACTTATGTTTAGCCTTAACCAAATTTTTGAAAAATTGAGCATTTCTGTGGAGAAAAAATTATGTGGGAGATGTAGTATTGCTTTGGTAAGTAAGACAAAGTATTGATATTTTGTAGGCATGAATTACTTATGAATCAATTTTTTTCCTTTAAGTTTAAGGTCTATTACTTAAAAAATAAGAAAAGAAAGAAAAACTATGACACTAGGTTGCTTTGAAATAATGAAAACAGTGGTAAAAAAAACAACTAGTTGAAGTTGAGCATGATGTGAAAACTAGTGGGAATTGAAGAATGTTGTAAGGGGATATGGAAATTTCATTAGGAAAGATGGATATCATGCTTTAGTTTTTACAATTCGAAGTCTTACTTGTTTTAGTACTTGCGATGTTTTTCCACATAAATGAGCTACCTAACCAAAATTGTTCCTACCTTAACCTAAGCCAAGCTACAACCCTTTAAAGCCCCTTTTAATTTTGTGCACTATTATATGCTAGTGATGGAGATTATTATTTAATACAAGCTTATGGTATGTGATGGTACAAGAGGAAGGATGAGTTAAACACAATCCATTAAACACTTGAGTGATGTGAGGTAGAAATTATGAGAGAATAACTCTACATTTTGTACTACTTGCTAGGTTAGAGTACATGTTGTAAGAAATAAAGGTTTTTAAGAGCTTTATATATTTGTACTTTACATTTTCTTATTTATCTTATTGGGGGCATATGAGTATTAAACCTTATAGATCTAAGATTTTATTTTTGTATTTGTTGACATTGACTCAATAATTAATATGTTAAAGAAACCTTACATGTGTTAACTTGTGAGAATCTCAAGAACGATGAACTCCATATTCCATGTTTTATGTTTTATTTATATGTTTGAGCTATGATATTTTCTCTTGCATCTGGAAGCTTTGCTTGAGGACAAGCAAAGGTTTAAGTGTGGGGAATTGATATGAGCTTGAAAAGCTGATAAATAATGTGTATGTGTGTTTAGTTTTATTAAGTATAGTATTTAATAATTTGGTATTTTATGTGTATTTTGTTGCTTTTATGTATTTGTATTTGTTTTATTTATTTTATAGGAGTTAAGGAATCAATTTGGAGCTTAAATGGGTAAATTTGGCTAAGTAAAAGCAAGGAAGTACTAATAAGGAGTGAAGAAAAAGCCCTGCTGCAAGTGCGACAGATGCTGCGAGTACGACAGATGCCGCGAGCACGACAAGTGACGTATGTCTAGGATAAGAATTGAGAAAGAGAAAGGTGGAAGAAGGAAGCATGTCATGTCACGTGCCGCAAGCACGACAGGAGGCGGTTAAAGGTAGTTAAGCTTGAAAAGTCACCTAAAAGGACACCAAGGGTTGCACACCTATAAAGAAGCACTTGAAGGGACTTAATGCTTGAAAATCTATAAATACCCTAGAAGTTATAAAAAAAAGAGGATCATTTTTATTTTTCTTATTTAAAAGTGTAATTAGAGAGCAATAGTTATAGATTTTAGTTTCAGTTTCATGGCTTGAAAAGAAGGCAAATACAAGGGAAAAGACTACACTTTGTGAAAGGAAGAAGGATTGAGAGATTCCCTTCTTTTATTTCTAATCTTTACTTCTTGTTTGTTATTATTATAAATTATTTTTAGGAATTTGAATGTTGTTATTCATATTTAATCATTTCTCTTTCATTTACCTTTATACGTAGGATTTGCTATTAAAAATTTATTAGTATCATTATAAGTTAAGGAAAACGACTTTAGATGGCAATTCCTTCTTTTAAATCATCATAGAGGTTATAAGTAAGAGGGTTAGCTAGAGCAAAATCTTTCTGAAAGTTAAGAGAAAATTCATTATCAAAGCATAGTTTGAGAGATTGCATGTGGAGATAGTTGTTATAGGTTGGTTTTTATTCTTTAAATGTGTGTTTATGTCATTCTAGTCTAAATGCGAGAGCTATGATTTAAAACCATAAATGCATGCTTAAGGCATAATCTAGTCTAGATGTGAGAGCTGTGACATAGAACATTATTCCAACTTGGCTTACATGATAAAGATTGAATTATTAATAAGAGAAAAATATCAAATTCCATATTTATGTATATGTTACATTCATCATATTCATAAGTCTTCTCGGATTATCACTAAAATAGAATATTATTTACTTTAGAGTAGTAAAGTAATAGTTTTAACTTGCAAATTAATGAGCATTGTAAACAAGATTAAAATCGAGTAGTAATAGTGTACAATGTTAATCAACATTTCTCGTGGGATCGATATATGAAGTACTATAATCGGTACACCGTATACTAGTAGTGTTTAAGCTTTTAGAAAAAGCATAACATTCTTTGTTTTAAATATGCTTTTCCATGGTTGATAATCAATTTTTATGCATAAGAAGCTACAATCTAAATGAGGTGGCAATTTTCATCGACAACAATAGGAATGAATTTAAGGAATTGGTCAATATGGAAGAGAAAATGTAGCTCCATGGGTCTAAAATTATAAGAAAGGTAGCTTTACTAAAATTGGGCACCTTACTAGGGTGATAAACAAAAAAGGGCATCTTAGACAAAAATTAGTAATTGAAAGAAAATCTCCAATCAAGAAAACCCATAAGGGATAATTAATAATAAGAATTGGATGCACTCAAGGTGTCACTTCTTGGGATTAAATGAACCATATGTTTTTACATTAAATGTCTAATTATAATGATCACTGTTGCCATATGGTACAGGTAGATAGGACTACATACATAAGCTAGGTACGAGCATATGGTTAACATGTAAAGTAAATTTTATTTCTATTGTAATTATTAATATGATTAAATATTGCTTTTTTACATGTTTAAATTGAAAAAGTTCTAATAAAAGCAAAATCATAATGTCTTTATTACATCTAATTTCCTATTTATCCTCAGTCGTTGTCAATAAGCCTCAGCCAATATGATTTGTTATTAACTGCAAGGCTAATGATCCACCTCTTATACTCAATGGTAGTGGTGAAGTCACAATCTACAATTTCTAGCAAGATAGTCTTTATGGGTAGCTGAGCCCAAAGATAATGGTAGCAGGAAAGAACACTAGTGGAAAGGGGACTACCATAGAAGGATAAGGGGCATCTGATAATGTCCTGCTGCTCTTCAAACTATCAAGAATAATAGGTAGCAATGTAAAATGTAGCCCACATAAGGGAATACACCCTGAAGGACCATCTTTGGTCACATAGTGAAAGGGTATCATTGGGCACCAAAAGGTAATCTCATCATCTGCCACAAACATCATCCAAATAACTCCCTCATCAGAAGAGAAAAAATCATATAGCTTTCGTTTGTATGAATAATGACCCAAGTTGTAGTGACTAATCACTCTAAGAAAAGGCTCTTTCAATATATTTAGCTTCTCTTGCAACCAAAACTGAAAAAAAGAGTCATTGGATGAGTTGGATTCATCACAGGAAAGAATAAGGCAAAGGAAATATGTGAAAATCCAAAAGGATCCACTTTCTAATAAGAAAAGCTAGTGTGAAAACTCATAAGGGGCACACTAGCTTTAAAATAATGACATACCTAAAGTAACAAGGGGCTGGCAATGAGGAAAGCAGTGGGATCAATAGACATAACATCCAAACCCTTTATGGTCTCCATCAAGATTAAAGGAAACAAGGTCACTCCATGGTATATCCCTTTCATAATGCTAAATACTTAATTGTCTCCCATTGATTTTTCAAGAGTCACCATCAGATATTGAGCAAAGCTGCATAACAAGATGACACTTATCTGATATCTGTGATGCTCGGCTAAGTTAGCCATAGCATCAAGCAAGATCTCTAATGAAAAGCGCCCCTTTTGAGGTACTAGTCTACTGCAGTAAAAGGAAGGATGCCTAAAATATATGCCACCTCCCTCGGGTAACTGATCATGCTATGAGGCATGCAAGGTAAAGATCTAGGAGAATATTTTGAGCCTAAAATCTCTACAAACTCCTCAGCCAGAAGGCACAACTCTTGTGTGTGAAACAAGGATCCCAATATCGATTGACGGATAAGATAAGGGTAATATTGAGCTTCATCAATCTGAAAAAAGGACTAGGTAGGAAAGATAAGGTTTTCGTAGCTTTTTGAGTCATCTAAGAGTTGATGAAGTCTATTTATGACCTATTTTGACATAATGGGATATTTAAATAGTCTTTATCTAGAAATAAAAAATACTAATAAATGATAGAAAAGAGAGAGAAAAGGGATGAGGAATACCTGAAAGAGAAGGTTCACTAGGCAAATTGAGAATCAAGACACAAAATCCAAGAAAAAGGATAGGCTATTTATAGTATGCCTAGACAAATGGCCGTCGCTCAAGAGTGACTCATGTCATGGCCATCTTTTACCCCTTGGATCACTTAAATGGGTCTTTTCGCATTCTGCATGGCTTATGTATTGCATGTACATTTTTACATCCATTTTTTTTATTTTTATAGGTAATGTAGAAAACATGCTAAGATTACTAGAGTTCCCCGGAGATATAAAAATTTAGGGAGCTCATAATTTAGGAAGTATTTAAACAAATAAGAAAAAAATGAATGAATGAATAATTCAAGAATAAATTAGTTAAATATATGAAAATAATGTAAATTAATTTGTTGTAAAATAGCTTATTGGTGTAGAATAAGATAAAATAATAAAATAATGGAAAAAGGAATAATATAAAATAACAAAAAATAATTTAATTTTTAAAAAGGGTTGACAGATTGGACGTAAGTGGTGCTAGTCGGTCGCTATTGACAAACACCTTGCTCTTCTATCACATCAAAATTCAAATTTCTTGCCATTTCTTCTTCTTCTTCTTCTTCTTCTTCTCTCTCTGGAGCCACCATTAACGCCTTTCTTTAAGTTTTCTTCTCAACTTTTCTTCTATTTCTCCCTCCTTTCTTAATGGTTTTGTAAACCATTGGCGCTAAATTTCTACTGGGGTCAGTGTGCACATCAGGATTGTTTTTATTTTGAGTTTTCTTATTTAGTTTAAATACCCATTTCTCCACATTTCAAGTAATTTTTTATTTAATTTTTTCTTTTTTATTATTTGTTGTTACTTTCTTATTTTTGTTACTTAAATACTTTTAGGATGACTAGAAGTGCTAGATTTATTTTTGTTAGTTAATTTTCTTTTTATGTTATTTACTTAGCCTACTACTTATGAAATCTATTTGGCTTAACTCTATGAATATTATTGACTCACTTTCCTTTAATTCTTTGTACTTGGAAAAAATTTATAAAAATGAAAATTTACTCAAATGTTTGAGTTATAGGATGAAATTTAGATTTTAATTTAGGTTATATTATTGCTCTAAGCTTGATATGGTTAATTTAAATTGGACAGTTATCTATACAGATTAATTTTAGTTTGTTGATGGTGTCTTATAGACATTATAGCTGGATTAATTTTTGTTCTTTAGAGGTAACCATTAAATGAATAAAGAAAGGAAAGGGAAGTAAGCCTATTATTGAACATAGTAGAGAATAATGTTTTAAACCAGACTGTTTGGTGGCCATTTGGCCTGTGTTTTTGCCTTTTAAAATCCTTTTTTTGTGTAGGGGATAGGCCCATTTCTAGCTAAAATGTTGTCAAAATTTTATTAGAATTCCTGTGAATAACTTACAATTTTAAATTCTTAATTATCGTGTATGTTTGCTAGACACCCATTAATGGGCCTAGGATTTTGTGATATATCTTGTAGTGCTTAACCTGCATTTCAATGTAGGTTGGCTAGCTTTGGTATAAGCTGGCTTACTACTAAAATTTTGATGAAATTTCTTTAAATTTAATTTATGCAATTACTTGCAATGCAAGTCATTTTCAAAAATACTAACTTTTGACCTTTTAAAAATATCTCTACATCACGAGGCATATGCCACGCCTGCTCCACCGACCCCTAATTGGATGATGATAGAGGAGTCATAGAGATACATGACATTATCTCAGATTCAGTACCATGCCATCCGGTTCATGTCCCACCAATTTCTAGAGATCATGGGCAAACTGGGAGAGGTAGATTAGCTATTGGCAGCTGCAAGATGGACTACATTCTTTGTACCTTCGTTCTCCAACTACCTAGAGGTGACTAATGAGTTCTTGTCTACCTTGCACTACCAGAGGTTCCAGTGATCGGATATAGAGGAGGTTGTTATCACCTTTCAAGTCTGATACATCAGATAGAACATTACCTAGTGTTGTTTTACAAGTGTAATGGGCTTACCTATCAAAGCAAATTTCTTAGTCTTAGAGAGAGGGGTCGAGAGGCAGCATTAGGAATTTTAGACTCCTAGGAGCTATATACCACTTGGATATAGCCAAGAGCACGATGCTAGCTACCCAAGCATACAGATATATTCAGAGGGTTCTTACCATATCATACTTCGACCATACTGGTAGTCCTGGATTGGTCAATACTGTCGACATCTTTTACTTGTGGGCTATGCACAGTCACAGGAGAGTAGATATTAGCCATGAGATCATATCCACTTTAGTTTGATTAGCCATATAGCCCACCACACAAATATATGTAAGGGGAGTGGTGTGAGATCATATCCACTTTGGTCCAATTAGTCATGCCAATAGAGGGCAATAACCACACAACTATAAGAATAGACATGCCGATAGATGGCATCAACCAATCGACAACCTTATCTAATTTTGCATGTCAATAAGCTAGTACTAATCAAATACACACAGCTTGTAATGCCTCTTCTTCTAGGGTAATGCTATATCATAACCATTTACAATGTGTATGCATTTAAAAGCCACAATAAATATACACACACACACACACATACATACGAATGTATACATATACATATGTGTGCATGTGTGCATGTGTGTGTGTATCATTTAGCATCAATTCATAAAGATGACTTCACATAAATATATACATATATTCACTTTTCATTTACATGTCCATAACCCAAAATTTAAAGTAGCATTTATCTCAAGCTTACAAAAATATAATAAGGAAAGACCTATACATTAGAACTTCTACTCTTTCTTGTGCTAGTCTTCCTCTACAGGCAAAAATTTTCCCTTAACTTCGCTTCTACTATGCAAACCTACACGGATAAGAAAAACCACACGGATAAGAAAAACCCATGTTAAACTATAAATCTTAATGGGAAAATTTAATCTTGAGCAACCACTCATATAAGTTGTTCCCAACACACACACACACACACAAACGTATAAGTAATAAATACAATGAATTACCTAGGAGCTAATAATATGTGTGTGTGTGTGTGTGTGTGTCATTTAGAATCAATTCATAAAGATGACTTCACATAAATAAATACATATATTCACTTTTCATTTACATGTCCATGACCCAAAATCTAAAGTAGCATTTATCTCAAGTTTACAAAAATATAATAAGGAAAGACCTATACATTAGAACTTCTACTCTTTCTTGTGTTGGTCTTCCTCTACAAGAAAAAATTTTCCCTGAGCTTCGCTTATACTATGTGAACCTACACAGATAAGAAAAACTAATGTTAAACTATAAAGCTTAATAGGGAAATTTAATCTTGAACAACAACTCACAACAGTTGTTCCCAACACACACACAGACACACACACACAAATGTATAAGTAAGAAATAAAATGAATTACCTATGAGCTAATAATAACAATAATACTAATAATAATAATTTTCATTGAGTTAAATTCAAAACATAAGATAAAATAACCATGTAAGATATCCATTCCAGCAATTTATCAATCACATCATACTATTCATATTATCGGTTCCTTTAATTGCCTATCTAGACTTTGTAGGTGTGGATAGGGGATACTTTGGTACTATAGATACCTGAAGGTATTAATCATGTAGGATACCCAAAGGTATCAAATCTAAAGGACCCATACAAGTCAAGACTATAAGTCTTAAATTCGAGACTAACTATAGGATCCAAACGAGGTTAAAACTATTGCAGTTGCAATATCACCCTATAGGCATACCTATCTATCCACATCCAAGATCTATTTATAGGTATTAAATCATTTTTCATATTATTTAATTCCTCATGTTCAATTGATGCCATTGCATAGATGCATATATTCATGCATGTTCACATACACATACAAAAATTAATATGTAGACCTATTAATGGTATAAACTAAATCTTGTGCATATAATTTCTCATGTTTGGTTTGCTTTGTAATTATAAATATATGTTCAATCATCTATTGCATGTATTTAATAGCATGTTATAACCCTATAAATATATTTAAAGTGTCCTAGAAGTGTTCAAGATCATTCGAGTAAGTTTTAATAGCATTTTAAGGTCTAAAAGTCAACTATAGGTTGGAGCAAAGAAGGTCACAATTGAGACAAAATGGTTATAGTTGTGACAACTGCTTCTGGTTTAATCCAGAATGCTTTGTCATAGCTAAGATGAAAGCATCTCAGCCGAGATGATGCAATCTACCTATAACTCAATAGGCAGACTCCTAGGTTTGACTTGTACACCAATTTTGACTTAGTATACATGATTTTATAGTAAATCCTTCTTCTGGACATTTGCTAACCTATGTATCTAGTTTCTATAGCATTAAAAATTAGGTCATTTGGACATCTACATAGAGAAATATACCCAATTTAATATAGACTATCCCAAATGACAGGGCAGGAGCTATCACTGCAATTCAAGCTAGCTTTCAAAATCCTAAAGGAAGAATCAAGTTTAGATCTCTTAATAAGAATTTTAGGTCTATGTTTATAAGATCTGTAACTCTAGTTATGCCTTTGACAAGCTTGATAGGTTTAGTGGATCGTATGACAGCTTTAGGTTCTAGCTTCTCTTTTTCCATAATTCAACTCATATGTTTTGTTAAACCATTATAACACACTTTAACATTAATTATTAACTTGACACATAATTTTATTCAATTTTTATAGTACAAACACACCCATGTCAAAATTAAGCTATCCCATACCTTAATTACTCTAAAAGTTCCCTTCAAGCCTTCTCCATTTCCTTCTCCTTAGCTTTACTTGATTCACCAACTAAAAAATCATGATTACATATCGTACTTACCACTTCCACTCACATAAAATATCTTAATGAATAAATAAGAAATAGATAAGGAGAAGAGTTATTGAATTTACCTTAATTTCCTTTTAAAATTTGCTAAATTCCTTTGTTCTAGCTAAAGAGTCGGAGAAAAAGTAAGAAATAAAGGAAGAATGAGAGAAAGAAGTCTAGAAATTTTAATTCTAGCCATTCTTATCCCTCTTTTTTCTCTTTTTAACCTTTTTTGGACTTTTCTAGAAGTTTCTAGGTGGAATTTTCTTATTGGTCCAGTTGTTGGACATGGGAAAATCTCATCTAGCTCCCCCAATTTCTCTTTATTATTACATTTGGCCCATATTACCTTATAAGATCTCAATTAAATCCATGTTTCAAGTCTTTTAATTATCCAAGTGCATGACTATGGATAAAAGACCAAATTAACCCTAACTTTTAAATTAATTCCCTCTATTTCCCACTCTTTACTCTATTACTACTAAGGCCTAGGTTGGGGCCTTACACAACTTATCTCAATTTTGCATGCCAACAAGCTAGCGCTAATCAGATAATTAACTAAGGGTTAACACATCAATAAGCTGACGGTAACTACCCAACTGACAGAGGGTTAATACATCGACAAGCTAATGGTAACTACCCAATCAAAGGTTAACACGTCGATAATATAACAGTAACTACCCAGCTAGAGATTCATTTCCTCAGATGATACGTGTCTTATTCAACTAGAGAATCATTGCCTAAAAATGGTACTTGTTTTAAATCAATCAACTAGAGATTTCATACCTCAGTTACACATTTTTTATCTTACTTGCTCTAAATTTCAGCTTACTTAGGCACTAGTGCACAAGTTCCCTAAAATTGGGGGCAATTGTAGACACTGTGAACTAAGATAGTCTAGATTAGGGTTACCTAATGATGAAGAACCATTTATACTTCTGATAGAAAGCATGAATCTCAAGTTTTGGCCTTGATTTCCACATTTTTACAAAATATTTTGTGGGTTTTTACATTTTTTCCTAGAGTTTTAAAAAAAATTGAAAACATTGAGTTTTAGTCTTTGCCAGTGATAAACAGTCGTCTATCATGGAGAGAAGGTCGTTTGTGGCCATTTTCTTTAGGGCATCTCCTAGTAGATGCCCATATCAAGCCGTTTAAGACTATCTTATGACTTGGTGACAAACAATCATCTATCAGTGAGTCACAGCCAAATAGGTCTAGCTTAGATTTAAGGGATATTTTTGAAATTTTTGGGAAATCATATGAGAGATGGCCTTCTGTCAAAGATAGATGCCCGTTTGTAAGTTTTTTTTCCAATTTTTCACGTTTTCCAATTTTCAAATTTGACAGTTAGAATCCGATCTATAACAAATTTGATCTTAGGAAAACTTTTAGGATTTCATCTCCCAAAGGTGAGAGAATTAGAGTTAGAATCATACTCTAATTCTTCCTTAGGTGTTTAAAGAAAAAGCTAAGGTTTTCAAAAGGAATTGATTTTTTGAAAAAGGCAGACTTTTGAGTATGAAAAATCAATTCTCTGTAGTTGGAAGGCAAACTCTAAATAGTTTTCTGAGACAAAAAGCAAACATATATTTTCATCAAATGTGGGATCAAGGATCAAGGTTTGGACCACAGCTTTCCAAAGTCATAGAATTTCAATTCCTAAGGGTAATATTCTAGGCTCTGATCTCTCTCTCTCTCTCTTAGATTTCATGTCGTGATTATGTAGTTAATTATGTTTATCTTCCCTTTATAATGCCATGACTTATGTTCTTTATGTTGTTTAATCTATTCAGTATTTTCATGATTGCCATGATGGTCTAAAGTTGTTTAATTTGATAGAATGGCATGCTAGGTTTTTTATGTCTTCCATTAATGCATGTTGAGTTCTTGATTTGATTTTTATAATTGTATGTTTTCTATTTTTGGCATGATTTAAATTATATTTTGTTAGTTATTCTTTAGTTTGGTATTTTTAGGGCTATAAATATACATGTTTAGGGTTAGATGATCTTATTTCTCATTTTTTGCTTGTTCTTACGATTTTTGCCCATGTTTCGAGTGACAGATAGGAAAAAAGTTCAACAAATGGCAAATAGTCATAACGACCAATAGGACATCATGTCACCTCCTACTTGCCCTATCACTTCTATATGTTATGGCCATATGTATGCTGTCTTGGCCATTTGTCCTTTATTTTTGGTTTTTTTAGGTTATTTTGCATGTTTTTTGCTAGTTTAATTTATTTTGCATGATTGGCTATATTTTAATGTTATTTCCACTTCTGATCTAACATGTATGACATTTTTTACATTTTTTGTTTATTTCAACATGTGTTTTGATATTATTTTAGTCTTATCATTTGTTTATTTATTGTCTTGTAATGCTAATTACTTTGTTCTTTTACGTGCCTTTGAGCAATTTTGTTTCTTGTATCTTGGAGCTTTTTTTTTGGGAGATTAGCACATTTTGGAGGCTATCCTTCATACGATTTTTCTTCCTTTTCTCTTACCTTTTTTATTTCATATAATTGTATGGCTTTATTTTATTATGCTTTATGGTTGGTTTATTTATTTTGGTTCTTGTACTTTACTTTTTACTCAATTTTGGATGTATTTCATTTTTTGGAAATTGTAATAGGTAGTAAAAATAAATTTTTGGCACGCTTAATGGAAAATTTACTTGAAATGTTTTCTATCTAATCAATTGGGTTCTTTGATAAGATAGACCAATGTCCACTTTTTATCTAAAAATTAATACATAAAAGAATTTTTTGTAAATGAGCATGAGGGAACCAATGCTCCCATAACTCATTAAATAGCCCAATTTATGTATGTTATCTTTATTTTTCATGTTAGACAATTTGCCTCTATAATAGTTTAAGTAGGATTTTTTGTTTATTTATTTACTAATTGATATGTTTATTTAAATTTAATCGCAATGCATCGTGTGAGAAGGGAGGTAATGGATTAATAACAAAAATTTAATTATAAAAATACCTAACTGAGATGCTAAGTAAGAGTGATATCCTGAACACTGATCTCTAATTGGGCATTAAAAGGTTGAGATATATTTTCCAACGTTCTATTGGGTGGTAACTCCGTGAAACCTGCCTCTTGAGCTCACATTAGATGCCTTTATGGGTTGACCATTAACAATAAATTGGGCCTAAACCCTTTCTATTGTTAAGTGGCCATTTATGAGTTTTAGTGGGTCTCATCCGGTCTTGGACCCTAAAAGTAGGCCTCTAAAAATCGATCCAGACACGAGTGCGCTCTGGCACGAATCATAAGACCTAAAATTTTTTAGTACAAACCAAGACCTAATTTTGTTCTTAAAACATTAGAAATTTTGCTTGAAATTTTTGACCTAATACTGCCCTATTTTGGAGCAGTTTGTGACGTTTTATGTATAGCTCATTAATTATAAGTTTAACTGGAATGATTTTTGATTCATTAGAAACTAGAAGCATAATGGAACGAATTTAAAGAGGAATGTTAGCCTAAAACTATCAGTAACCATGTTAACATTACATGAAAAAATGACCCTATAAACCTATCTTCATAAATCTAGGATTTTCTCATGGCTGGCAACGATCTTTTCACCGTGAGTTCCCCTGTTTTTCTCTAAAAGTGAGTTTTTTCTCCTGAAAGTCATCGAATCGCATATGAACTTTCTCAAATGTTAATAAAACTTAGTAAACACATGTAATAAGATAATAAATGACTAAATATACATGAGATATGTAATTATACATTGAGAGCAATGACTAAATATACATGAGATATGTAATGAATAAAATGTTTTAAAAGTAAGTTCAATGTCAAAAATGAGGTTGAGAGCAATCAAAGCTTCTACTACCACCATTTCTATTAAGTTTAGTTTAGTTTAGGATTAGAAGATAGAAAAAATATAATTTGTATTTTTTGCTATTTTTTCATCTTTTGGGTTTGCAATTTTATGCCATTTTTTCATCTTTTAGTTCTATATAGGTATAGTAAATTTGTGTTTTATTGTAATAAAATAATAGAGAATTATTTTAGAGGTAAACCATCCTAAAGTCCTGCATTTTTCATAGGGCAGTAACTATCGATGATCGGTGTCTAATAAGTGTACTAGATCAGCTAGTAATATAGGAAAATATAATTAAGACCCTAACTATCAAATCCAAGGGAATTATGTAAAAGTTGTGTATTTTAAACTTTTTAGTGAGTGATATGTGCAAAGAATTCCCAAGTTTTAGAATGATGAAAACTAACTAAATCAAAACAAAAACTTAATTAACTAGAGTAATGAAGCTAAGACAATTGATTATAAACTTAAGCAAATAAACATAAACTTAAAAAAAGCAAGATATAAAATATGGTAAAATTTAATAATAAAAGGCACTTCTGCTAAAGGACTATCCACCTCAACTTATATTGTAATGACTTAATTAAAAATAACACAAGTGATTATATTGCAATGACTTAATTAAAAATAACACTAGTGATTATAAAAATAACACAACTTATATTGCATTGACTCTTATTAGGAACAATCCAATACTTAGCATAAAAATTCAATTTATAAACTCCTAAACATTCATTAAACCCTTTCTCAAGAGATCTAACTTCAGTTTATTCTTAGTTCAACTTTCTTAGTCTTAATCTACTCTTTACCAACACATAATTATCTTAATTTCCAAAACATAATCATGCATCAATATAAGTGAATTATACTAAAAATATACATATCATAAGTCATACTTTAAACTGATTATTAACCATTTATTCAATACATCATTTATCAACTTAATAACAACTCAAGATAAGAATTTGCTCAAGAATTAAGAAATAACACACTTGCATTGAATTAAATCTCTAATTAAAGTCATTAAAATAAAAGTATGAGGATTCAAGTATCCCTTAGCAAAAGTAAAGAAAACTACTTACTCATCATGTTAAAAACTAAAGAAAATACTAAAAAAATACAAACACATAAAGCCAAAAAGCTTCTCTTGATCTCTTCTTAGAACACTCAGTTCCAGCCTCCAAAACTTCTATTCTTGTGTCTTGAAAACTAGGTTAAAAACTTTAGTAAAAATTCATCTAAATAACAATCCTCTTCAATTTTGGTGTTTAGGTTGGCTTGAATACTCTGAAAAGAAGAAGTTTGATGCCTTGCAACTTCCTAAACTAGATGACAGAAAATTTTTATCATGAAAAGAAGTCTTCCCCTCAAGTGAGGGCTTAATCTCCTCGGGTAAGGGCTTAATCTCCTCGGGTAAGGGCTTTATGTCCTCGGGTGAGGGCTTTTTTTCTGTACTCAATGTGCATCATGGTTTCAAACTTCCCAATTTGCTCCAATTTTCTTTCTTTCTTCAAATAACTTCCTTTTTTCTCCAATTTAGCACCTAAAAAACTAAATTGCAATTGAGTCCGCATGAATTACAACTATTGAAATTAAACACCAAATTAACCAAATTAACTCTAAATTAACAATTAAATCACCTAAAATCACACTAATAACATAGTTATAATTTATAATTATCAAATACCCCACACTTAATTTTACTCGCCCACGAGCAAATTTGAACAAACCAATTTCTCAAAATAATCAAACTTCAACTAAGAATCATGCATTTCAAAAACCATGCTTAACAATTAATAATAGCACTTAAGTTTTCATGTGTGTGTCCAAGACCAAAACATTTTAAGCTCTTTTTAAAATTAAAACACCAATGCAAATTCATATTCAATCTTAGAATTAATGTACACCTAAATGTAAAAGTGGTTTAACACTTAAAACTCTAGAAACACCATTAGTCTCTCATTTAGCACTGAAACTCGAAGATCATCTTCGCTAAATAAATCAAAAGCAAATATAAAATCACTAGGTCTTCATTAGTTGTAATGTGGTCAGGGAAATGGTTATAAAGAATGGATAAAAGATAGACAAAAAGAATAACCACTCTTAGATATAATAGAGTAAAATTTCTAAACTTTATTGCACTAACTCAAAAATATAGTAATAAAGTAAACTTGCTTACTTAATCCCTTATACTTCAAAGATGTGTTAAGAGACAGTAAATAAAACTCCTTTCATTTTGCAATGTATCCAAATTTAGAAGTCATAATTCTTTTCCCTCTTGTAAACACCCCACACTTAAAGTTTTGCCATATACTACTAGCTTTATTGCAAACTTCCTTTCTTTTTCTTTTCTTTTCTTTACATATATATATATATATATATATATATATATATATATATATATATATATATATATATATATATATATATATATATACTAGCTTCATTGCTAGCAATTAATGATAATCTGGGTGTTTATAAGGTCAATTTTCACTAATTACTTGACTTCATCCATAACCCTTGCCAATAGTACCAAAAAATCCTCTCCACTAAACTTTTCAATTACCCAACAACTAATAATCCATCCCAATCCTAGAGTGGAAAATTCTTAGAAGGAAAGATAAAGGCTTTTTAGCCTATATGATAAATAAATTAGTGTAACAAAAAAAATAAATATTTAGGCTCAAAATATCTAACAAGAGACAAATGTACATACTGGGTAGGAAACAAGCTAAGTTATGGCAAAACAAGAAAAATATTCCTAGATCACTTTCTAGATTGCTTGAGTCATTTTTATACTTCAAAGGGTGATGAGGAAGGTTCTAGTGTCCTAAAATTCCTTTCTCAACGATTTCAAAATACTGGTTTTTCTCTTATTTAAAACTTATCTTTAATACTCAAAAAGTGAAAACTAACATGTAAGGCCCCTAACATGACCCTAATTGAAATTACATGTTTTGAGTAGGATTTTATTTGATTAAGATTAAATTATAAAAGTGAATTTCACATAAGGTATGGGACAAGTGATGAATTATTTATATTATATTAATGGCATAAAGAAATTAAATTATTATTTAGGTTTAATAATGTTCAAGGGTGTAATTGAGAAATTAAGTATTAATTCAGGGGTCAATTTATAAATATGGCAATTTAAGAGGCAAATGTGAATAAAAGAAAGATTTGAGAGGTTGATTTAAGAGAAGGAATAAATGGATAGGTCAATTCATAACATGTAATAAATGAAGGGGTTTTATTGGGAAATGCAACAAGTGGAATGGTTTAAAAGAGAATTTACCATTTCCATTATAAAAGTCAATTCATTTTAGGATAGAAAATGTATGGAGGGCCAAATTTTTGAGCAAGAAATTCCAAATTTTGGTTTTTCTCTCTTCATTTTCTTTGATCTTTTAAGGCATATTTAAGTGTTCTTAAAGAACTCTTTGCATGTGGAAATTGATCAAGATAATTAGTGTTAAACTTTAAGGTAAGCATACTATTTTGGTGTTCATCTTCTTTTTAGTTGGTTAATGATGGATTGAGTTAAATGCTGGAAATATGATAAGTGAATGAATCATTGATTAAGGAGAAGAAGAAGAAGAAGAAGTAAGGATAAAAGGAAAAGGAAAAGTACAAGAGTGAGCTAGGTGGAAATTTTGGCCAAGGTATGGGATTGTGTGATGTTGTGCATATGTGAATCTTCAAGTTTTCCTTTGCATGCAAATTAGATTTTTATATTAGAATTTAGAGACATTAAGGTATGGCAAAAGGGATAGAAGAACTTAGAGTTTTAGAGGGATTACTCCCTTAATAGTTCAATGTTGTTGAACAATGATTGCTCTAAGGGAAGATTGATCATGCAAAGGTTCATAACCACTTGTAGTATATACATGTTCCAATTTGTGTTTGATTTCAATTAGTGAAATCTAATTAAAGAGGTAATTGGAATGTTAAGAATTAATAATGTATGGAATCGGAAATATAATGGTGTTAAGTTAGTGTAAGCTATGTTGGCAAAAAATGAATCCTTATAAGAGTTGTGTTGGTGTAAGTATATTGAAATTGTATAATTTGCGTCTATCGCGCTCGCGATAATAATTGTGCTCACGATAATACCCTATATGTGGACTCCATATTTGCTTCTGTCGCATCTGCAACTTTGGTCGTACTCGTGACAATACACTATATGGACTGTTATATTAGCCTCAACCGCGCTCACGACTTTCTCATTTAACATGTACTCTTATTTATTGCCTTGCTTTTGTATGTGAGAACATGTTATACCATCTTAACATCTCTATAGACTATGTATAGTTAAATTATGATCAAAGAATCCATTGAATTACATGATAAAATGCAATTGAAATGATATGACATGTTATAAAGTTTCATATGTGAAGCATGTGTTATGATGAGCTATCAAATAGGTATGTTCCACTATTTTATTGAAAAGGCATGATATGCACACATGTGAAAGTTATTGAAAATAAGTTAAAAGAACATGAAAGGCTATATGTTAGATGCTTTTGAAATAAAGAGATGCTTAACACTGCTATGAACACAGGTGATGTCTGATGATAACATACTTGAGTATATAATCATGATGATATGTATAATCAAATATAGATATTTGTGTTACTATAAGAATACATGAAATACATGATTATACACTGGAGAATTGTGTATTAAGGTAAGATCACATACTTGTGCAAAGTGTATGATATAAGCAAGTGTCTTAAATTAAAGTACTTGAAAACTAAATTGCCTGCTATTAAAGTTCAACTATAGATAGATAGGCACCTATATGGATATTGCAGTTGCCCCTGTTGCCCCCGTTTGTGTCTATGTTACTATTGATCCCGTTTGGATCATGAACAACCCCATTTGGATTGTTAGCTTATCCCGTTTGGGTTAGCTTGATCGGTCCCCTATTTTGTTAACCTCGTTTAGGTCCATGTTTCGATATCCTCGAATATCCTCTATTTTGATACCCTCGGGTATCCCCTATTTCCCGTTATCCACCTTTAGAATTTAAGCAGGCTAAAATAAAGTGTAAATGCATTACAGTTAATTTCAATACAGATAAAGCATATGATATATGAAATAATATGATAAACTGTGATTTTTATTACATATGTTATGCTGATATATGTTATAAACTAATCCTTTTATGATATTTTTAAATTCAAGCATGATGAAATAAATATAAAACTATATTGTTAATGATCATGTTATGTTTTGTTATATATACTTATTTTAAATATGTTATTTTATTATTTTCAATTGTCATATGTTATATATTTTTGACGACCACTGTGAGTGGCTGTCTTTCATAATTATAATCCCCACTAAGCTTTATAGTTTAGCACGGGTTATTTTATCCGTGTAGGTTCAGTAGTCAAAGCTTTTGCACATGAATGAACTTTGCATCAGAACAGGCCAACACCAGTTCATAGAAGTTGATGTAGGGTTATTTTTGTTAAATTTGTACAAGTTCCTTTCACATGTTTAATATGTATAAAAAGCTAATTAATATATGTATGTCATATGAAGTAGATGATGTAATAAGCTCATCAAAAGAATGCTAGTATATGCATGCATATAGGAGCTAGAATGTTTACGCACATATATATGCTAGATAAATTGCTGAATGCTATGCATGACAATGAAAAGATTAAGATAGTTGTAGCTAACTTGAATATGGAGAGTGGGTTGTAAATAAGTCATTATGCATATGTGGTTAAAGTGATGGAAGATGTATGAATACCTATTTGATGTACAGGTTGTTTAATTAAATAGACCATTTGATATGATTAATGATGATTTAATTGGGATAATAACCTACTATAATAGGACTGTAAGATATAATGATACATGATAAAGGCATTAGGATATGGTGTTTCATATCAAATATACATCAAGTTGAATGATAAATTAGCGAAAATTTCATTAAACAACATGTGTGCTTTAATGCTAAACAAGGAATTTGACTATTGCACATTCTAAGTTAAAGTTTAATAAGTTTAAAATTTTTTAGTATTAAAAACTAGTTTTAAATTGAAGAAAAACCAATGTATTAAAATAGTTGAATGCTAAATTAGCTAAAATTTCATTAAACAACATGTTTGCCTTAATGCTAAATAAGGAATTTGACTATTTCACATTTTAAGTTAAAGTTTAATAAGTTCAATTTTGAGAAAAAAAACAACGGAGAACTAAGTTAATTGCAAGCTAAACGACAATTTAAACTAACTATATCACTAGCATAATCGAAAAATATAGAAAACATACTAAACTACTAAAAGACTAGCAAAACAAAAGCATTAGTCTTACTACTAAAACAAATGATAAAATTACTAACATAACGGTTACAATAAAAGCAATAAACTAATAAAAAGAAAAATGATAACTAAACAACAAAATGAAAACAAAAAAAAACACAAAACAAACAAACTAAAAGCTTTCATGAATTAAAAAGGGGAGGTTGAAATTCTACTTCCTGAATCTAAATAAAATTGAGTTTAGATGAGCTTTATCCCCCTTAAAAGAAACTTACTATCCTCAGCAAAATGGATCTTAAGTCATTGGCAGAAGTGGTGGTGGTAAGAACTACTACCAAAAATATGTAGTGAAATGCTCAAAGCTTGAGGCAAGATGCTCGAAATTCGTGGTAAGATGCTCCAAGCTCTTTTGTAGACTATCAATTTACCCAGCTTGCAAATCTAATCTACCGTTGAACTAGTCTATAAAAGTTATCATTTGGGGTGAAAGAGCTTTTTCAGCTGGTAATTCCTCTTAGTGCTTAGCCTTTGCCTCATTTTCATTTATTTATTTGTTCACCGTGCCCAACACCAATCAAATGCAAGTATTCAGCCATATCCGTCCAGTGGAGATGTGGTTTTTCCCACATTACCTTCATATGCTTCAACATTGCATAATTAATGTACTGGATATCACCAAGAAGATTATCCCCCATATCTAAGTGTTTCATTGCCTTTTCCATAATAGTGGAAATCCATCCATTAGAGATAACCTTAACAGCATGAGGCTTCTTTTGTAGATCCTCTATCTTTTGCCATAGATAAACTGCACCATTAATTCGAATCCCTTCAACCATACACCTCAATAGCATTGACTCACCTACGTTGATTACGCTCAAGCCACCAAGATAGTTATAGATTGTGATTGATAGGAATTGATATAAAACTCATAGTGCATGATCCCTCAAAGAGTGAGCCTTAGTCTGGCTTACATTCTATACCACTAAGTTGATAGGATCTCTAATTAATGCCCAATTCTCACTTGGGGTTGCATTAGGCAATTCAGTAATCCCATCCAATTGAAAGCCCAAATACTTTGTAAATTTAGGGAAATCCATTATGTAGGTTTTCCTTCCAAGTTTAAAGCTCACAGTACCAGTATCCTCCTCATCCTCAAAGTAACGACGAAAGGAAGTGAGGGAGTCTCTTGCAAGTGAAGGAGTCTATTAAAAGTGAGGGGTGAACTTTCATCCTCTTCTGGATAAAGTCTTCCCAACCAATGTTTCTAATTAGTGGCAAGATCTCATCCCATAAACTTCCATCAGGTATATCCAGGAAAAATCATTCAAGTAGGTTGGATTGACATATGTTGCAGTCCCAAAGTATTCGTACAATGGAATATTCTCCACATCCACATATGGTGGAATGTGCAATCTGAAAGAGCTTGAAGCACCACCATGTCTTCATCACTTAGGTGCCACTACACAATGCAAAAATAGCACAAATAAGTGACTAACATTGAAAGATTAAAGCTTGACTCCATTGCCTAGGGTGAGGGAGATGAGTCTTAGGTGAGGGAGTTCAAAAGTGAGGGAGGGGATTGGGTAAGGGAGGCTTATAAAGGGTGAGGGCCTTGGGAGAAGGGAGAAGGTAGATGAAAGGGAGCAAACTCCCTTGAAAAAAGGCTAGAAGCCCTCAAACGAGGTGAAGAAATTGGGAAAGAAGAGGGCAAGAGGCCCTTGGGTGAGGCAGAAAGCACTCGGGCGAAGAGAAGAAAATGGGTTAAAAGGGAGCAAGCTCCATCGGCTGAGGGCTAGGAGCCCTTTGATAAGGAGGTGGTGGCTGGACCAAGAAAGCCAAGAAGACCTCAAGAGAGGGAAAAAACCCTCGAGAGAGGAGATTCTCTCGAGAATTCCAAGGCCAAACACTAAAAACTCAATTTTCATGCATTTTTAAGCTCAATACCTATAAAGTAACTTAATCCTCATTTGATTTACCTCATTCCCTCTCAAAATTACCTTCTAAATTTCCAATCAACTCCACGTAAAAGCTCTTAAATAATTAAAGACAAATCACGATAATTAGTCTCCTCTTTGAACAATCAACCAACTCTTAGATACAACCACATATGCACTCAATTATAGTTAAAGTACAATTCCAATCCACTTCAAACTTAAAATATGAGTAACTCTTCCACCAAACTAATAAAAGAAAAACAAACTCACACTTCAACAATGAATACAACTAAAGAAAAGCTCCAAAAATCAATTCAAACTAAAGAAATACACACAAAAAATAAAAGTAAATTAAAGAGTTTAGTTCTAAATGTATAAAGTCCTCAGCTAGACTTTTAGAACCGCCTTACTTGTCATAAAAAATCAAGGTTGCCTCAGTAACCTCCAATTGAGCAACACGATAAGGCTTTAATCTGTGGCCATTAACTTTATAATCCCACCCATCCTTTAGATTCTTAATGGTGATCACTTTGAATTCATTGCTTGAGACCATTTGATATGGCCCCAACCATCTAGATTTTAGCTTACTTGGGAACAACCTCAATTGATTATTGTATAGCAAGACCAACATACCAGGAGCAAATTTCTTATGATTTAGATTGTTGTCATACCAATGCTTCATTTTCTCCTTGTATAGAGCAGCATTGTTATAAGACCATTGTTGAAATTTCTCAAGCTCATTGAGCTACAAACATTGCTTTTCTCCTATACATCTCAAATCAAAATTAAGTAGTTTTATAGCTCAATATGCCTTACACTCTAGTTCAACCAACAAATGACATATTTTCCTAAAAACCAACGTAAATGGAGACATACCTATAAGGGTCTTAAATGTAGTTCTTTAGGCCCAAAGAGCCTTATCTAACTTTTGAGGCCAATCGTTTCTAGCATTATCCATTGTTTTCTCTAAGATTGATTTCAACTCCCTATTAAACACCTCTACTTACCCATTTGCTTAGGGATGATATGGGATTGTAATTTTATACCTAACACCAAATTTCCTAAGCAATGCTTTGAATTAATGGTTGACAAAATACTTGCCCCCATCATTGATAATAGCCTAATAGCCACTACTTCTACCCACTTACTTACATAATTTATAGCAACTAGGATATACTCAAACCCGAATGAGTTTGAAAATGGCCCTATAAAGTTAATATCCAAGACATCAAAGATTTTAACTTCTAAAACATTATTCATTGGGATCTCATCTCTTTTTGAACTATTTTCTACACGTTGACACCTATCACATGTTTCTACAAAAGATTTAACATTAGCAAAAAAATAAGTTCAAAAGAAACCTGATTGGAGAATTTTTGCAACTGTATGATTTGACCCATAGAGACTCCAACCTCTCCTCTATAGTATAGTCTCATAATATATACTTGCTCCTCCTTCGAAATACATCTCCGAAGCACTTAATCGGGAGATAACTTGAACAAATATGGGTCATCCCATAAGTAATGCCTTGCATTTTCCTTTAACTTTTTCTTTTGTTGCCAAGTTAGGTATTTTGGAAGGTAACCTCTTACAAGAAAATTGCTACTATCAACGAACCAAGGATTCAAAATTTCACATAAATAAATAGCACAAATACATTGATACTGTGACTTTGGAACTAAGGAGATATGGCCTAAATATTTCAAATGAGAATACTATTGCCAATAACTCCTTCTCTGTGGTGGTGTAATTAACTTGTGCACCAGTGAGTGTGTGACTTGCATAGTAAATGGTATGAAAAGCTTTTCCTTTCTCTGGCCTAAAATCGCTTCCACTGTATAGTCACTAGCATCACATATAATTTCAAATGGTAAACTCCAATTCAGTGATGCTATGACCGATATTGTGATTGACTTTTTCTTCAATAGATTAAAAGCCTACAAACACTAGCATCACACATAATTTCAAATGGTAAACTCCAATTCGATGATGCTATAATCGATCTTATGATTAACTTTTTCTTCAATAGATTAAAAGCCAATAAATACTCATTATCAAAGTTAAATGCAACATCTTTAAGTAGTAAATTGGAAAGTAGCTTAGTAATTTTAGAAAAATCCTTGATAAACCGTCAATAGAAACTAGCATAACCAAGAAAACTCCTAATGCCTCTAACACTCATAGGGGGAGGTAATTTATCAATCATATCTAATTTTGCCTTATCTACCTCAATTCCTCTTTCATAAATTTTATGCCCTAAAACTATATCTTCCCTTACCATAAAATGGTATTTTCTCCAATTAAGGACAAGGTTAGTTTCTTCACACCTTTCCAAAACCAATGAAAGGTTAGACAAATAAAACTCAAAATCATGACCATACAAAGTAAAATAATCTATGAAAACCTTCATGAATTTTTCAATGAACTCATGAAATATGGCCATCATATAGCTTTGAAAAGTGGCAGAGGCATTACATAGACTAAAAGGAAATCTCTTATATGCAAATGTGCTATAAGGGCATGTGAATGTGATCTTCTTTTAGTCTTTTGGGGCTATAGGAATTTGTATATACACTGTATACCCATCTAAAAAATAGTAAATTTTGTTACCGACTAAGCTTTCTAACATTTGGTCAATAAAATGTACAGGAAATTATCCTTCCTAGTGGCATTATTCAACCTTCTATAGTTTATACACACTCTCGAGCCCATCACTGTGCGTGTAAGGATGAGTTTATTTTTCTCATTAGTCACTTTTTAGGCACATATTAGACCAAACTAACCCAACTACTATCAGAAATAGGATAAATAATACCTACATTAAGCAACTTATGTACCTCTTTCTTCATGACTTCTTGCATTGCTGGGTTGAGTCTTTTTTGGGGTTGTACCACTAGCTTGAAATCACTCTCTATAGGAATCCGATGTGTAAATAGCTAGGGCTAATTCCCTTGAGGCTAGATGTCACCCATCTAATGGCTCCTTTATGCATCTTCAACACCTCAATAAGCATTTCTTCTTCCAAACCAATCAAAAGAGAAGAAATAATTACTGGTTTTGCATTTGCCTCTAAAAACACATATTTTAAATGTGAAGGAAGAGGTTTAAGTTTAAAAGTATTGTCTCCCTTAGGAGGGGAAAATTCTTCCTCCTTTGTTTTTTCCTCATTGTGCTCTTTTTCTAACTCCTTTAAAAGTTCTTCCTCTTTTTCACCTACTTGTTCCTTACTCTTTAAGTGCATTAGACAACCTTGAAGCTCATTCACTATAAAAAAAATTGTAAAATAGTGATGGCAAATTCTGTCGCTAATCAATGAATTTTCGTCGCTATGTGAATGTAGTGACTAGACAACTGTTCGTCACTATTTGGCCGTCATTAACATATTCAATGACTAAAATACTAATTTTAGCGATGAAAATTCCATCACTACAATGAAAAATCCATCACTAATTAACCCCTAAAATCAGTCGTCATTCTATTAAGAAAATATTAGCGACTAATTATTTGGTCGCTATTTTTAGTGGCTAAAAATAGATTATTTTTGCAACAGTTTGGTGTAATTTATTTTTGTTGCTAAAAATTATCGATGAACTTTAGTGTCGCTATTACTGTCGCTAATTTTGTCTATTTACTGAATTAGCATATTTTTAGCGACAAATAGACTCATTGCTATATTAAAATTTTTAATTTGTTTATATTTATGAATTTATTTTTTATATATCATTGAATAATATATTAATTCATTGTTTATCCAATATTTAATAGATACCATATATAACTATATAAATGCAAATCCAAATGTAATTTATAAATTTGTAATATAAAACATAGTATGAAGTTATACCTAATATACAATTACGAATTACTTGAAATACTAAATGACTTTCTCAACCCGCAAAGTATCATCCTAAACAATAAATCATAGTACTAAAAATAACATCCAAATTAACATTAACAATAATGTTCAAATAAAATAATTAGTAAGCAGTGGCGATGTCAATTTGAGGTAGAATCATGATTACTGGATGGAGAATCATCATGTGGATTACCTCCTTGTGCACCTAAAGGGGAAACGTCATCATGTGCAGGTGTTTTAGTATTAGTATTAGGCTGAATAGGTGGTTGTTGAACCCCCAAGTGAGGAAGCAATGATCGAATAGTCCGTCCGACAATCTCCTCGACATCTTCCTTTGTCAATAATATCACATTCAAATGGGAGGCATTGCTTGTACCAAAACAACTTGATGTACCTGATGGAGAAACAACAGGCGGCACATATGAGCTAAGTCCATATACTTTTTCCTTTTATTGTATCTTGCAACCTCCAAAAATAACTCGGACTCATCCACAGATGACTTATCTTGCGATCGCTCAAATCAGAGTTGCTCATATCTCTCTTATAAAACCACAACAATTTGTAACAAGAATAAATATAAGAACAACTCATTATCAACAATCATTTGCCATTTAAATAACTCATCAAATTCATTATTATTCAATAAAATGTTTTTTTTCAAATAAGAAACGTAGACAATAATCACTCTTTATATGATTCTTTGATCTTTTGAATATATTTATCAGTCCCAATTATGTCTTCCAAATATTCAAGAAAACCTTCATCAGGGGGTTGCATTGGAGCTATAAGAATTAACACTCGATCAGAATTTATATTTTTATAGATAATAAAAGCTTTCTTTTTTTTCTTTTTTCTTTTTTCTTTTTACAATAGAGGCTTACTTGCATGTACATTTCATAGCTCTCTTACATTGGGATAATACATATTAATAATTGAAAAATAATATCCTAAACTAACCTTGGGATTTTTGCACAAGTTTTCGATGCACAAGCTATTGCATTTAACTTCCTACACCATGCAACAACACTGAAAAGATAAATGTTTTAAAATGTGAGGCTCATCTATTCACAGAATATATCACTCAGTCTAACATAGGTAGCACAAAGAAGATGTAAAGCCTTCATATAATCAGATTCCATATCATGAGAATCATTAATATAATAATAAGACATAACAAAAACACAAATGATAGTTATGCCACTTGGGGCACATTATTAGGACTATGAATTTAAATGGTAAAGTAGGACCGCTCAAGTAGGATAGTATGATTGTTGGTAACATTAATTTTTGCAATAAAAAAATTAAAGATTTGTGGTAACTATGATTGTAGGTAACATTAATTTTGGCAATAACAAAAACTGAAGATTTGTGGTAGCAAAGCACCTTCACACTGATGCAACTGCAGCAATAGGAAGAATGGATGATGAACATAGACATTCAAAACCTTAAGATAAAAAATGTCAAGCTGTATCATGTACAAATTTCCAAAGAAATGTGGAAACTCTAAAAGGCAGGTATTCGACAAGTAACTACATTTTCTACTCTTTTTTTCTTTTCTTTTTTCTTTAACCACTTCACTTTTTAAGGGAAATAAGAGTCAAAACATACACCAACAAATATGTTGGTTTTAAGCACCAAAAGCCTTTAAACAACTCAATAAAGGTACAGAAGTTCAAATTCCACTAAACTATCCCTAATTAACTTTTACCTCAATTCAGACTTAAAGCAACAACCATCAAGACACAATTCACACCATTTAAATTTTATTTTTGCATTTCATAAACTTAGCGAGTGATTATATTTTTAAATGTTCAATCTGAACTATTGGGTTTATAAGAAAGCTTCTATTCAACCATTATTAGCACTACATTTAAAGGGATGTGATTAAGCATAATTTAGTCTATAAGAAAGCTTCACCTAAGCTTGGTGCATTTCTGATACCATATAAAATGGTCTATTATTTAATGCATATTTTTTTTACTTTAGGTAGCTAAGTATGTTAAATTATTTATAGTTTATGTGTTTTTGTCTAGTTTATGTGTTTGCTTGTATTTCAAGTAAATTTGGGTTAAAAAGGTAGAAGAAACAATTAGAGAAGCAAGCCAGAGCACAAGTCATGAGATTTGTCTAACTCATAATGAAGAGAAAGAGCAGGGCATGACCCTGAAAAATGTCACGAGTCGTTATAGAAAGCAAAGTAATTTGATTCATGATGGTTGTCTGAGTTGTGAAAGGAAGCATGAAGAGAGACACGACTCGTGATGGTTGTCCAAGTCGTTACAGAGGCAAAAGGGACACAACTCACAAAGGTTATCCGAGTTAATCCAGGCACTAGTTCTCAAGCGATGCAATTTTTCATCCCACCTTTTCTCAACCACCAAGTCTTTTCATCAGGCCTTTTCATGGCAACTTTGCACCATCTAATGACAAATTGGTTCTCAAATACACCATCACTGACCACCAATATATAGTATCATAGAAGCTACGTGCCAAAAGGACCTTTAGTTTTGCTAGTTACTAAAATTGCAACCCATATTTCTCCATTAAAATCCACTCTCCTTTATAAAAATAAATATATAAACCAAACAACAAATAAAACAAAAGAAGACCAATACATAATGATAGATAGAAAATGCTCAAAAATATACAAAACAGACCTAAACAAGGACACTGACCAAGAACTTAACTGCAAATAAACTAAACATCTAAGAGCCTATTTCCAAACAAAATAGCAGAAAAAATAGTTCTGCATTATAAGGTTAAAACCACAAAAAGTGGTCATTTAATTACAAAATCAGGTAAATAAAATTCAATATTCAGGCTATTTCCTTCCATCACTCTCAGCAATTCCAGCATTGGTTTAGAATTGGACAATTTTTCTTCATTTAAAAAGAACATTATCCCACCAAAAAAAGTTGATATATTTGATATCATATATAATGGTCTATATTTTTTATGCATATTTTCTTTATTTTAGGTAGTTAGTAGGTTAAATTATTTATATTTTATGTGTTTTTGTATAGTTTATATGTGTGCATGTATTTTAGGTGAGTTTGGTCTAAAAGGAAGAAGAAATAGTTAAAGAAGCAAGCCAGAGCACGACTCGTGAAAGAAGACACGACTCGTGATGAAGAGGAAAAAGAAGCAGCATGACTCATGAAGCACATCCGAGTCGTTACAGAAAGTAAGGCTATTCGAGTCGGCAAGTTTTTTTGAGTCATGAACAGAAGCTAGAAGAAGAGCACGACTCGTGATATTTGCACGAGTCGTTACAGAGAATAAGACAGCACGACTCGTGAAGGAGGACATGACTCATGAAGAGAAGAAACAAGCTAGAACATAAGTCGTGAAGAGCGTTTGACTCGTTACAAAACCATGAAGGACACGATCGTGAAGGTTGTCCGAGTCGGTCTAGGCACCAGTTCTGAAGTAATATAATATTTCATCTTACCTCTTTTCAACCACCAAGTGTTTTCATAAGGAATTTTTGTGGCAACTTTTCACCATGAAATCTATTCTAAAGAGGCATGATTTGGGGTGTAAATTTCTCTATAAATAGGGACTCAATATGCAGTTGTAGAGAGTTATTTTTCTGGATATA
The DNA here is from genome assembly GCA_037975025.1 of Excoecaria agallocha. NCBI lineage: Eukaryota > Viridiplantae > Streptophyta > Magnoliopsida > Malpighiales > Euphorbiaceae > Excoecaria > Excoecaria agallocha. Next base: position 52,639,725 of record CM075806.1, on the reverse strand, counting down.
CAATTGATGTTTATATAGTTGTTATACTTAGTTTTTAGTAGATGATGACAAAGGAACAAATCCAAAGAAACAAGAGATACATCAGAAGGTTTAAATACAAAGTACAATATCTGGCACTACAAGAAAAATCAAAAATAGCAACGAAAATTTTTTCTTCAGTAAATTACTGAAGCAAAAACTCATTTTGTAGGAAAAATGGCAGCAAAATATATTAGGTTACGATGGAATAAGAATTTCGTAGTAAAAACATGAGGTAGAATTTAGCTACGAAAATGAAAATTTCATAGTTAAATTAGCTGCAAAGTTTCATGGCTGAAAATAAATACCAGATTTACCGAAGGAATTAAAATTTCATAGGTAAATTACCTACGAAAAAGTATTTTTGTAGGAAAATTTACCTACGGAATTACCTTTTTGTAGGCAATTTACCGACGGTATTAATTTTCATCGGTAATTACCTATGAAAAAGCAATTCAGTAGGGAAATTAAATACGAAAATATTTTTTCGTAGGTAATTTACCTACGAAATTACTTTTTCACAGGTAATTTACCGGCTATATTAATTTTCATCGATAATTACCTACGAAAAAGCAATTTCATAGGGAAATTACCTATGAAAAAATATTTTCGTAGGTAATTTTCCTACGAAATTACTTTTTCATAGTCAATTTATCGACTGTATTAATTTCTATCGATAATTACCTACGAAAAAGTAATTTCATAGGTAAATTGCCTATAAAAAAATATTTTTGTAGGCAATTTTCCTATAGAATTGCTTTTCCATAGAAAATATTTTTTCGTAGGTAATTTCCTTACGGAATTGCTTTTCCATCGATAAATTTCCCTACATGTAAGGTAAAATAAGATTCCGTCTGTAAATTACCTACAAAAATTTCATTCCCAATTGCAATTTCACTCCATTATTTATTACATTTAATTTATTTTTTCACATAATTATTACCATTAATTAAATATGTGGCTAATGATAGACTTCCTTATTTGTATGCTTAATTTTGTTATTTTTTCATGTCAAATAGTTATATTTATATATATCCATTTCAATAATTTTTTCAATCAAAATTATTAATTCTACAGAATTTAGCCATTTACAGATGTCTTGTCTCGATTTTCAACACCTATATTAATTTGTAACACCTCAAATGATATAATCCGAAGAGAAATTTTAATGAAATTGGAATTGATATTAAGTCTAATTTTAGGACATCCAAATAAACTAAATGATAATAAAAAATTATATATGCAAGGTAAAATAGATAAGAATTTAAATAGAATGAGATTTAAGAATAATTAAGTGAGAACCAAATTTGCATAAATATATAGGATGTTAACTTTGTATTACTAAGTGTGGGTTTCTTCTGACCCATGAGGAGAGCCCAATAAATTTGGCCCTTGTCTAAAGTCCAAAAGGGACATATATTTAAGAGACTTGAATAGTGTATGTCTCTTAAGTGTGTGTGAAAATCGGATGAGTGAGAGTTGAAGGAAGAGAAAATCAGTTTTTCTTCTTCACAAAGTTGTCCCATATTTTATTTTTTACCATAGATTCAACCGTTGGATCGAGCTAAAATTTGGAGAGAAGCTTCTTCACACATCAATATTCATTTGAAATGGTGAAGATTAGATTTTGATGTCCAAAGATGATTTTGTGGCTGGGAAAATAGATTTTTCTTTTACATAGACCAGTCCCATTAATTCTTCATTTCCTAGAGATTCAACTGTTGGATTGAGCTTTATTTTAGACAGCATCTTCCTTATATCCTGATCTTTATTATCAATGGTGAAGATCGGATTCTGGCATTTGGAGGTCAGTTCGTGGCACATGATTATTGCCACTCCTCAAGTGACGTGGATAAATATAAGCCTTTGATATGATTTATTTATTTTTAGTTACAATAGATGCCTATTCTTGCTAATATTTTCAACTCTCAATCAAATATAGATGTTCTCTATGTCTATTTTTCTAAATTCTAATATAGGATAGATACATTCTATATTTATGTTGGTTATAAATAACCTACAGGGTATCACTCTTTTAAGTCTCAATTTTTTATTTTTTTTTAATTGATAATTTTTAAATTTCGATTTAATTTGTATTAATTATTTTATAATTTCGGTTCGATTGACTAAAATTTTAAAATTTTGATATTTGATTTTATCGATTTGATTCGATTATTGAACCAAACTGCTATTGCTCACTACTAGTAATATAGGCCCAACAAATATAGACTCCCACTAGATTATATTCAATTCGACCTAGGCCCAATAAGCCCATTACAATGGGCCCAAAAATTTGTTAAGCCCAAAAGAAAGGAGCCTATTAGGGAAATTTTTTGCCTTCTTGAAAACCCTAAAAGACGCGCTATAAAAGTGAGGGTTCAATTTAAACACCGCTCTCTTTCCTTAAGCTGCAGCTAGTCACCCTCTGTGCCTTCAAACAATCAAGGCTAGGGTTTAGCTAAATTATCTTCGCTGAAGCCATGGCGGACAAGGCAGTTACTATTCATACCAGGAAGTTCATGACCAACTGCCTCCTCTCCAGGAAGCAATTCATAAGGCTCCTCTCCTCTCATCTCATTTCATTGGATCACAGATATTATTTTGTTGAAACTAAGAATTGAAGAAGCTAAAATTTTTATTAATTTTGTGTATTTGATGATTATGCCGGTATTTATTTTTTATTATTTATTTTATTTATTTATTTATTATTATTATTATTAGTATTATTATTATTATCTAGAGTAAGATTAATGATTAATTTAAGAGTTTAAGTAGCTTTCAAATCTTTAAATTACGTAAGGTATTATGTTTTATTGCCATTGTTTCAATTGAGTTTCTTGGGAAGCTAATGGGCTCTAGTTTCATGTGTAGTCTTAGTTTTTACCCTACAAGTGAGGTTGGTTTTAAGTATATGATGCTGGCCAAAGATGTGATAAGTATATTTGCTACTCTTGATGGGTTTCAGAGAACCCATTTGATGATTCTTAATTTACTTATTTTTTTCCCGTATAAGTATATATTTGATAGACTCATTTTTTTGAAATGGAAACAATTATGCACTTGTATAGTGTTATATGGAGTATTGAATTTGAGATTACCACTTTACAAGATGCCTCAGTATTTTGATGAAGTATAATAAACCTGTGTTTGTTCTTCACCAGATCTAAGGTACGCTGATGTTAGCCATATCAACACCAGATCTACAGTTCCATTTTTAATTTCTTTTTTTAGAGTTAAAATTATGATCTTTATGTTCATTTCTCAATCATACTTGTTTTCCTTTCTTGTTCTGATATAGATTGAGATGTTTCTTCTATACTTTCTTATATATCCTAGTTGTAGTGAAAAATAGTTTGTTTATATTAGCCATTTTTTTGGTACTTGTAAGAAGGAAAAAGGAAAAGGAGAAAATTATATTGTTCTGACCTGTCTATGTATGCTCTAACTTTTATCTTCTGCAACATGTCATTAACAAGAAGAAAATAACTTATTTAGCTATGCTGTTGGAAACTGATTTCTATAAATTATTGGCCTAGTCCATACTTTAGTAAAAGTTGTTTCTCTTTTTCTTAGTCTTCTCCACCTATCGAGGGTGCTTTTAGTTTTCAAATAAGTTTAAGATTTTACTAGACATGGTATGCATAAAAATGATGAGACACTTTATGCTAATTTTTCTAAAAGGTCAACTATGTAGCAATTGTCATTCCTTTTATAGCAAAAGCTCTTTGCAGTCTCTATGTTGGGAACATGAAAAATCAATTTTGCAAACTAGCATATAAATTCCTTAGTTTATTTACTATTTTAGGATTCAAAGTTGGACATTTGATTTTAAGATATGTGTCTTTTCGAAAACATATCCTTTCTGCCCTTTTAAACTCATCTCCTATTTTCTTAAAAACTTATTATGTTTTCTTAAGTTGCTTGATAGCGCTCTATCGGTTCAAATAGCAAAGTCTTCCAGCTTGTAAACCTATCCTAATGCCATCATAGGTGAGTGTGTGAAAGCTGTGATTATATCTTAATCTCTCATTTATTTGATAGCATCATTTCTTCACTGACTGCCCCTTTTTTAGGTTATCATAATATTTTTTATGATTGGTTTAGTTTTCCTTCCCATTGGGCTTGTCACTCTCTATGCTTCTCGCAGTGTAAATACCTTCTTTTATTGCATTAACTATTTATCCTTTTTATTTGTCTACTTTTGTTAACTACATGATTAATTGTTAGTTGATGGTATCTTTGTAGGTTACCGAAATCATGGATCGGTATGATGCAGATTGTGTACCTGAGGCATTTAAAGGCAATAAGGTTTCATATATCAAAAATACTTTAGTGCCCAAAAATTATACCCGATACTTGAAGCTCATATATTTTGTTCTGCTTTTAACTTTTGTTTGTTGTGCACTGTTTTCATAATTGATCTGTTATTATCTTGTTGAGATTCCTGAAGTTATCAAGAATCGAAATTGGAACCTTCCTTTTTTACTTTTGTATATAAATGAACTGAAAGTGCATTATTAAATTCTTAAAGCTTTTCGGGATGTCCTAGATTCGTAATCAATATCTTTTCCTTTTTCTCTTACTTTTCAATGAGTTCTCTTTTGCACAACATGAAGCAGATGAACTCTACAAAGAATATTGCAGTGCCCTATATGTTGTGATTATCCTAACCTATAATTTGCAAAGAATTTTCCCATATGATTATAAATAAGTTTTTGATTAATGGTTACTATTCTAAGTTGTTCGCTATGTCAGTTTACTCACATTTTTAATGCCACGAGTTTAGATGATTAGTTGCAACCTCTAAGAAGTAGTATGTAAGGGAGCTAACTTTCATCCCTTGACTTGTGTGCAGTGAATAGCCTGTTAGTGGTCTCTTACCATCAGTTTCTTCTGTTAGCTGGTAGCCTTCATAGTTATTCAAGGAACTATTAAAATAATCTTTGTAATAACTTTTCAGTTTTTGTTTAAGAAATGTTCATAATTTGCTTCTACCGTGATGGCTCCTCTTAAAACACTAGTTACCTTCCTAGCTTGCTATCCACAGATTTTATGCTTTAAACAACCTTTTTTCTTTATTCAGAATCCTATAAAGTTCACGTCATTAGCTTCTGATTGATTTGCATGTACGTTAAAGTAGAAGTGATTAGTAGCTCTTAAGTAGACTGGAGTACAAAGACACAAGTTCCTGTAAACCTGAATAGTTCAACAATGATCTTCCTATTATCCCTTGTGGGTTGATTGTATGGAGTTTGTTCAATGATAAGTATACATTTATTGATGGGACAACAGAATTAAAGGTCAGCCGGAAGAAAATTGCATGGGAGAGTGACCGTAATCACAAATTTGGGAAACATGTATATCCCTTCAATTTCTAGAATGGGACCTTAATTGGTGGTGGAAAGCTAGATCCAAATATTCCTGTAAGTACTAATAGAGCTTTTTATTATAGCACTGTTTTAAATCTAATAGCAATGTGATCCATGCATCAACATCATTTACAAATCTGTGATATGTTATTTTATAAGAAATGTGAATTTGAAGAATATGGAGATCCGAATAGTATTAGTAACTGTTGGGAATTATCGGTTACATGCATCTCATACATAAGCGAAATTTAAAATTTTTAACCAATAAATGTGATATTACCATGAATTTACAACATACATATTAACGAGAATAAGAAAAATCACCTTTGATTTTTGTTGAACAGTTGATTTTCCTTCTCACTGGGTTGTCGCAAACCACAATGTCCAAAATCGAACACCTTCAATGAGTAATCCACACAAGAAAAGAATAGAATGAACCAACAATTAGGAGAAACAAGGGTTGGCTGAAAATTCTAGATGCTAGCTAGGGAAGGTGGCGGCTAGGGCTTTTTGAGTGAGAGAAAATCTTTTATCTTAATTGTTCACACTTAGCCCTAATACCCTATCACTTGGATTTTTATAGTTAGGTTAAAAATCCAACTTCATAATAGGACTGGACTCTTTAAAATTGTTGGAGAAATATTAATTGGGCTTTTGGAATTATTAATAATTTATTTGGGCTCAATTAAATCCAATTTAAGCCCTTTTCATAAAAGACTATGCACAAAACACACAAACTAGGCTCTTTGTGCATATACGTGGATTTAATTACCCAAATGAATTTCAAATCCAACCAAATTAAATATGTAGGCTCCATAATACTTATGAAATATATTTAATTTATTTTAGTCCAAGCATTAGGCCTCTAAGGCCTTCTATTTGTAGTTGGCATGTAATCCTTTCTCTGGAGGGTTTATGCGCCAACATCACTTCTTTGGGCCTCTTTAATTCCTTCAATAGATCTATTAATTATTATATCAGCCCTATAACACTTATAGTTCAATAATAATTAATTATAAAATATATTATTTCAATTAGGTCCATTTTTACAGAATATTTCAAAAAAGTTCCGCGAACAATTTTACTTGATCATAATTAATTAAACTCTTTAATTAATTATTCTCTTATTCACTTCTCTATCCCCATAATAATATCAAATATTATTATCCTTGTCATTTTACCATTTTATCCTTTTCTCTATATGTGTGTAACCTATTGGGTTCCTGTCCATGTTGGCAGTATGATATGTAATTGTGAGTTCTATTCAAAACTCGCATGATTTAAACTCCTTTAAATCATTTTATCAATCCCTATTGATATTTATGATACACTATTATACAAATCATGAGCGGCCTCTAACTAGACATCATGACTACCCAAATATTAGGAAAGTCAAGTGGTTTGACTATACCCTTCCATAGAAACAGTTACCGTTCAATTACTCCTTTCACCACTCTTATCTATATTAGATTCTGAGTATGGATTTTTGTCAATTCATATAAATCTAATTATATATGTTCTATTAATTTATCCATTGTTCCCAAAATGCCCTTCATGGATCTCTATCTATCTTGGCATATTACTCTGGCTAGGGATTCTTTAAACAAGGGAATTATAGAATCATGCGGGATAACTTCCCTTAATAAATCTGGGATGGTGAATCCTTGTCGATCACTCAACTATCTTCAAGTAGGTTATGATATACCCAATCTCCTAACTATGTTCCCCCCTAGTTGGAAGTAATCAGTTATGGAGTCAAAATATACCACTTGCTACTTAAGATAACTTTGGTGATCTCAAGTCTAAGGATACTTACACAACCGCTATGAAGAGATTCCTTACTGACATAGATTTAATATCCATGTGAGGATTCTCTTTACAGGTCTCCAATGAACTTGTTCTTCTGACAAGCATCCACATATAAGCTTTGATTATCTTCTATAATTACAGTTATGAGAACCACTGCTTGAACCATTCAAGAAGCATAACATGTGCTAATCTGTCCGAATTAACAATGTCCTATCTTGTTAATTCTATGACTAGGGATATTTAGATATTAACATATTTGCATGCAATAGACACCTCATATTATGAACACTTTCATGATTTCTTTTGCACTGTGTTTATAATATCAAGGACTTCATTTATTAATTTAAGATTTACAAACCCATGTATTTAAACAAAGTATTAATAAATGAATAATGCCTTTTATTAAGAATATAAATTCATACATATAAAATTCATCCCTTTTACATGGGCTCTAGGGCATACTCTTTAATAATTTTTCACTTACACTAGAGCCAATCACTCATATGTCTCAGACCCATGCTATTTATATGATGATCGTGCTTTATCTGGGAAAGTGCTTTAGTGAGGGGATTCGCCACATTATCATCTGTAGGGATCCTTTCTATTTTTACATCATTTCTAGCTACTATTTCCCTTATGAGATGGTAGTGTCTGAGAACATGCTTGGATTGGTGATGAGACTGTGGTTCCTTTGCTTGCGCAATGGCTCTATTATTGTCACAATATAGAGGAATTGGATCGACAATGCTAGGCACCACTCCTAGTTTAGATATGACCTTTTTTGATCCAGACTGCTTCTTTGGCTGCTTTCAAAGCAGCAATATACTCAGCTTTTGTTGTGGAATCAACAGTTGTTTCTTATTTGGAACTCTTCCAACTAACTGCTTCTCCTCCCGTTATGAACACATAACCAGATTGTGATTTACAATCATCCTTGTTAGATTGAAAGCTGGCATCTGTATACCCACTTTCTTCCAAACTGCCCTCTCCATAGACCAAGAATATATCCTTAGTCCTTCTCAAGTACTTAAGGATATTATTGACAGCTGCCCAGTGTTTCTCTCCAAAATTAGATTGGAATCTGCTTGTGACACTCAAAGCAAATGCTACATCTGGACGTGTACATAACATAGCATACATGATAGAACCAATTACCGATGCATATTGTATTTTATTCATGCTCTCTCTATCCTTTAGTGTCTGCGGACACATAGACTTAGAAAGGTGTTTCCCATGCACCGTAGGTATAAACCCTTTCTTAGAGAGATCCATATTAAACCTCTTTAATACCTTATCTATATATGTACTTTGAGAAAGACCTAACAACCTATTGGATCTATCTCTATAGATCCTTATTCCCAGAATATAGGATGCTTCTCCAAGGTCTTTCGTGGAGGATTGCTTGGAAACCCATATTTTAACAAATTGGAGAAGAGAAATATCATTTCCCATGATCAATATGTCATCCACATATAGAACCAGGTTGACAATTACACTCTCACTGACCCTTTTATACACACAAGGTTCATCTTCATTCTATGAGAAACCAAACTCTTTGATTTTCTCATTGAATCGTATGTTCCAGCTCTTAGAGGCTTGCTTTAATCCATAAATAGATCTTTGAAGCTTGCATACCTTTTTGCCATTTTCTGATGTGAACCCTTCCAGTTGTGTCATATACACATCCTCAGTCAGACTTCCATTTAGGAAAGTTGTCTTCACATTCATTTTCCAAATCTCATAATTATAATGAGCTGTAATGGCTAAAAGTATTCTTATAGACTTAAGCATCACTACAGGAGAAAAGGTTTTCTCATAGTCAATAGCTTTTTTTTGACGATAGCCCTTTGCTACTAAGCGAGCTTTATAGGTAACTATATTACCTTTCATATCGGTCTTCTTTTTGAAGACCCATTTGCACCCTATGGGTTTTATCCCTTCAGGTGATTGAGTTAAAGTTCATACTTTGTTCTCATATATGGAGTCCATTTCAAACTGCATAGCCTTAAGCCATAAATCACGTTCTAAACTGTTCAAAACTTCTTGACAGCTTGTAGGCTCATTGTCCTCTACTACAGTTATGCCTCTATCCGAATCAATGTGAAATCCATATCTCACAGGGATAGAACACATCCTAGTAGATCTTCTAGGATTTTGTGTATAATCATGTTCAATTGTAATCTCATCATTATGAAATTCAGTCTCGGGTTCAATTGATTGATCTACTTCTATTTGTGGGTCTCAAACTTCACCAAGTTCAATTTTACTCCCACTGTCCTCTCGTAGGAGAAATTCTCTTTCCAAGAAGACAGCATGCCGTAAAACAAATATCTTTTGTTCTAAGGGATGATAAAATTAATATCCAAACATTTCTTTTGTATATCCTATAAATAAGCATTTGTCAGACTTAACATCCAGTTTGTCTGACACTGTCCTCTTCACATAAGCACGACAACCCCATACTTTCATATGAGAAAGCGCGGGTTTCTTGTTATTCCACATCTCATATGGAGTAACATCAACCGATTTACTAGGAACTCTATTTAACACATAAACAGCAGTTTCTAGTGCATATCCCCAAAAGGACTTAGGCAAGTATGCTTGGCTCATCATTGATCGAACCATATCTAATAGTTTTTGATTTCTCCTTTCAGATACACCATTGTGTTGTGGTGTATATGGTGGAGTCCATTGAGATAAAATCCCATTATCTCTAAGATAATCTTGAAATTCTTGGCTTAAGTACTCTCCACCTCGATCTGATCTAAGTATTTTAATACTCTTACCAAGTTGTTTCTCTACTTCATTTCTGAATTCTTTGAACTTTTCAAATGCTTCTGATTTATATTTCATTAGATAGATGTATCCAAACCTGAAATAATTATCTATGAAAGTAATGAAGTAGGAGTAACCTCCTCTGGCATGTGTAGTCATTGGACCACATACATTTGAATGTATTAAGTCCAAAACCATTTTTGCTCGTTCTCTTTTACCAATAAAGGGAGCTTTTGTCATTTTTTCCAATAAAAAAGATTCGCATTTATCAAATGATTCATAATTAAACGATCCCAAATCATCTGAATTGTGTAATTTGGTCATGTGGTTCTCATTTATATGGCCTAAACGACAATGTCATAAATAAGAGATATTTAGATTATCATGTTTTATTCTCTTAGTATCCACATTATGCACTTCTTTAATTAAATCAAGAACAAATATACCATTCTCAATGATAGCTTTTGCATAAAAAATATTGTTCTTAAAAATGTAACAACACTTGTCTTTTAAAGAAATGTCATAATCGTTCAATAAACAACTGAAAGAAATAACACTCTTGGATAAAGCTGGAACATAATAACAATTATTTAATTCCAGTACTAATCCACTTGGAAGAGGCAAATGGTAAGTCCCCACAACCGTTGTAGAGATGTTTTGTCTAGTAGCTGACTGCAAACATATTTCTACCTTTCCAACTCTTCTAAAGCTTCTAAGCCCTTGTAGATCATTACACAAGTGAGATCCACATCCAGTATCTAATATCCAATATTGTTTGAAGTAATAGAATAAGTATTAATTTCAATCATATGAATAACTGAGGTAGAAGCATCAGTATGCTTCTTCTCCTTGAGAAAATCTAGATAGGCCTTGCAGTTACGCTTCCAATGACCATCTTTTTCAAAATGGAAGTAAGTTCCTTTGGGATTTTCTTTCTTGGCAACCTTCTTCTTGGAGATCCCACCATTCTTTGGCTGCACTTTGGTTATCTTCTTCTTCTTCTGCTTCTTGCCTTTAGCAGAAGTGACAACCATGACACTTTTTGGATCCTTCTTAAAGGATCCATCAGCTGTCTTGAGCATGTTGATTAATTCAAGAATGGTTACTTGGATCTTGTTCATGTTAAAGTTAAGCACGAAAGGTGCATAACTTGGAACCAACGAGTACAAGATTAAATCTATGTATAGATTATTATCCATTACATAGCCAAGTCTACTTAAATGCTCAATATACCCATACATCTTCAATGCATAAGTAGCAGCTGAAATGCCTTCCACCATTTTGTAACTAAATAGAGATCAAGTAATCTCATATTGCTCAGTTCTAGCCTGGGAAGAATAAAGCTCCTCTGGATACAAAATGATGGTTCTAGCATCCATCATCTCATGTTGCTTATAAAGCTCCGAGGACATAGCACCAGCATCAGACATGTTGTTGCTTCACTATCCTCCATGTATTTACGATAAGTGCCTTTGATCTCATCAATGGCATCATCTGATGGAAGTGGTGGTGGATCTTTATCCAAGACATAATGGATCTTTTCGGCTCTGATAACAATTCTCACTTGCCTGATCCAGTCAGAATAGTTACTGCCAACCAGCTTGTTATCTAAGATTTATCATATATTAATGTTTAATGTGCTCATGATAATGACCTAGATGTGAAAAACATATGAGAGTATGTTCATATATATGTACGCATTAATTAGGTCTTTAATTAATCCATTTACTCCCACTATTTTATTGTGAATTAATAGCCCTCACTATTTAATCCGAGAAAACCATATGGTTTTCCTAGTGGGCATATATCCAATCCTTGATATGTAATTTAACCTTGACTGTAGTCAACAAACCAAACTCCATACCCTTGAAAGGTAGGTATCTCTATATCAATTGTGTCTCTATACAACTATTGGATCATTAGGTTATCAACTCTTGATGTATGCATATCATATATGCATTCCTTAATCTTGCCTCTAGAACTATTAGCCTTGACTGTGGTCAACAAGCTAATGGGCTAGCTAAGATGACCCATTTAATTAGATTTGAACATATTCGATATAATGTGAGCTTGACTGTGGTTAACAACCCACACTATAAAGAACTCTAGTTCTCCTCAAATTAATGGAAGGCTTATATACCTTAGTATTTATTTGAGGATTTTTGTTAATTAAGTCTCATCATACATGGTTGGCATACATTGGTATGCATCCTATATCCATCACATAAATATAAGCATATAAATATGGTATAGTTATGGACTCTACTACATTGATTTCCCCGAGCCAAAAGGGAAATCAAAAGGTCACACCTAGGTAGTATGCATGATTCAAACAAGTAAAAATAATTAAATTATCTTTAATCTTGTTGGATCTCCATCCGGCCCATCTTGCTCCTCAATAGTGGTCTCCATCTCTATCTCTAATTCGAATCTAAGTAATCTAATTACATATTACAATTTGAAAAAGAAATACAAACCAAAAATAAATGGCCGGGACATGAAAGTCCTCATTGGGCCAAAATATACATAATGCTCAATTACATTTGGCCTTATCCATAACTATCCATCATGCCAATCATACACCTTTATATGCACTTATAATGCTTAAAGTAATGGATTACTAACTTTGTTTCAACTCTTGAAACTTTCTTTTGAGTTATTTTAATAATGTGATCAAATTAGGAAACTTTTTCATTTTGAAAACTTCCATTTTAGGAAACCCTTTTGCATGCATGTGTTCTTGTCTTAATAATCAATCCAATTGATTATTAGTTAATTATTAATTGATTATTTAATTAATTAATCATATTAAATAATTAAAAGAATCAATTTTGGGCTTTAGATAAAGGGTAGGCCGAAACCCGCCAAATTAAACCCTAAATATGTTCACACACAAACTAGTTTTGTGTCTATTGGACAATTTTAGGCCTTTTGGAATGAGCCAAGCCCACTCCAGCCTTTAAAACCCATTAATAAACTTAATTATAGTTTATTATATTCGATTTAAATCAGCTCCTTGGGTCCACTAAGTCATTCACTAATTTAAACCAAGTCCGTAACCATAATTAAGCCTATTAAGTGGTTTTAATGAATTAAAATTAATCCAATTAATTTAAGGCCCATTTTAATTAATCCAATTAATTAAAAACACATTAATATATCAGATATATCAGATTTAGAAGATTAAAAATCGTTCTAAACATGAACACACCAAGAACACACGAAGAACACCAATTTATCAAACTTTTCGACTAAACTAGTTTTCATGCAAAACTTGTTCGATTTTAATTTTGTTTGATCCTATGGCTCAATATCAAATATTAAACACATAAATTATCATCAAATGATCTTAGAGTGGATCAATAAAATTTTAATTTAGAACAGCCCCTAAACATCATTGAAAAATAAAAGCCATTCACGCCAAAACCATGATTCCTTTCTCAAAAGAATTGTTTTTTTTTTCGTTATATATATTTGATCTCATATATCCAGAAATCAATATTTCTCATTCAAGAACAATCAAATCTAATGTTTTAAAGTTCATGAAATAAATAACTCAAAAATAAAACTTATTCCGTACAAAAAATATAGAATTGTAGATTCATGGCAAAACCGAGTCTCTAATACCATGTTGGGAATTATCGGTTACATGCATCTCATACATAAGCGAAATTTAAAATGTTTAACCAATAAATCTGATCTTGCCATGAATTTACAATATACATATTAATGAGAATAAGAAAATCACATTTGATTTTTGTTGAATAGTTGATTTTCCTTCTCACTGTGTTGTCGCAAACCACAGTGTCCAAAATCGAACACCTCCAATGAATAATCCACAAAACAGAAGGATAGAATGAACCAACAATTGGGAGAAACAAGGGCTGGCCGAAAACCCTAGATGTTAGCTAGGAAAGCTGGCGGCTAGGGCTTTTTGAGTGAGAGAAAAACTTTTCTCTTAATTGTTCACACTTAGCCCTAATATCCTATCACTTAGATTTTTATAGTTAGGTTAAAAATCCAACTTCGTAATAGGATTGGACTCTTTAAAATTGCTAGAGAAATATTAATTGGGCTTCTAAAATTATTAATAATTTATTTGGGCTCAATTAAATCCAATTTAAGCCCTTTCACAAAAGACTATGCACAAAACTCATAAACTAGGACCTTTGTGCATATACTTGGATTTAATTACACAAATGAATTCCAAATCCAACCAAATTAAATATGTAGCCTCTATAGCACTTATAAAATATATTTAATTTATTTGTGTCCAAGAATTAGGCCTCTAAGGCCTTCTGTTTGTAGTTGGCAGGTAACCCTTCCTCTAGAGGGTTTCTAAGCCAACTTCACTTCTTTTGGCCTCTTTAATTCCTCCAATGGATCTATTAATTATTATATCAGCCCTATAACACTTATATTTAATAAAAATTAATTATAAAATATATTATTTCAATTAGGTCCATTTTTACAGAACATTTCAAAAAAGTTATGTGAACAATTTTACTTGATCATAATTAATTATTCTCTTATTCACTTCTCTATCCCCATAATAATATTAAATATTATTATCCTTTTCATTTTACCATTTTATCCTTTTCTCTATATGTGTGTGACCTATTGGGTTCCTATCCATGTTGGCAGTATGATATGTAATTGTGAGTTCTATTCAAAACTCACATGATTTAAACTCCTTTAAATCATTTTATAAATCCCTATTGATATTTATGATACACTATTATACAAATCATGAGTGGCCTCTACCTAGACATCATGACTATCCAAATGTTAGGAAAGTCAAGTGGTTTGACTATACCCTTCCATAGAAACAGTTACCGTGCAATTACTCCTTTCACCACTCTTATCTCAATTAGATTCTGAGTATGGATTTTTGTCAACTCATATAAATCTAATTATGTATGTTCTATTAATTTATCTATTGTTTCCAAAATGCCCTTTATAGATCTCTATCCTTCTTGGCATATTACTCTGGCCAGAGATTCTCTGAACAAGGCAATTATAAAATCATGCGAGATAACTTCCCTTAATAAATCTGGGATGATGAATCCTTATCGATCACTCAACTATCTTCAAGTAGGTTATGATACACCCAATCTTCTAACTATATTCACCCCCAGTTGGAAGTAATCAGTTATGGAGTCAAAATATATCACTTGCTACTTAAGATAACTTTGGTGATCTCAAGTCTAAGGATACTTGCACAACCGCTATGAAGAGATTCCTCACTAACATAGATTTAATATTCATGTGAGGATTCTCTTTGCAGGTCTCCAATGAACTTGTTCTTCTAACAAGCATTCACATGTTAGCTTTGATTATCTTTTATAATCATAGTTATGAGGACCACTGCTTGAACCATTCAAGAAACATAACATGTGTTAATATGTCCGAATTAACAATGTCCTATCTTGTTAATTATATGACTAGGGATATTTAGATATTAACACATTTGCATGCAATAGACACCTCATATTATGAACACTTTCATGATTGTCTTTGCACTGTGTTTATAATATCAAGGACTTCATTTATTAATTTAAGATTTACAAACCCATATATTTAAACATAACATTAATAAATGAATAATGCCTTTTATTAAAAATATAAATTCATACATATGAAATTCATCCCTTTTACATGGGCTCTAGGGCATACTCTTTAACAGTAACCACTGGAGCAGTACCAAATAGGATTTTCTCTGTATCGGTGTTGGCTTTCGATTGGATTGGCTCGCGCTTTTTCTCCCAAATGTTTACCCTTTTTTTCATTTTTTAGAAACTTTATTATATATATATATATATATTAAACTGTAAATTTGCTTTTATATTAAACACGTAATTTATGATCCGAAAAATATATTTCTTTTCTTTTAAAAGACTACAATGATTAACTATACTTGGTAATGTTAGTTTTCTATCAAAGTATATAAATTAAATTGATTATATATTTTATTTTCTTTTATTCATACTAATTTATTGTACATGTGCAATGCTGGTGATTATTATCGTACGTCACAATCGAAATAAAAAATAAAGTAGCAACATATAAAACTAAAAAGAGCTGAGAAACTCAACTCCCATTCCAAGTTCCAAACATGAACACAAAGTAAAATGAACTCCTGCATAAGTTTCAATCCTGTCTCTTCTTACCCTTTTTCCTGATATTTATGATTTTTTTGTGTTCCTTCTTAGCAGTCTGCAAATATACATGTACCATTGAAATATTTATGGTCAGTCCAGATAGAAAACTATCATTATATGTTGTAATTTTGGCTTTCTGGTGCTATAATCTGTATTGTTTCCCAATTTTAATAATAGATTATATTTAATGCTTGGTAGATGGTTGATGCTTATGCATTAATTAGAGATATCTCTGGTTTTGCTGAGAAGATACAAAAGCTTCTTCATCCATGATTTCTATCCGAAACTTATTATGTGTTGAAGAATATTGTCTAAGAGGTATGCTAGTATGGGTACCTGTGTTGAACTGAATTGATGTTACTTCATTGTAGTGATTGTATTATAGTTCCAATAAATGAAAAAATTAATATATCTGATTTAAATTTCTTGGGTGTGCATCTGATTGGGATTGGTAGTTATTCTTAGTTCTTGTCTTGGTCTTTTTGTTAATTTTCCTTTCTTTTGGGTGCATTTCCTGTTATGGAGGCAGAGATGAAGGAGAAGCTCGTTTAATTGTACGAGGTGAAGGATCCCAACACAATTTTTGTATTTAAGTTCAGGACTCATTTTGGAGGTGGGAAATCCATTGGATTTGGGTTGATTTATGATTTAGCTGAGAATGCAAAGAAGTATGAGCCTAAATACAGACTCATCAGGGTAAGTTTCAACCCTTCTTCAGAATGAGAACTTTATTTCCATTTTAGATATCTTAGAGAGAAAGCTCTTTTAGCTATTTTTCGGTGCCTTGGCTTTTGTGCACCTTGCCCCTAAACTGACATGTTTTATTTTCTAGCTATATAGGCTGAAGTATTTATACACTCTCACTAAAATGCTTTTCAGTTGTTTTCATTGCATTTTAAAATAAAACAAAAGCTTAAAGCTCTGTTTTATATTGAGAGCCTATGTGAAAAACTTGGCTAATTTCTGAAATTTATATTGTCATTGTCGTTAGATTTTGATGCAATAATAGAGAAGTCCAGGAAGCAACTGAAGGAAAAAAAGAACGGGGTGAAGAAGGTCCACGAAGTAAAGAAGGTTAGCTAGTTCATTTCTTATGTGGTATTACATCAGTTTATTTCCTCTAATCTCATCCTTCTTGATTGTCTTTCGAATTGCGCATTATGAGGTTAATCATTTGCCTTTTGATTTTTGTTTTTCGCAGGCAAAGGCAAGTGAAACTTGCAAGGGTGGAAAGAAGAAATGATTTTTCAAGTATTTTATTATTATCTTTAAGCGCTCATACTCGTGTATAGGCTTTCTTTAGCTTCTAGGTAATTTTTTATGAAATCTTGTGTTGTCATTGTGGATGTTGATGTCGTGATTTTCAATTATATGATATTTAAGTACTTTGAAGAAGAAAAATTTTGAAATATTGAGTAGTGATACATTCCTAGCTATTTGCCCCAGTTATCATGATATTATGTTGGTTATCTAATGTAATTTTTATAAATTGTCATGTGGTAAATAATTGAGAATAGATAGAACTATGAAGTTAGAATTAGAGCCATACTAGGAAGTTAGGCTAATGAGTTGGGTGTCATAAAATGTATTGAATGTGGGATGAAATTTCTACAAATGAATCTTGAAAACAATTTATAGGAACATGAAAACTTCAATTAACCCAACGGGGACACCTACTAGCTCAAACAAGTCACCAGCACTCCACCAATATAGAAAGGAGCAACTAGTTGAGACAAAGTCTAGATCAGCAGGGTTATTTTGTTAGCTTCTGTCAAAAAACTTATAACTTAATTGAGCCAAACCCTATCGCCGCCAAGTCACCTTTGCTTTGTTATGAAAATTTGAGATTCTTGCCTTATTTACTGAATTTGCTCCAATGTATTATAATTAATATAAATTCTCTAGTGTGCTATGTAAGTTGCCCGCAATGGTTATTCTTAGATAAGTAATATTAACTTCTATTTTGGTTTAAAGTGAAGATCTTAAGGATATATTTCTCTTTAATGATTTCAACAAGTAAAATAAATTACATTTAAACTTAGGAAAATGATTTGATGTGTTATTGAATATTATAAATTTTATATTATAATATGAATTAGACATTTATTAATTTATTATTATAAATTATATATTTTATATCATATTATTGATGATGATTACACTATATAGAAAAAAAAAAAAGAAAAAAAATTGATGCTTAATATTTCTCGACGAAAATTCAGCAAATCGTCGCTAAAAATATAGACAACATTTAACAATGGAAATAATTTCATCGCTAATTTTGCTTATGAAATACAATATACCGTAGGCAATTTTGCCTACGGTGTGGTTATTTTCGTCGGTAAATTTACCTACAAATTTTCAAAATTATCGATAAAATTGCCTACGAAGTACTTATTTTCGTCGATAAATTTATCTACGGAATTTTAATTCCGTCGGTAATTTTTTCAAATTACAACAATTTTTCGGTCTGCACTTTCTGACGAACTTACCAACGGAAGGTGTTTTTCGTAGGTAAATTTACCGACGAAAAAATTTTTGTCGGTAAATTTACCGATGGAAATTTTTCATCGGCAAATGTACCAACCAAAGATACTGGTTCGCCATTTTTCATCACCAAATTTCGTTAGTATTTTGGTTTCCCTATGAAAATTCACTCATTTTGGTCAGGAATTTCCATCAGGAAACTGAATTTTTCTTGTAGTGTGGGGAGTTTATTTTTCTTCAATTCTCCTGTTTGATTTTAATTCAATTCTGTATTTTGGCTAGTTCCTTTGTATACTAGAAATGTGAAGTATGATTTAAATCCATTTGTGTGATTGTTTTGCACTTTTTGTATTTTCGGTCTGCACTTGCTGATGAAAATTCAAGTTTATGTTTGTTATAAATGAAGTATGATTTAAATCCATTTGTGTGATTATTTTGCTATGTATGCTTGATCACCATATTTAGCATGTTAGTCAATTAGTTCACAATGAGAGTTGAAACTTGTTGATGGAAAGACAAATGAATTTACTTAAAGCATTGAATTCATCTTAAGTGTGACATTGAGGAATTCTCTTTAAGGGATTAAAAAATTGGCATTGAGCTTCATAATTTTTGTTTATCTCTATAATGACATGAGAGTGCTTATAAATTCTAAGCAAGAACATCTTGAATGAAAATGAGAATTGGTTTAAAGAATCTTAGGTTAAATTCTCCAATAATCTTCAATTATACAATTATTTTTACTTGTCCTTAAATGACTTATCATTTCAATTTCTACGTATCTTTACACTAATTACTAAGTCATCCTTAATCCAACTTGATTTAATCTATGCATATTGATTTAGAACTTAGTTATATACTTAATCTTCATTTTAATTGCCTATCCATCTACTTCTTGTGGTTTCGATACTAGATTTACCCCGTTCCCTTTCGAACGATATCCTACTCATTTTATACTCAGTCTAGAAAGACTACGGATTAAAATAATCCCCCATCAATATTTTTAATTCAGATTATGCTTTTACTTCCAGCCTTTAATTTTATTTTGATGACATATAGGTTGGATCTGGTTTTGCAAGAAAATGACACTATGCTCAAAACCCAAGAGAACAAAGAGCACCAAAATAAAAAAAGAGCAATTAGGATATTGAGGTCCTAAGTTAGCATTTTTTCATATTCCATATTACTACAAAAAGTTAATATCAACTAGTACTAAACAATATCACAAAGTTTGAAACTTACAAGAACAAAAAGGAAAAAAAAAATTGAAAAGAACTATCAGGAAAATGAGATCCTAAGTTAACATTTTTACATAGTTCATATTACTATCAAGAAGCTAGTATTGCTAGTACAATGCTAAGTAAATATTGCTTTGGATATACAGAGATCAAAGTAGAAAGTAGATAAAAAAAATGCCTAAGCAACAAGTTATTTTAAGAGTTTGCATACATTATGGAGACCCTCTACTTAACCTTAATGATGCTTTTACATGAAGAAATATATGGGAGTTGGACTACAATTAAAGAAGAAGAAATAGTGAAATACTTCCCATAATGAATTTTGTGCCAAGGAAATATTGTTTGAGAGTTTGAGGATGCTTACTGTTATGTGCATCCAAAGTTCAACTAGACTTTTATGGGTAAAAATAATCCCAAAGGGAATTTGACATAGTGGAGTGGGTGGATTTGCATCCCCAGCTATGCAACTAGTACAAATATCAAAGGTGATACAAAAAAAATTCAAGGCCTCTGTAGGTAAAGAATTTGTAAAGCATAATATAAATAAGTACAAACAAAAATGTGAATTCAACTTTTGATAACAATCATTCTCAAACCCTCAAACAAGCTTTGACAACAAAAAAAATCACCACATAGTTTTACCAAGCAAAACTAAACCTCCACAAACTTATATCATGAATATCAAGAGAGTGAATAGTTTAGCATAAATTTTTAAAGTACAAGCTCACATATGCTGCAACAGAAGCAAACAAGAAAAACACATATATATCAACAAGATTCAACAACAAACATGGTCAGATATGCACTATAATAACGAGAATGAGCACACAATATTACAAGCACAGTAAAACTAGTGAAGGGTCTTACAAAATGTCTTCCAGTTGATATTTCAATTTCTAGTTGATTTTACTCAAAAGAATGTGAGTGATGAAGACACATTCAGTTTATATGGAGACACATTCAGTGAAGATTATAGATTATAGAAAATAAAGTAGGTGTTGTAACCATCAAATGTTGTGTTCTGAAGATAAAGATTGTAGAAAATGAATTAAACAAGAAGAACATACCTTTTTTTGCTGTAAATGTCGGTATTTAGATCCCTACTCCTTCTTCCTCCTTTCACCTCTTAAATTTCATCGGAAACCTAACAAAGACAGAAATATTCCATGAATGAAGTCTTATCTGAACAGATCTAGAAAAAAACATCTAACCCACGCACCCTATAGAACCATACACACACGAGAAGGAAAGCTTAAAGGAAACGAGTAGCTCACCACTCAAAACGATCAACTTCCTATCTCCGACACTATTGTCGGCGACACAAGATGAGGAGGACTTGAGAGATATTAGGGATTAGGTTTAGGTTTACAATTTATAAATAAAAAAAATGAAAGTCACGAATTGGTTTTCCCAAATAAAAGTTAAACAAATAATTTTTTTAAATAGCGACGGAATAAACAATCGCTAAAATTTTAGCTAAAAAAGGCGCCAAAGATTCTAGCCAAAAATTGCGACTGCTTATGCCATCGCTAATCTATCGCTAACTTAACCCTAAATTTAGCAACTACAATTCCGTTGCTAAATTACAACATATCAATTTCCAGTATAAATTAAAGTGAATAAAATTTAGCGACGAAATTTTCGTCGCAATTTTAGTTGCAAAAAAGGGTGCAAAATTTTACCGCCTTATTTTAACGACAGTTTTCTTCTTTCCATCGCTATTTCATTTCAAAACACATTAATTTGGTGAGAAAACTTATTTTGACAACTAATTAATAATTTAGTCGCTATTCCGTCGCAAAATAGAGATAGTGTGATTTCCGTCACTAAATTTAGTCGCTAAAACCTTTTTTTTTGTAGTGATTCTTTAATAAAATTTCTTCTTGCTTCTTCTCAACACACTCTTAAATACCATCTATGAAACAAACTAATTCCTCAAAATTATAAGAAGGCTGTTGCATCACCTTGTTGATATTGAACACCATCTCCTCCTCATTAAATATCAAGGTTATTATTTGTCGATACATATCAATTAATGCTTCTGCCGTGTTTAAGAATGGCCTTTCTACTATCGATGGGGCCTTCCTAATATCGATGGCCTTCCTATCTTCTTCCATGTTCATCACCACAAAGTTCACTGGAAATATGAAATTCCCAACTTTTACTAACAAATCCTCTATTATACCCTTAGACCTCTTCACAAATCTATCCGCCAAATGTAGTGTCATTCGAGTTTTCTTTATGTCGTCCAAATTCAATATAAGATATCAAATTTATACTAGCACCCAAATCACATAAAGCATGTTTGACAAAATTACATCATAATTCGCATGGTAAGGCAAAACTACTTGGATCCTATAATTTTTCAGAAATTTTGCTCATTAATATAGCATCACAATTTTCAGACAATTGCACTGTACCTATACCCTCTAGCTTTTTCTTGTTAAAACATAGCTCTTTGATAAATTTAGCAAACTTAAGTATGTGTAATAAAGTTTCAGCAATTGACTAATCCCTATAAATTCAACCGTACTTTTCACTATTTATAAATTAGTTTTAGTTAAGAGTAGACTAATAGTATGGAAAAATTGGTCAAGAGCACTTGTCCAACGGCTATAATCTGTCCATTGCATGGTTATTGAGAGTCTTTATCTATGATAAGTAAAAATTGAATCGTGGATTCTTTTAACTGAAATTTTTCTTTCAATTCCTTGCATTTTCAGTTTATTTTTTTATTTAAATTTTTATTTAAAAAAAATATTGAAACTAGATCAATTTCGGATTTAACTTTACGCATCGGAGTTTACAAGTTAGTTTTTGTTAGAAGTAGGAATTATATTTTTTTTTGTTGGTTTTGATGGCCATCAAATTTTCCTTCCAGCATCATCTACCTTTACATACTTCTGTGCTCGCTCCATCAATTCCATGAACATCTTCGGAGGTTTCTTATATAGTGAGTCGAAAAGGAAGGTCGTTTGGGTGTTTCTTCGTATGGCGTTGATAATTGCTTCCTGGTTTAGATTCTTTATCTACATTTTGGCCTTTTGGAATCATTTTACAAATGACGGTAGGGTGTCCCCTTTTTCCTATATGATCTCATGTAGGTCTTTTGTGGGTTTTGTGTTTGGGATGGAAGAGAAAAGTGGATTGACGAATAACTTCTCTAAATGTTACCACGGCCTTATTGATCCTATTAGGAGTTCACCAAACCAGACATTTGCAGTTCCTCTTAAGGTTGATGGAAAAACTTTGCCGAGAACGACATTCGAGGTGGTTTGCAGATGAATCATTTTTTTGTGTCAACATAAGTATTGAGGAGGAAAAAATTCTTCTAGCAAATCTTTGCATAGTGGTGAACCAGTTGGAACCTGTACTTCAGGAGCTTTCTTTTATTTTCCTGCCTCTTTTTGCTCGGCTTTATCACTAGCGATCACGGCGCTAGCTACAATGCTTGCTCCCTGTTCTTCTCCCAAATTAGGGTCCGATTCGTTCGTCTCATCCGGCTCCTTGCCCATTGATTCACGAACATCAATGATCCGAATTTTTTCCTTAGTTGCTCTGGGATCTCCTGAGCTAGTGCTCTACCATTCTTTAGTCAGAGTCGTTAGCTTATCAATGTTGAACTGTAGCTTCTTGTGAAATTATTCAATGCATGTGCCAACATTAAAGCCACACATGGATCAGTTAATGCAAAGGATGCAAGTGTGGCCTGAGGGTCAACAGATGTTCCCGCGGCTTTGCTTGGTTCTTCAGCTCCTCCACCATTTACTGGGTCTAATACCAGTGCAGATCCGTTCGGGAGTGGGGAAGAGATATTGATCCCTAAAGTTAAGTTGGGATCGATCAATGGGGAAAAAAAGGCATCAACAAAAATATGGAGATTCGAAAAACTTCAGTCACACGTTGACCACCACATGATGATTCTTGTAAAATCTTGAATTCTCCCTTGATTTTCTGCAGAGATATAAGAAAGTAGCACTGAAGTCTTAACATAGACTCCGATGCTTAAGTCCGAATGAAGTTGCTTTGAAAAAATATTAAGAATAAGAAGGGTAAAAGGTACATGTCTTTTCCCAATGTCCACCTATACATATACTAGATCAGAGTCAGTTTCGAGTTCGATGAAGTATGAACTCTTATCAGATATATGTATGATATTTTGGAGATTTACTGATGGTTTTATGATTACGTGGTATGGAACTCAATCAATGGATGAAACTAATGGAGTTGGGGCTTTTCTTTTTTTTTTTTTTAACTGTTATCATCATACCTGAACTTTTCTTTGTTTTTCCCTTCATATTAAATATTGAACAAAATTGTATCATTTTGATTCATATTTCACCTTGGGATTAAATTAAATTGATATGAATACATATTTCTTTAGGACGAAATTGTATCCTAAAATAAATAAATATTTAAACGGAGATTTAAATTTCTCAAGCTAGACTTGAGTGTTATTGCGTATGTTCACAATAGCTCAGCAACTATCTTATAATATATGAAACTCAAAAAAATAAAATAAAATAAAATAAAATGTAATAGTGGGTGAGACTCTCTTAAACTTCTCGAAAGTTTGTGTATATCATAGTTAATTACATTTGAGTTTGTCCAAAAGTTAATTATATTTGAAAACATATGAAAAATGGTAGTGAATATTGGATTGGACCGGTTCTAGTCTCAAATCCAAAGCCCCAAGCCCAACTACAGGAGTTGGTATGCCCCTTTCTATAACTACTTATAATACCAAACCCGCTACTCTTAAGGCAAGAGTTTTCCATTCACGCATGCATGTCCCTCAAAATTAGGGTTTTTTTTTGGTGTTAAAGAAAAAAAAATTAGAAAACTAGTGTAAAACTAAAAAAATTTAGCATTTTGGGGTGATAAAAAATGGTATCATTGATGCCGTTTTCTGACATACGAGACCTACATACAAAATTGTTAATTTTGTACAAAAAAAAAAATAACACTCTATTATGCCATTTTTCATCAGTGTGAAATGGTGCCGTTTGGAGCCAAAAAAGGATGCTCATACTAGTCAAATGGTGGCATTGATGCGCCGAAAAACGGTAAATAATATTACTTTTTTTTGTATGAATTTTTAATAGTTTATGGGACCCGCGTACTGAAAAATGGCAACAACAGTTGCCGTTTTTATGCAATTTTTGTTAAAAGATAATCACATCAACCTATGGGAGCCGCCTGCTCAGGTCCATCCCGTGTTTTTCTTTTAACAAGCAACAATTTTATTCAAAGATCAATAATTTATTATTAAAAAGAGCAAGTAAGACATAATTTTAAAAAATGCTAGGAGAATAATTGCAGTACATAATTATTAAAATTGTATCGAATCGGTTAATTTAATCGGTTTAATCATAAA
Organism: Excoecaria agallocha; assembly: GCA_037975025.1. Taxonomy (NCBI): domain Eukaryota; kingdom Viridiplantae; phylum Streptophyta; class Magnoliopsida; order Malpighiales; family Euphorbiaceae; genus Excoecaria; species Excoecaria agallocha. The sequence goes on along the minus strand of CM075806.1, from coordinate 52,614,491 downwards.
TTGATAAATTAATTAATTAATTTAATTATATAAAATTGAATTGATAAAAAATCGAATTAGATTGAAAAAAATTAGGTTGAACCAAAAAATCGAAAAATCAGATAAAATAAAATTTTTGGCTAAAAATTGTAAAAAGTTATAATTTTTTATATTTTTTCACCCTCCATATATATATATATATATATATATATATATATATATATATATATATATATATATTTGAAAAAATTAATGTTTTAAATTTTAAATATGTCACTTAATAATTTAATATACTTATTATATATTTGGTTCATTGTAATCAAATATATATGTGTTTATATATATATTAAATTTTTATTGTTTATTTATTTGAAAAAATTAGTATTTTAAAGTCTAAATATATCACTTAATAATTTAATATACTTATTATCTATTTGGTTCATTATATATATATATATATATATATATATATATATATATATATATATATATATATATATATATATATATGAAATTTTCATGATTTATTTCTTTGAAAAATGTAGTATTTTAAATTCTAAAAATACCGCTTAATAATTTAATATACTTATTATCTATTTGGATTTATTGTAATTAAATATAATTATACTCATATATGCAAGGTTAATATTTTATGTATTTGTTTCATTAGTACTCCATCTAAAAAAGAATTTTTTTTATGATATGATTATATTTTTATGTTTCTAATATATGATATTCAAAAATACGTAATTAATTACTTGTAATAATAAAATTAAAATTATATTTTGTAACTTATTATTAGGATATTTGTAACATATATTAATGTTTGATGGATATTTTTTTAATTTTTATACAATAGTATTTATAAAATTATAATATTTTATAATATTTTAAAAATAAAAATCCGGTTGAACCTGATTGAATTGGTCGAACTAAGAACCCTCAGTCTCTCCGGTTCTTTATCCGATCCGGTTTTAATAACATTGTTGCAGTACTAGTAATTAAATAGTAGAAAAAAAATAGCACATGACTTAGTTACCAAAGAAAATAAATACTATCATGTATTGCTATTTTCCTATTAGATCATCAATTTTTCACACACATTTAATTAATATTAATATAATCATTATTTGTATTTAATTTTATAAAAAACTAAACTAAAAGGACTAAAATATCATCGTTTTAAATTAAATATTTATTTTTTAAATATTACTATTAACCAATTATATTTTAAATAGATAAAAGTAGTAAAAAAAGATATAGAAAAATAAATATATTAATTAAATTATTAAATATTTTATTAATAAAATAATAAAGAGTAAAGAGAAAATGCATGCAATAAATTTTATTTTGAATTTTATAAAATAATAATTCGATGAAATAATTTTATTTTCAAAAAATGATAGTATTTATTTTCTTTGGTAACTAAGTCATGTGCTATTTTTTTCTCGTGTTTAATTACTAGTACCGCAATCATTTTTGTAATGTCCCAAAATTGACCCTGGTCGAAATTGTATAATTCACTGTCTTAATATGTAATTTAAATTGATGAAATGTGTGAAGCTTATGCTATGAGTTGAATATGGGTAACAAAATGAAAATGAAATGACTAAAAGTGTGGGTCAAACAAATTAAAAAGAAGAAAAGTGAGGTTTAAATATTTGTGTGTGTGTGTAAATAAATAAACAAAAGATTTGGGTCAATAATTAAAAAGGAAAATAAATTGGGGTTATTATAATTATGATTATTATTATGAAATAAAAGAGAAAAACGAAAGAAAGAAAGGAAAGAGAGGGTCGGGGAAGTGGGGAAGAGAAGGGAGGCGGAGGGGAGGCGTTGGCGCCGATCAACGGCGCTCTGGCCGGCGATCGATGCGGCTGCCACCACCTCGGCCACCGGCCTCTCTCCTCGCCGTTCCTTTTCCCCCCAGCGGCTGTGTTTTTCTCCTTTTTCGTTTCTTTGTCACCGGATCGTTTTTCTCCTTTTTTTCCGGCGAGCGAAGACGGCAGCTGGCGACACGACTACCGGCGGTCGACTCCTAGCAGCCAGATGAAGCTTCCGGTGTCTGGCGATCTTCTCCACTCGCCGGTGAAGAGTAGATCGGGGAGTGAGGTAGCCGGCGGTTCCAAGTGGTTTTCCGACCAAACCACGACGCCTTGGGGCGCATGAAGGCCACCGGAAGGGTGCTCGCGTCTCTGGCAACAGGTGGGCAACTCCGGTGGAGCTTCGGCGAGTCTCCGGTGGGGCTCCGGCGAGGCAGAATGAGTTCGATTTTACGGTATGGGAACTAAACTAAGAATTAAATTTCATGTATAAAATTTACGTGAGTTTTGGGTTAATTTATTGAGATTATGGTTAAAGATTTACTGATTAAATTAAGTACAAGTATATGTGTGAAATGTATATGTGGAATGTATAAGTGAGAAAAACAGATGATAGTATACAAGAGAAATTCTGATACTAAGTTTAAATTGAATGGTGAGAATAATATGATATGGAGATATAGTGAGTTAAGAGTAGTCAATAGTGAAGTTGTATTATAGAATTAATTGAAAGGGATTTAATTTTAATATCAACTATGTAAGGAGTTATTAGATTTTTATATAAGTTTTAACAATTGAATGATACAGTATATATAATCATTGATGTATTATGTTTATAGGGAAGTTTAGAGTATCTATTTCATAAGATAAATAAGCATCTAATAAATATATGTGAAGGTATTTCTCATTATAGATATGAGTACATCCTTGTCTGAGAGTTATACGAATTGTGTATTGAACATTATTAATAACTATAATTTAATTGCGAAAGTAAGTTCATTGTAAAGCAGGGTTTTTGATATAATTATTAATTGTAGAAATAAACTGGTCTATATAACAACTTATGATTTGTTTGTAATGTCAGAACCATAGAAGAGTTTCAAAGACTTTATAGATTATAGAGAATATATATATATAAGCATGATGATTAATATGACTCCTACTATATGGTAAGTTATTTACTTATGTAATTATGATTAATAAGAACATTCTGAGTTAAATATGCTGGTATTACTATGACCCTTAAAATAATGTGGTTAGTTATATTACTCTACTTAGAAGAAATTAACAGGTTAAGTCAATATAACTAGGTAATGCATGCTCACTTATGAATATTATAGTATAAATAAACATGGAAGTGAGTTGATAATTTGTATAAATGATGAGTAACATACATCTCATTATTGGTGTTTAAATGTAAAGAAGAGCCATAATGCTTAAATAAACTTGACTTGAATATGTTAAGTGCTCTTCATTGACGCTGTTGAGAAATTAATGTCTATAGTTATAAGGAGTGGTGCTTATATTATCCTATTAGTTTGTTTAGGTACTACATTAGTTGTTGTTAAAGAACATATAGTTGTTCTCTATAATCTAATGAGTGTTAAAAGTGGATTAAGTACATTTGTATAAAAATTGGGTTATAGTATAGCATAAGGCCTATACTTGAATAACTATCATGATCATTACTTATATAGATAAAAATATATGTATATATGTATGCATGTATGCTTAATACATGAATAATTCTATACTACTTGTTAGAAAGGGTATGACTATGGTATTGTGGGAGTATTCCTATGATGTTATAGAGGAACTTATGTTATGCAAATACATGAATTTGCCCGAGCCTTTTTTTGTACGTAAAATTGTATACCTATAAATAATTTTGATATTGAACTTATATGCATGAAGAAATATTTGACCAACATGGATTGTTATGAATAGGTATTAATATTAGAATTATATAAAGATGTTTAAAGGTAAGTAAATATGAGATAACGGAGGTTTCATTCTGAATCACGAACAAGTTTTGACATAGATACATATACATACATTTCGTTTAAAAGTGACGCATTGTATACATGTATCAAATATAGTAGTAAAGTATACATATTTGAGGTTTACCTTAAAGTGCAGTGAAACATGGGTGATGGTATGATGAACCATGCAGGTACGTCTTTCTGAAATGACTATGTGTTTATATGCTATTTTAGACACTCATAATGGATGTGATTATATATGATTTCATGTTCACGGAAGCAGTCTAGTAATGTATAAACTAATATGACAAGTATAAGTATTGTTAATATATGGCTATTAGAAACAGTATTATCTGGAATGAAAAGGAATTAAAATGATGATAAAGTTGATAAATGTGCTGAAAGTAAGTGATCTTTTGTGCCCTTAGACAAGAGTCTGGCAGTAAACACTAGCTCAGGATATAATTGGCTAGCCATAGGGATTCTATACCGCGGTGCAAGTCATGGCGACTTGCTTTACTATGGTTGGATCGTTGATCTCCATAGTATATCTGTTATACGTACTGTCATATGTTCATATGTTATGTGAGAAATGGTTCTGTAGGTCATTTCTCATTCTGTTATGGCCCATGGGGTCCACATCCCGTATATCCAGTCTGAGTATTTCTGTCGGTACTGTTCTAGGGGCATTAATGTGAAAATAAGTTAACAAGTATAAAAGATAATAAATGCTATGGTTCAGAATTATTGTGCATAAGAAATATCCTCTTATATATGTACAACAAAGTTACAGTATTGATAAGTATGTGAATCAGATAAACAGTATATATTTAGATATTATGAGAAGTATTGTATACGAGGAATTTCTTCAATAATTATATATAGTTTTCTGAAAGTTATAAGCTAGTTTCTACATTGGTTATTTGTATATATATATATGTATAGATGTGTAGATAACTCTGTTATGAGTCAAGTACAGAATGTATGGTACATGATGATGTTAAATAATATATAATTCATTTTGTTAAGATTATTTTAATGATTACATGAAAATGAATGTAGAATGCATATTATGCTTTCGAAGATGTATTTATATAAAGAAATTATGCTACCTATCATTTGTGGAACAGTTCATGCTGAATTGTTTATTGAGTCATTAAGCTCTGTTATTTATATAATTAAAATGTTCTGCAGTTTATTGCTAATTTTATATTTGTATAATTAATATTTTGAGTTTCAAAAGATTATTATTAGAATATACTGTTCCCCACTAAGCTTTATAGCTTAGCACGGGTTTTGTAATCCGTGTAGGTATCAAGATAGGCTTGATTCTGGTTAATCAGCTGATTTGGTTCAACCATCTGAAGAGGAGATCTAGTGTGGGCTGATCACCTTTGAGGTGTATGGATGTAACGGGAAAATTTTGATGTAAATTGTTCTTTGTTTTGGAGTATTATAATGGTATTAGAATGTAATATGTAATATTGAACCGTATCAAGAAGTGTGATTAATAATGAGAATGGATGTATGTAATGTATGTGAAAAATTAGTTATGATTTGTGGTGCCCTTGAAGGGCCGAGGAATTGTTTGAGTTGCAGGTGGGTTAGTTAAGTTTTTAGGCGTTATATTGCCAAATTTTTATTTGAAAGTTGGTTAATTGGAGAATATAGATTAATCAATGTAGTTAATTTATAAGTATTGCATGTTGGGCAAGTCTGTAGTTGATAGAGTAAAAAAAATTCAGGTTATCTCATGCACAGTCAGACTGTTCAGTATGGGTGTTACATTTAGTGGTATCAGAGCTTAGGTTTTAATTTTCTGGGTAATGTGAAATTAGGAATATGTTTCTTGAAAGTTCTAATGGATTGGTTAAGTGCAGATATCAATATTCCGTGTTGATTTGATATGGAATTGGATAATTTGATATAAATGGTCGACCTGTGATGTTTATATTGGAGTAATTAGTAGGACCATGATTTTGAGATAGTAAGATGATATTGAGGAAATTTTCAGCAGTTAACATTTTCTGATATTAGATTGAAGTATAATATAAGATTGTTGAAAGGCATATCCAGATCATTTAAAGTTAATGATTGAGGATGCATTATTTGTGTTCTGATAAAAATATTATAGTTGAAATTGATATGATGATATGTAAAGGATGATAAGATACTCTATATATTTGTCAGAGATTTCCTGATTAGTATGGACAATTGAATGTAATTCATTATTTTGGGATAATTTAGACAGCATTGTGAAATTAAGGTTGAAAGAATAGATATAAGAGTTTTTGTATGGGTGATAATGAATAAAGGTCAAATATATGTCTATATTTGGCAAAGACGGTATAGATTATATTGTTATATAAAATAGGAAATGATCATAATATAATGATGTAGTTTTAATGATAGAAACCAAGTCCGTAGAATGGGGGAACATGGATTATAGTATAAGAGATAAATTTATGAATGTGATTAACAGGTAGAACTATGGTTTGAACTAGTCAGAGAGATGTCTTTGAAGAAGTTTCTGGTATGTTTCTCCTTTCTTGATTAATAATGGTTTGTGATGATTGATTTTGAGGTTAGAGAAAGTTTAAAGGTCAGATAAAGTCAGATAAGATGAAGAATATTGAGGATAGTTTGGGTGAATCATAGACTAGATCTTTTACTCATATTGATATAGATGTTAAAGTGGTGGTTTTAAGAGAACGTTAAAGTCTGGTGAAATGGTAAGCAATATGTATTTATGGTTGGACATTGCACTCTGACAGAAGTGTATTAGTAGCGTATGTAGCGATTATTGCAATATCATGTGTCAGAAAGAAGTTTATGTGTTCTGATAAGGTTTAGCTAATCCTAAGATCGACGTGAGTACATACGCAAAGACTTATATACATGCCATATGGACTGAATGAATTGTAAAGGGATAAGTTTGTTGTTATCAGAGTCCTCAAATACTACGAGTATAAATAATAAGTTGGTGATTGAGGATCGGAGTTAAACTTTGAGTTATTTCGATAGTTATGAGATAATGTTTCTGGGTGATTCTGTTAACCCAATTAGTATACATTGCCACTAATATTATACATTAGTCATACATGTGTACATTTGTGTCTCAGTCCATGCATAGATATATGATATACATGCATACAGTCAGTCATGTGGCCACATGCGTCATAGTCTATCCATGCATTTGTTATTGCATAGTCATACAGTTACATGCCTTGTATTTGGTTTGTTAGTGGAAGTTTTGGTATACTAGTAAGAGGTTATAAAGAAAACCCAGCATAGATGTTGTCAATGGCATGAAATAAGGTCTTTATTGAGATTAAAGAGATGCTTGATTTTTAATAGTCATTGAATCATTCAAGAATAGACAGTAAACATGGATCTTTTCTTCATAAGAAGTCTGTATGGAAATCAAATATCAGAGCTGACTGATGATTTAGTTAAGTGAAAAAGGGGTTAAAGTCTGAAGGACGCAGTATTTGATCCAGGTACAAGTATTGAGGAATAACGTATGTGAATGTCATATATGCTAAGTTAAAAGAATTATTGTACTAGAAGGATGAGTTTGATAAAGAATAATTTAAGAAATTCGATAGTAATAGTGGTATAGATTATCGATTTGAATTTCGAGGACGAAATTCTTTAAGGGGGAGAAAATTGTAATGTCCCAAAATTGACCCTGGTCGAAATTGTATAATTCACTGTCTTAATATGTAATATAAATTGATGAAATGTGTGAAGCTTATGCTATGAGTTGAATATGGGTAACAAAATGAAAATGAAATGACTAAAAGTGTGGGTCAAACAAATTAAAAAGAAGAAAAGTGAGGTTTAAATATTTGTGTGTGTGTGTAAATAAATAAACAAAAGATTTGGGTCAATAATTAAAAAGGAAAATAAATTGGGGTTATTATAATTATGATTATTATTATGAAATAAAAGAGAAAAACGAAAGAAAGAAAGGAAAGAGAGGGTCGGGGAAGCGGGGAAGAGAAGGGAGGCGGAGGGGAGGCGTTGGCGCCGATCAACGGCGCTCTGGCCGGCGATCGGTGCGGCTGCCACCACCTCGGCCACCGGCCTCTCTCCTCGCCGTTCCTTTTCCCCCCAGCGGCTGTGTTTTTCTCCTTTTTCATTTGTTTGTCACCGGATCGTTTTTCTCCTTTTTTTCCGACGAGCGAAGACGGCAGCTGGCGACACGACTACCGGCGGTCGACTCCTAGCAGCCAGATGAAGCTTCCGGTGTCTGGCGATCTTCTCCACTCGCCGGTGAAGAGTAGATCAGGGAGTGAGGTAGCCGGCGGTTCCAGGTGGTTTTCCGACCAAACCACGACGCCTTGGGGCGCGTGAAGGCCACCGGAAGGATGCTCGCATCTCTGGCAACAGGTGGGCAACTCCGGTGGAGCTTCGGCGAGTCTCCGGTGGGGCTCCGGCGAGGCAGAATGAGTTCGATTTTTACGGTATGGGAACTAAACTAAGAATTAAATTTCATGTATAAAATTTACGTGAGTTTTGGGTTAATTTATTGAGATTATGGTTAAAGATTTACTGATTAAATTAAGTACAAGTATATGTGTGAAATGTATATGTGGAATGTATAAGTGAGAAAAACAGATGATAGTATACAAGAGAAATTCTGATACTAAGTTTAAATTGAATGGTGAGAATAATATGATATGGAGATATAGTGAGTTAAGAGTAGTCAATAGTGAAGTTGTATTATAGAATTAATTGAAAGGGATTTAATTTTAATATCAACTATGTAAGGAGTTATTAGATTTTTATATAAGTTTTAACAATTGAATGATACAGTATATATAATCATTGATGTATTATGTTTATAGGGAAGTTTAGAGTATCTATTTCATAAGATAAATAAGCATCTAATAAATATATGTGAAGGTATTTCTCATTATAGATATGAGTACATCCTTGTCTGAGAGTTATACGAATTGTGTATTGAACATTATTAATAACTATAATTTAATTGCGAAAGTAAGTTCATTGTAAAGCAGGGTTTTTGATATAATTATTAATTGTAGAAATAAACTGGTCTATATAACAACTTATGATTTGTTTGTAATGTCAGAACCATAGAAGAGTTTCAAAGACTTTATAGATTATAGAGAATATATATATATAAGCATGATGATTAATATGACTCCTACTATATGGTAAGTTATTTACTTATGTAATTATGATTAATAAGAACATTCTGAGTTAAATATGCTGGTATTACTATGACCCTTAAAATAATGTGGTTAGTTATATTACTCTACTTAGAAGAAATTAACAGGTTAAGTCAATATAACTAGGTAATGCATGCTCACTTATGAATATTATAGTATAAATAAACATGGAAGTGAGTTGATAATTTGTATAAATGATGAGTAACATACATCTCATTATTGGTGTTTAAATGTAAAGAAGAGCCATAATGCTTAAATAAACTTGACTTGAATATGTTAAGTGCTCTTCATTGACGCTGTTGAGAAATTAATGTCTATAGTTATAAGGAGTGGTGCTTATATTATCCTATTAGTTTGTTTAGGTACTACATTAGTTGTTGTTAAAGAACATATAGTTGTTCTCTATAATCTAATGAGTGTTAAAAGTGGATTAAGTACATTTGTATAAAAATTGGGTTATAGTATAGCATAAGGCCTATACTTGAATAACTATCATGATCATTACTTATATAGATAAAAATATATGTATATATGTATGCATGTATGCTTAATACATGAATAATTCTATACTACTTGTTAGAAAGGGTATGACTATGGTATTGTGGGAGTATTCCTATGATGTTATAGAGGAACTTATGTTATGCAAATACATGAATTTGCCCGAGCCTTTTTTTGTACGTAAAATTGTATACCTATAAATAATTTTGATATTGAACTTATATGCATGAAGAAATATTTGACCAACATGGATTGTTATGAATAGGTATTAATATTAGAATTATATAAAGATGTTTAAAGGTAAGTAAATATGAGATAACGGAGGTTTCATTCTGAATCACGAACAAGTTTTGACATAGATACATATACATACATTTCGTTTAAAAGTGACGCATTGTATACATGTATCAAATATAGTAGTAAAGTATACATATTTGAGGTTTACCTTAAAGTGCAGTGAAACATGGGTGATGGTATGATGAACCATGCAGGTACGTCTTTCTGAAATGACTATGTGTTTATATGCTGTTTTAGACACTCATAATGGATGTGATTATATATGATTTCATGTTCACGGAAGCAGTCTAGTAATGTATAAACTAATATGACAAGTATAAGTATTGTTAATATATGGCTATTAGAAACAGTATTATCTGGAATGAAAAGGAATTAAAATGATGATAAAGTTGATAAATGTGCTGAAAGTAAGTGATCTTTTGTGCCCTTAGACAAGAGTCTGGCAGTAAACACTAGCTCAGGATATAATTGGCTAGCCATAGGGATTCTATACCGCGGTGCAAGTCATGGCGACTTGCTTTACTATGGTTGGATCGTTGATCTCCATAGTATATCTGTTATACGTACTGTCATATGTTCATATGTTATGTGAGAAATGGTTCTGTAGGTCATTTCTCATTCTGTTATGGCCCATGGGGTCCACATCCCGTATATCCAGTCTGAGTATTTCTGTCGGTACTGTTCTAGGGGCATTAATGTGAAAATAAGTTAACAAGTATAAAAGATAATAAATGCTATGGTTCAGAATTATTGTGCATAAGAAATATCCTCTTATATATGTACAACAAAGTTACAGTATTGATAAGTATGTGAATCAGATAAACAGTATATATTTAGATATTATGAGAAGTATTGTATACGAGGAATTTCTTCAATAATTATATATAGTTTTCTGAAAGTTATAAGCTAGTTTCTACATTGGTTATTTGTATATATATATATGTATAGATGTGTAGATAACTCTGTTATGAGTCAAGTACAGAATGTATGGTACATGATGATGTTAAATAATATATAATTCATTTTGTTAAGATTATTTTAATGATTACATGAAAATGAATGTAGAATGCATATTATGCTTTCGAAGATGTATTTATATAAAGAAATTATGCTACCTATCATTTGTGGAACAGTTCATGCTGAATTGTTTATTGAGTCATTAAGCTCTGTTATTTATATAATTAAAATGTTCTGCAGTTTATTGCTAATTTTATATTTGTATAATTAATATTTTGAGTTTCAAAAGATTATTATTAGAATATACTGTTCCCCACTAAGCTTTATAGCTTAGCACGGGTTTTGTAATCCGTGTAGGTATCAAGATAGGCTTGATTCTGGTTAATCAGCTGATTTGGTTCAACCATCTGAAGAGGAGATCTAGTGTGGGCTGATCACCTTTGAGGTGTATGGATGTAACGGGAAAATTTTGATGTAAATTGTTCTTTGTTTTGGAGTATTATAATGGTATTAGAATGTAATATGTAATATTGAACCGTATCAAGAAGTGTGATTAATAATGAGAATGGATGTATGTAATGTATGTGAAAAATTAGTTATGATTTGTGGTGCCCTTGAAGGGCCGAGGAATTGTTTGAGTTGCAGGTGGGTTAGTTAAGTTTTTAGGCGTTATATTGCCAAATTTTTATTTGAAAGTTGGTTAATTGGAGAATATAGATTAATCAATGTAGTTAATTTATAAGTATTGCATGTTGGGCAAGTCTGTAGTTGATAGAGTAAAAAAAAAAAATTCAGGTTATCTCATGCACAGTCAGACTGTTCAGTATGGGTGTTACAATTTTCATAGCACTTTTAAAATTGTCTTGCTTGCTCCTAGAGGTGGTAAATGGGCGGACTTGATGGATTTGGGTTGAGTCATTAATGGATGAATAACTAATAGGTTGGGTTATAAATGGATCAAAAGATATGAATCATAAATGGATTAATATTCAAATGGATTGGATTGATTTAGGTCGACGTATGGATTTAATTTTTTTAAATATTTCATTCAAATTCATTAACTGTAATTCTTAAAATTAAAATTAAAATTCACATTAAATCGATTTAAATTCGATTTTAACCAACAATTTAATAGTTTTAGAATTTTTTTTCCAAGTTGTAGTCGATCCTATTGATGCTGGAATAAAATCAGAGGTAATAAAAGATAATAAGAAATTGAAAACAGAAATTATTTGTAGAAGGGAGAGGAGTTAGATGGAAACGCGTCGGCGAAAGGTTGGGTGAAAAAGGAAGCAGAGGTGCATGCAAATTAGTCAAACATAGACCTGAAAGGAAAAACTAATGCGTACGCATTTTCAAGGCCCAATAAAAAAGATGAGCTTTTCTTTTTGGAACCCAAAAGTGCAAGAAAAGCCACAAAATGACAGAAATATCAGGAAATGATTCATTGGAAAACTAACCTAGTATTATTTTCAGTTTCAAATTCTCAAGAAACAAATAGAAATTTTTTAGTTTGAATGAAACTCAAAGCAAGTGAGAATGATTTCATTTGGAGAAGAGTAAAGTTAAAAAAGGAGAAGAATGGATAAAGAAATGCAAAAAAAAAAAAAGGATTTTAGATAAATTTATTGGGTAATGATTCAAAGGGTTGAAAATATAATGAGTCAATTTTTGATTAATTCAATGGATATTGGGTTAGATTGAATTGGGTTGTGTCGAAAAATAAAATAGGTCAGTTTTGGATTGATTCAGTGAATATTTATTTAAATTGGGTTGAATTTGAATTAAATTTTATGGATGAATTTAAATCGATTCATAGGTTTGGATCAATTTTATCAAGTTTACTTGCTCGTCTTAATAGTAAAATATTGACCTTTGACTAAAATTGTTGCTTGTTAAAAGAAAAATACTGGATGGGCTGAGCATGCAAGTTCCATAAGTTGATGTAACTATCTTTTTAAAAAAAAAAATTGCATGAAAAATGGCAACCATTGTTGTCGTTTTTCAGCACACAGATCCCATAAATTGTCAGAAATTCAAATAAAAAAACAGTAATATTATTTGCCGTTTTTCAGCACATAAGTCCCACCATTTAATTGGTTTGAGCGTCCTATTTTTTGACTTCAAAAGACACCGTTTCACACTAATAAAAAAATGGCAAAATAATGTACCCTTTTTTTTATACAAAATTAACAATTTTGTATGTGGATCCCACATATCAGAAAACGGCATTCATGGATGCATTTTTTATCATCCCAGAATGCTAAATTTTTTTTACTGTTACACTAGTTTTTTAATTTTTTTTCTTTCACACCAAAAAAAAAACCCTCAAAATTAGATAGCTAAAATTTTTATATCTCATTACATATTTTTCACCCTAAATTCTCTTTGTTTACAAGAGCTTCCATTGATTTAAAAATCGGACAGCACGTGCAAAAAGCCACATAGGTTAATATTATGAAAATATAAAATGATTGACCAACGGCCATTGAAATGTAAGGTATATTATAATAATAATAATAATAATAATAATAATAATAATAATAATAATAATAATAATAATAATATCGAAACTGCATATTTATCTTTCACTTTTTTAATTTGATAAAAAAAATCAGTTTATTACCTATCTATGATTCTATTCCGTTTTTTTTCTATAAATTAATTTTTCAGATTAGGTGCGATTAACCAAATTGCAATATAAATTTATAATTTAGCAACCAAATGACAATAGTGGTATAATAAATAAACATTAATCTAATTGAATAAGATAAAAAGATTTTAGATATACAAGTGGCAGAAAACTTTATCGGTTGACTTTGTAGATGAAAAATTATCATTACCCTAACTAGAGCTTGAATATCAGATGGAAAGCTTTGTTCACGCGTGCTCATTGCTCTCTATTTTAGGAAATCATGTATGCCATGTTATGTTGGTATATCAAAATTGAAAAATGGGAATAATAAATAGATAAGGAAAGGGGCACAATGTTTTGTTTGTTGTAGAAAAAATATCCAAAATGATAAAGTGTGTGTTTGCAGAGTTGCTAAACTTTCAAACCCATAAGAGAAACCTACGATTTCTCTATGTCAATGGTATTTTTTATTTTTTAACTGTCAAATAAATTAATAATACCATATAAAATACAAAATAGCGGCCGAAAAATTAAAAAATTACCATAAATTGAAAAATTTGCCAGTCAAAACCAATATTTGGTCCCGAGAGAATATGTATGCAGCCTTTATGTAAAGAACAAAGAAGCTTAGCCGGAAAAGCTGTGTAGTACAAAATATTGGAAATAAAAAGGAATGCAATATGTCGTAGGAAATTATTGTGTTGGTTCATATAAGAGCAGCAGAAATTGGCTCGCTAGCTAGTGATTGTTTGGACAAACACTCAGATATCTTAGACTTTCCCTAATATTACATAAAATTAGATAAACATTTAGTGTGAAGTAACTAAGTTTATAGCGCTAGTGCTCTTCCGGTTCTCAAATTTATATGATCTCGAATTAGATCCTTATTTAAAAACAATTCTGTATCATTTTCGGTATCTATACCTAAAAAACTAATTTTAAATTAAAAATTCGGAACATTCAAAGATTTCCTATATAATGGTGACGGTGAGTTTCCAAATTCTAATAAACAATAATACATGAGTTTTCACGTCAAAAAAACAACTACAAGCAAACTAAATTAGGGTACTAGTGAGGGTCTCCCTCTCACAACTCATAAGCAATTATAAATAATTTTTTACGAAAGCAATTGGGAAATAATATAAGAAAATGAATGCCCCAGAACAAAAAGGTACCCATTTTCCTGCCGGTGGTCCAAACGCTAACCCAGTTTGCACTTTTTAGGCCTATATGCGTGAGGTCCAGTATGCTATTGCTGGCCTTCTTTTGACATTTTAGGACGCGTGCTGTTACAACAAGAGGACGGCCAGCGTGGCCTTCCAAAGGAAAGTAAACAAATAGTCCCCAGTTTGATGACGTAAGCACTCGAGTGCCCTTCTGTCCCTGCCCTGCACGGTTCCTTTCCTGTGAAGCCTTGAGTTTCGCTGCCCGGCTAACCGTTAAGGGCTCTATACCCTTTAAAATAATCCCGACCGTACGAAACACGTGGACTATGTTACCACCCTGATATCTTTTATTGTTTATATGAGATCCATATGATGGAAAATGTAAACGACGAGATAATATAGAAAATATATTTGATACTTTTCATTATTTTTTTTTATAATTTTATCTACCATGAAATTAGATATTATTTTTCATAGCAGACAAAATAGGAATGATCATGGGACGAAGGCGAAGAGTGGCTCCCCACCTACTGCCTCGTGCAGTGGCGGGAATTCCCTGTTCCCGTTAGCATTTCGGTGAAAAAATTCCTTCCGTCCCTGTAACAAAATATATTTTTTTAAAAATCTAATTAGAACTAAAATTTAATATTTAATAATTAATTATAATTAAAATATAATATTTAATAATTAAAAAATATAAATTAAATTAATATAAATTTTAATAACTTAAAAAACTAAAATTAAATATAATTTAAAACTAAATTATATATATAATTAAATTTAATTATTAAATTTCGGGAGCTGAAAAATTTTGGGGCGAGAATCACAATTCTCATCCCCGTCCCGTAATCAAAGTCGGGGAATATTTTTCTTCCGCCTTCGCCCCCACGAAAAAATTTTTCAGGAATTTATTGCCTCGTGATCATCCATAGAGCAAAAGTTTTCTTGCCCAACTCCAATTGCAGTAAACTATAGGCATATAGTTGTAAAAGGAGAGTTGATTAAAATTCATAATGTACTTATCTCTCATATCCTCAATAGCCATATATTATGCGATTGTCGTGATAGGAAAAGTATTTTCCAGTGGAGATAGTGAATGCATATGAGATTTAAGTATTTAAAGAAAGAATAACATTAAGTATTGGATTTTTTAGGGACGAGGAAAAGTGTTTCAGGAAAAAAAATAAAAAAAACAAAAACAAAAACCAACGAGGTAAATGCATATGAGATTTATAGAGAATGACATTATTGACGGTTAGTTTTTAATGACTATTTTTTTAATTTATCGATTATTGAATCTTTTTTTAGCACCAAAACAATTTTATGACAATTGAACTTTCGGCTTGTAATTTTTTCAGCATCAATAACAATTAATTTTGTTTTATAAAAAAAAGTGCCACATGTCAATCATATAAAGCATTAATAAATTTTAAAAAATAATTATTATTTTGAAAAACAAAATTGAGGGCTGAAATCGCAATTTTATCACAAAGAATTAGGTGTACATAATAAATTGAATAATAATTTATTTTTTAAATATTTTGAAGGGAAAAAATTAATGTGGAAAGATAAGCAGGAAGAGCAAAGGAAAAATGAAATATATATATATATATATATACAAAACGAAAGAATAAAAAATAATAATTGATATTTTTCTATAATATCTTATTGATAAAAATTCAATTGGTATTGCACTTGATTTTTATCCAACAATGGTATTTTAGAGTTCCAATTTCATTTGTGTCAGGAAGAAGGGATCGGGATCCAATTTTTCATTCCCTTCATCCCTTTTTAAACCACGCTTTTAATTCTTGATAGATAAATTAAAAAAAAAAATGATTGATACATTTAAATATCATAAAAAAAATTAGAAATGGACTAAATTTGCATTTCGTTAGTTAATATAGAAAAAAGTGATGATAAACATATAGATGCATTTAAAATATAAAAATAAGGATAAAACATAAAAAGCAGCGTTGTATTAATTTTTTTTTCTTAAATTCTAAAAAATATATTAAATTTTTTCTTGAATTTTAAAAAGCAGCATTTAAAATGAAACGAAAAAAATTTTCAAAAATGACGCTTAATAAAGAACAGATAGAGTAATAACTATTGTATTTTAGAAATGTTGTTAGTTGTATATTCCTATTATGATTAGGATAGTGCTATATAAATAGTCATTTTGTTAGTAGAGGATTTCGAGCATTCATATTTTAATGGTATTAGAGACATTTATCTTAAATAAATTTTCAAACATAGTTCACCATTTCAAACATAGATAATCAAGGGATAAGGTACCAAAATATCTCTAATGTGTTTTGATAGAAGCTGAAATGTCCTTTAACTTTTTTTCGGAATATAAATGTTCCCGATGTTCTAAAATCGATACTAAAATATCATTTCGTCAAATTATCGTTAACTTCGAATTAATAGCGCTGACGTGACATTGGCACGTAACAAAATATGCCACGTTAGCGCTATGTATATTTTGGCATTTAAAGCAATTAGAGCAACTTATAAGAATTTACATATTTTATTAATTAAATTATTTTTATAAAAAATTGTTAAATTATAAAATCTGAATAAATTGGTGTTTAAATATATAATATGACTATTGTTAATTAAGACAAAAATTTGAACAATCTATTAAACATGTTATAGTATTTATTTAACATTTTCATAATTCATTATTTACTGGTTTATACATTTTATTTGCAAAAAAAAAATTTAAAAAAAAATTAAAAATTTAATAGTTGCATCAAGAGTTTAACTATTATAAACTAAAAAATTGCATCAACTTCTTAGAACAATTAAAAAAATATATATGATATTAGATGTTTGTGTTTCACCTTGATATGTAATTATTTTCTTAAAAAAATGATGGGATACATTGTCTTAAAAATTTAATTTAAATATTTATAAGTAATTAAACAATAAAATAATATATTTGTATAAAATAAAATGTATAAACCAGGAAATAATGAATTATGAAGATGTTAAATAAATACTATAATATGTTTAATAGATTGTTCAAATTTTTATCTTAATTAGCAATAGTCATATTATATATTTAAATACCAATTTATTCAGATTTTATAATTGGACGATTTTTTTATAAAAATAATTTAATTAATATCATATGTAAATTCTTATAGGTTGCTCCAATTGCTTTAAATGCCAAAATATTTAGGGGTATTTTTATAGTCAAATTTAAATATTATATTCATTAAAAAATTAATTAATAAATATTCTTGAACTATATAATTTATTTATAATTTTTTTATTTATACGTTTATATAAAAATATTTATTAATTAATGTAACAAATATTGATTAATATTTAATGTAATAAATATTGATTTTTAATATTTTCTCTAAAGTATTAAAATGTTCTTAATGTTTTTCATTAGGGTACTATAATACCCATAATATCTTACTTAAAATACTAAAATGTCCCTAAAGTTTTTTATACAGTGCTAAAATGCTCTCGGATATTTGGATTAAAAATATATATGGTGCTGATGTGATATATTTTGCCACGTGTCAATGTCACGTCAGCGCCGTTAATCTGGAGTTAATGGTAGCTTGACGGAAGGGTATTTTAGTGCCAATTTTAGAACATCGGGAGCATTTATGCTCCGAAAAAAAGTTAAGAGGCATTTGAGCTCCTACCAAAACACATTATGGACATTTTGGTACTTTATCCCGATAATCAACTATCAAATAGCTAGTGCAACTGCATCAACACTAGCTTTACTCTCCTCTAAACCAAATATTTCTCATCAATTAACCATAAACCTTGCATCCACCAATTTTCTAATTTGGAAGACACGATTTCTACTTATGGTGACCGGTTGTAGATTGGAGTATATCATCTTGATCAAAGTGAGCCTGTTCCACCACCTTTTCTTGAAGATAACAAACCCAACCTTGTTTTTAAAGTTTGGAAGTGACAGGATTAGATCTTACTCAATTGGATCATTGTTTCAATTTTTGAAGGAGTCGTCCCTCAACTTGTTGGTGCAGCCCCTGCCAAAGCTGTATGGACTAAATTAGTTTCCACTCATGCCTCGAGCCCGAAGGCTCAAATGTGAGATTTCCTTGTACATTTCCACAATTGAAAAAGGGAAAATTATGTCAGAAGTAACGACACGACCATGTCTGATTTGTTAAGTGTGCTGATTTAGTTGGACACATCCATATCCTGTAGTAAATACACAGTTATACAGTTAATTTATATGACCTAAAACTCTTTCTTGTACGTAACTTTTGTTTACAAATGGCATTTTTTTTATTTGATAGTGCTTATATTTTACATATGTATATGAATGATAATAGCCATAAACCAAGTTAAGATTGCCTGCAAATCAATGTAAATCCCTATAATCTTTACATTATATCGGCTTATAAGACACCATTCACAATTATTGCATTATGCTAATGAATGGAAATTTTTTTCTTAAAAAAAAAAAAGCGTAAATACACCACTTGGTTGTAGAATAAAAAAAAAGGTAAAAAGCACTTTTCAAACCTCTAAACTTTTTAAAATTTTGCTATTATGTTCCTGAATATTTATTTCACGATATTGAGCCTTAAATATTTATTTTTTTATACATTAAACTGTCGATGAAGGCAAACGTGAAATTAAATATGCATCCCGATTCATGCTTGTATATGTATCTTAACCTCAATTTGATGTGTTATCGTTAATACATTTGTTAATTTGAGATTGATGTATTAGTGGTTATACCCTAAACCAAATATTTGAATATTTATGTAATGTTATATTTTATTTTATAAAAATGGGTTTTTCTTTACATTAATATATTGTTGGTATGTTACATTATACTAATATCTGTGAATAACAATTTAATGTTATTCTCACTATCCCTAGTCACTTATCATTAAAGGAGTAATGATAAATTAAGAATAGTATGAGTTTGATTGATAATCATGAGATGATTATATACGGTGATATAAATCAAATTTTTAGGTACTTGTTAGAAAACAATTAAGGTACTAGATAAACCTGCTATGAGATCACTATATAGGTTAGTGTCATAAGTGATCTCACAATAGTTATATTATCAAATACGTAGACATGAGATTATCACAGTTTTTTACGTGAGAAATATCAAATTTTGACATAATCAAGCATTATCTTTAATTGAATAATCATAAAAGTTATGATTGGACATGATGAGAATCGTGCAGAGAATAGTGAATAAGCAAAATGGAATTTCTCCCTCTCCTATGAGAGAGATATCTATTGGTCTAACACTCCAAAGCATACCTGTTGTGCTAATTTTGCAAGCGCGCGGTTTACCGAATATAGTGCTTAAGATATCATTCCCACAAGGAAGGATGAGTGATTACACACTATTACTCAATTCTTAATCTTGTTTACAATATGTATAAATTGAATTGTTAAGTTAACTAAAGGCTACATAAGAAATACTAATTAAAACCTACTCCATTGATAATCAAAGAAGACAATTTAAGGTTAATGATATGAGATATAAGTTGAACTTAAAACTATTCTTTTAATCTAATTTTAATCTTACAATACAAACCAAATTGGATTAACGTTCTAATTCATTCTCTCGACATGAAATAAGTTTTCCTAAAACATGCATATATAATTCTAACCCTTTAATTCTCGTTAATGAATTAGTTAATTATAAACACATATTTTAAGATTAAATGCCAACTTATAGCAATTATCTTGATATCCCGATCTCTCAAACAATATTTTGATAATGAGTTTCTATTAGCTATAAGAAAGAATATATCTCTCGATTATACTCTCACTTAGAATGATCATGCATAAAATACTAATAGAGAATTCTGCAAATAAGGCTATGAATATCACAAAGAATATAAAAGATATAAACATCAATATTCAAGTTCCTAAAAATATATCATCTAACTAATTACAAAGAAGAAGCAATAGATGAGTGATAGTAAAAAGAAATCTCTCAATCCTTTTCAATCTCTAAGTAAATCTTCTTCTTCTTACTTGTCTTCTTCTCAGAAGAACAAGTTAAAATGTACTAAATTCTTACAGTAAGAAAAACCAAAAAAATAAAATTGTTCTTTTCAAACTTATATCTTCGATTAACTACTTCTTAGATTTATATAGAATCCCTATCCTTGTGTCCCTCAGAATGCCCCTTCAGAAGTGTGCAACCTTTGGTAAAACTTATGCTCCTTTAAGTGCTTTTTCAGAAATAATTACACATAGTCTTCTTATTGTGCTCATGTGAAGGTTGTCACGCTCACAACAGGATGTGCTTCATCAAATGTTGACTTTTTCTCTACGTTAACCTCCACTTTTGGTACCTTCTTTTGTCGCGCTCGTGACTACCACCGCGCCCGCGACAGAGCTTTTTTTACTTTTTTATTTCTACCTCTTTCTCCTCAGTTTCCATTCCTTTACTCCCTACATGCACTCAGTAACACAAACACATAAAAAGCACCATGTGTCGCATAAAACCTAGCTAAAACTAAACATTCACCACACAACATACATACATGAAACACTCACAAATCAACTCACATCAATTCCTCACACTTAACCTTTGCTTGTCCTCAAGCAAAACTCAAAATGTAAGAAAACAACACAAAACATTCACATAATTATGGAGCTTGCATTCATACTTGACAAACATTTAGAAACAACACGAAACAACCTTCATCTCTCAATACATTAGTTTAAATTTGCAAATTCTCAAACAATAACATTATCTATTCAACTCCAACAACCATGTGCATTTGGAGAATCATGAAGTTACAAAGCACAAGAATATAAACACTCAAGAAATTGAATGTCTTAACACATGTATAGATTATTTCATACAAAACATTGCCTAAAGAAACTCTCACTCAAACACTTATTCTTACTCTACTTAAATATTTTATGAAAATGCAAAGATTGACATTGGAGCTTTGAAATTCATGCTCTTTATTAGAAATATATCATTTTCTCATCATCTAGTAACCCTAATATAGGTTGCCTCGGCTCACGGTGTCTACGTGTTAGTTACACATTAGTGATTTGTACGTGAATGAATGAATAGGATGTTACATGGATAGAGAGAAAATATTTGTGAACGGTGTATAAATAGTTTATACACATATATAGTGGTGTATATGATTAAGAAAATATCGGTCTAGATCATATGATTATGATATATGTATGACAAGTATAATATAGTAATCATCTGAAGGGTGTGCGATCTAATAAAGCATTATGTCTAAGAATTGTTACAAATATTTGAATTAACATAATGTTAACTTAAAGCCTACCTTAGCCTAAGTGGTGGATAAATAGGCATGCCTATAAGGAATTGCAATTATTTGGGACACTATTTAGTGTCTTCTATTTGATACTTCGATATCTTTTGTTCTAATGGATAATTTAAAGACTTATTGTCTCTTCTGTGATGCCTTACAAGGTAACTTTCATATAGCAATTTAATGATATTATTTATTATCTATTATCCATATTGTGTTCTGTTAAAGTCCTGAATGTAGATTATAGGCATGCCTAGAAAAGGGTTCTACAATTGGTTCTATGACACTATGTTGTCTTCTATTTCAAGATGTATGTCTCATCTACTTTGAGGCTTCTGCCTCTTCTATTGATACCTTCGAGGTGTACCATATAGATACCACTTATAGATATCTTCTATCCTCGTTATCCATACTTGTAGGAAAAAGCAGGCAAATCTGTATTTGATCTACTATAATTCTATTATGCATTGATTTGATTTGATCTATGATAATGTTTTAGGTCTGTATAAAGTTTGTCTTGATTTATCTAATTTTTGGACAATTAACTAAATTTACTAATATACTAATTAATTATAATGCATGATACAAACCCCTGCACTTATTCTATGTTTTTGTTAAGCGTGAGTGAAAAGTATGTCTGTATATAAACAAAACTTGTGGTTTGACGCGAAACAAAATCCTAATAAACTAATAAGTGAGGAAGTGTTAAAGATAACAAGATGGATGAAACCAATATAAAGTTTCATGAGTTCTTAATATAATTATGATAAGGCTTTAAGGCTATTAATAAGTATATATTTATTTTCTATTTCTGATAAGTAAGATCGTTATAAAACTTGTTATAAGATGTTAGCAACTGATATTTAAAGATATTTCGATATAGAGGTTATAAATAAAGATGTGATGCAAATAGATGGAACTATATGATTCTAATTCCCATTATTGGGATATGTAGCAACTAAATTCTAGGTTGTACTTGCAGTTATTTCATTATTGTGTTTCCTATGTATGAAAGTATTTAGTGATTGTTGTAAGTTGTCACTGTTATGTATTATTTAACCCATACTAAGCTTTATGCTTAGCGCAATGACTTTTCACGAGTGCAGGTGTAAATTTTTGGTCTAAAAGCTAATTAGAGTCGAGAGAACTACAGTTAGCCAACGTAGGAGTGAGGACTTTGAGTTATATTACTTATTTAAGTACCCAAATGGTATATTTATAAAGTGTTTATAAAGAAATCAGCTAGGAGTTTATTTGTTGTTATTACTTTGGTGTCTTCTCAATTCAATAACAGTTAGTATAAGCATAATTATGGATTACCTCTTAATAAATGCTATGTCGTTTGGGTTGGCTTTGGCACCTCTATATCCTCCTAAAGGGTATTAGGGTGTTACAATTGGGCCGCTCGATAAGTAGGACCAAGAAATGCATGGCCACGCTCAAATGAATTGATGGAGCGATCAATGTCATTTGATATTATCAGTCTACTTAGTGATCGAGAAATTATATGTTTGAAAAATATAAGTTTGACACGGATCATGACTTATGTTCAAATAAGATATCGTGTGACAAAAGAATTATAACATATTCTATTGATTAGGTTGAAATTGAATTATCGATATTCATATTATTTAGGTAGTCATAATATCTTGTTAGATGATTGGGCCCACTGTCAATATCATATGAACCTATTTGATCGCATATGTAGAACGTGATGATCTAAATAGGGTTTATTTGGATATTTCAAATTTTAAATATTTCAGATATAAAAATTCAAAATATTTTCAGTAAATTATTTTAGTACAACCTTAATTAATAAGAAAAAGAGAGGCAGCCATTTTTTTAAAGGAGATATTCTGCCGCCTTTTGAGTGAAAAGGAATAAAAAAAAATCCTAGCCGCCAAACAATAGGAAGCTAGCACTTCTGGCAAATTTGTTCATCATGTTGAAGTGTGGATACCAGTAGAGGGTAGTTGTTCCTTGGAGCAACACCTAAAATTTGTTATTTCTGCACTTTAACAAGTTGGTCACCGATCAACCTTTCCTTTTGAATCAATTGGATCACATGGATCTTATTTAGGTTCATTATTTCTGCACTTTAATAGGTTGGTAACCGATCAATCCTTTCTTTTGAATCAATTGGATCGTATGGATCTTATTTGGGTTTTATTTGTTTTCACTGTGTATTTTCTGTTAAAACCCATCATGACGTACTAATAGAGAATGGTTTCTAACTTAAAATTGATAACATATAAATAGGGGGGCATCAAATTGAGGTGCAAATGCAGATGTTTAAAGCTCGCCAAAGAGGACATATAATTTAATTGCTTATGTTTTCCATCCACTAACGACTTAATGTGTTAAAATAATATAAGTTCAGGGAATCAATGTTATGAAATAAATGTTTAAGAGTTTAATAGCAAAAAAAAAAAAGTTCAAAGACTTGCAAGTGCGTTTTGGCTAAAAAATTAGCCCAAACTGTAGAACTCCAAAAGCAAAAAACGAGAGAACCAAAATGGCATTCATGAATCACCCAAAGAACGAAACAAAAAAGAGAAAATCAAGCCATTTAATTTATGAGTAATATAACATGAGACGCGATAAAGTTTATGGCTTCAAAAACTAAAAGGCAGTTGTAATTGTCCCATTCATTTCCAATTCAACCCTTCAATTGCCATGATCTAATTCATTATCCTTAATTTATGTTCCTTCTGTAAGAAAAAAAAAAAAGTTTTAATGTTTCGCCATGCTGAAGCACATCTTGAGTAAATTCATGAGAAAATCGTCACAACCTGAGTCTAACAAGTTAACTTGGTCTGATTCACCTTATATGGTCCATTAGCTTGAGTCCGGACTTTGTAGCCAAATCTAATCATCAAATCGAACGTCATATGTTGTGTTTCCAGCAAGTATGGTGGATGCCATTGCCATTCGTTTAAAAAGAAGATATTTTTATTTGAGAAAAATGACCACGTGTCTTTGTTCATGCAGCATTTTATTGAAATGCGACATTTTATATTTTTATAATGTAAAAAATGCTTTGATTGCATTGGATTTTTTTGGAACAAATTTTATTTTTGGTTTGGAGTACAATAAGAACTTTCCTATTCATATGTTGGTAGGAAGTCTTGGTCTTTTAGAATTCTTGTTAATTTGAAATATATATACTTTATAAATACTCATAAGTAGACCTGACAAATGAGTAGTATCGGACCGGTTCGGATTACTTATTTTCAATTTTGAATTTTCAAGTCGGGTCACTTATTTTTTGAGTGGATTTCAAATCACAGTTAGAACCGAAACTGAAAATCAAACCATAAGCTATTTGATATATTTGATTCGAATTTTGTTGTAACCGGTTCAATTTTGATTTTTTTCATGTCCTAGGTCAATTTTAATTTATTCAGTCTCTCTATTTAAAATATATAATTGATATCATGTATAAATCATCATATTGATCAATTTGATATTTTTCAATGCCCCGAATCAACTTTGACCATTTATCAAATTTGATCAAATATATCACTATTCATGATAAAATCGTGATTTTAATTTGAATTTTAATTTTAAGTATCTCAAATAGACTTGTTTTTGCTCAAATTCAATCATAGAGTATGTCTCAAATGATACTATTCATAGTCAGAAAAATACTTTTCTTATCGAAATGGCATTATTTATGGTCCGAAATGTATTATTAGCAAATTCGGAATTTTTGGTGCATTACATATTTTTCCAACTTTGAGATACTCTGGTTTTATGAAAAGAAAATCGAAAGAGTATAATGATTAGTTCAAACTTATATTCCATTTTGAATCCATTTTCCTTAAGTTTTAAGCTTATTTAGTTTACTTTTCTGTATTTTTAGTTAGAAAGAATTGAGTTGAGCTTTAAGACTAAACTTTGGGTAATTAATCTTATTTTTGCAAAAAAATTAAGGCATGCCGTTGTCAGGAAATTTATGACAGTCGTAAGGTGTAGCACAATTAGACAGAAGCTAAAAGAGTATATGACACGGCTGTCAGGAATCTATGACAGCATGAGGTAATTTCAACGATGGGCAAAATCTGCAAAAGATTTAACGCAGCTATTAGGAATTTTTGCATAGCTGTTAGGAATTTTTACATAGCTGTCATGAAATTTGTGACGGCTGTGGCCTCAGCCAAACAACATCTGTTCAACTAGGTACACATCTATGAGACATCCATGCAATAGTCAGACTATATAGAGTAGAAATTTCAGTTTTAGACGAGACTTTTGTTCTTTTATCAAATTTTCAGATTTTGAGTTGTCTGGTTCAGGAGTGTTTTGGATATCATATTGGTTCTTGGATGGATGGGTCAGAATGGTAACTATTCCAAACCAAGGATAGTTTAACCGCACGCATACTAAATATTAGGTCGACCGGGAAAAGAAATCTCAAAATCTAGAGTAATTTTTCCACAAAGGTTTTTTTTTTGTTCATAGCTGGGTTATGTGTGCTTGTTTGGAGTCTTTGGCATGAGAATAAAGGGAGGATGAGTTTCCCTTAGCATCTTTATCTTGATTTAATTCATATTATCTTTAATCTTAACTTACAGCATAAATTGTTATACATCATTTTAATTGTTTCTACTACCTTATTTTGTATTATTTTATTGCTTAATTCATTCAATTTATAATTTGATGCTTGTTTACATTAATCCAACAACTTTCAATTAATCTCCATACAGAACACTAAAAAATTTGACCCATTGGGTATGATAACTCAAGGGTAGGAGAGAGCAACGGTCGATTCGATTCAATAATCGAACCGAACTGAAATAATTGAAAATCAAAGTTTTTTTTTATTTTTATCAACTGAATCGAACCAAAATTTTAAAATAATCGAATTTAATCCGATCCAAAATTTTCGATTGGTTTGATTCGGTTAACCAAAAAATCGAAATTTAAAATTATTTTTTTAAAAAAATAAAAAATTTTGTATAAAAAATTATAAATTATAATATGCTAAAATAAAAACATCTAAAATGTACAAATAAAAGTTCAAATTAAAGAAATAATCCCAAAATATATAATAAATAATACAACAAAACTATTAAATAAAATTTTTTATTTAATCGATTTTTAATTTAATCGTCAAAATTCTAAATTATCACCTAAAAAATAAATATTAATAATTGATAAATGTACTCATATAATTTACAACTAAAAATAAAATAATTTACATGTATAAAATAATTATTCAATAAAAAAATTATATAATTATATAAATTTTGATTCGGTTCGATTTCTATACTATTTTTTTCTTCAAAAATCAAACCGAATCAAAAAAATCGAAATTTCTTAAAATTAAAAATCGAACCAAAAAAATTAAAAAAATGAAAAACCGAACCAAATTAAAAAATTAATCAGCTCGATTTTTAGGTTTTTGCTCACCCCTACTCAAGGGTATTAATTATATACCACACTTTATTACTTACTAATAGACTAAGCAGCAATAGCAATATAAGATAATGGATGAATCGTTAAGCAGTAAAAAAAAAAAACAAATTGTGGCAAAGAGTGAAGAAAAATAGAAAAACAAAATATGTAAAGAATATAAATAGTGAAATAAAGTATATATTGTACATCACTTGATTATTATTTTTTGTTTCACTTTTTAATTTCTTTTCTTTTATCTTTTGTAGCACACAATCTAAACAATTAATATTTCTTTTTTTTTCAATTAAAATCCAAATTTTATATAATATTGGGATAAGAATATTAATAAAATTGTTCGGTATTATTGTGTATGTATGCATATATATACATAGTTAAACAATAATTTATAAATAAATATGACATAAAATAAAATTTAATTGGAAAAATTGAATTATAAATTTGGATCGGGTTAAGTCGGATTTTAAGTATTTTTGAACGAATTCTTTAAATTTTGGTTCGATCATATATTTTTTGGGTTAGTCAAGTTCAAGTCATTTGAATTTACTTCGAATTTGCATCAGATTTTCTTGTCAGGTCAAAAATTATTAGGAACATCCATAAGTGATTGTTTCTTAATGTGTTGGAGAACGTGAATAGATGAGAGTCATGTGTTCCCAAAGTGGTATAATCTCAATTTGGTTGCAATAGTTTGTTTAAGAGAGTTCTATGAGAATTTTGTATAAATTTTGTGTACGGATTTTAGTGCAATTATTTGGGCGTGTTTTTAAATATGGGTTTGAGAGTTAAAATCTTTTTGTATCCCTCTATTCTATTTAGTGAACTTTTTATTTCCCTACATAAGTGGATGTAGTCTTATGCAAAACTAAATAAATTTTGTGTTTATTTTTTCAACTTTATCATTGTTCGTTATTTTGTTGATCGCATCGAGATTACACATATAAATTTTTTTTCTTTAATCTAAATAAGTGGTATAAAAGTTTGGTTTTGCCAATTAATATTTATTTTGGGTTGGCGACAAAAAATGTTGAGTGATAAAACTCAGAATATTTTTATCCTGTGATAAGAGGAGAAGGCGATCGTAAGGCTAATCAAGCTGTTGAACCTGTAAAAGGGAGTATCCAATCGGATCCAGGCGTTAGCACTTCGAAACTTAAATTATTAACTTGAGAGTAATACTAAAGTGAGTGAGAGAGAGTCTCGGGAGTTCAATATCTGGTGCCATCATATTTTTGGCTATATATAGGAGATTTTGGAGAGGGATACTTGAGTACCTTGGGAGATGATAACCGGCAGTCAGAGTGAGTGAGCGGCAATATGATAGGGAGCAGGTGTATGATAGGTGTTGGCTTGTGCCAGTAGGCTGTTAGTACAAATTGTCCCATCAGTCCGATCGGACGCTTCCTCTGCTTGTGTCACCTTCCGACTCACACTCATTTTGCTATTAATGGGCCGTGCTTATTGGCCTTCGAAGATGTATTTTTTCCAGTTATCACTTGTCCCCCCCAAGCGGGTCCGATCGGGCGTGGCATTATCCTGTTACTTTGGTGGGGTTTTGAAATTTTGAAAGGCGGCCACTTGACGCAATTGTTCATTTCGAATAGCTGTCTTGCATTTAATGTCGCACGTGTTTCTAGAATGATGATTCGTTCTTTATGACCGTATCGCTGGATCGAGAACACGTGGCATCTATTAGGAGGAGAAGTTTTGGAGTATTCTGGAAGCTTTATGCTCATACAAAAGAAAGGAGATTTGAGGCAAATCTGTTTCATTTTTCATCAATCCCCAGCGAAGTTCTGTCAAAATTTTGCCGTGACCTTAGTTCTTTAAATTTTGAATACTTTTTGGAGTGTCCGTGAGATTTTGACCAAGTAAGTTGTCCCTTCTTTCAATTTTATTTTTCATTCATCACATATACGTTTTTTTACCTCTCTTTCTCCCAAAAAGAATGGCTTCAAGCAGTAGCCCACAAATAGATAGAAGTTTCCTAGAGGATTACAGGAATCGTGAGTCGCTTGCTCAACCCTCACGCCTAACAGAGGCAGAAGTGGCAAAATTCCCCTCCCGATACCGCCTTTCGGCTGATGTATCGATGATGGCCTGCCCCTTTTCTATGGCGATTACAGAAGGACCATTTGATCATGAAAGAAATGAATGGTTTATTTGCTCTTTATGGAGTTTGGATGCAGGCTTGAGGCTTCCTTTTGGGTCGTTTGAGTTGACATTGCTCCGGGGTTATGGGATTGCCCCAAACCAATTGACCCCGAATGGGTGGAGGATGGTGTCCTGCTTTAAGATTTTGTGCCAAACAGAGTTGGTGGCCCCTACTTTGGATCTTTTCACACACTTCTTTTATATTTCCAGTCAGACCAGCGCATTGGAGTATTGTTTTACCAGCCATCGGCGTCGAAAGCTTTTTGATGTCCCAACCTCTATGAAACATTTTAGAGAAAGATACCTTTTAGTGGGTATGGCTGGTGGCTTTGGAGTATCGCTAGTCCGATCGAATGAGGCCTTCGCTTTGAACGATTGTGTTGTGGGCCAATTAATGTATGAGGCCGACATTAAAAAATTGTTAGAGGCCATGGAGAGAAATGGCGGGCCTTACTGCTGAAGCCACATCGTGCAAGAAATTCGAGGAAGAGCTGGACCAGCTCAAGGGTGAGTGTTCTCAATTAGAAGATGATTGCCTTAAAGCCAGCGCCGACAAGGATAAGGCACTTGCAGACAAAGATAAGGCTTTGTCAGAGTGCGAACTCCTCTTATCAGAAAATAACTCCTTAGAGGCGATTTTGGCAGAGAAAAAGGCAGCTTGGACTGAGAACTTGACAAGAGCGTTGGCTGCTAAGGAGGAGAAAGTTCTTGATAAGTTGGGCGAGGCTCGGGGAAAGTTGCTAACTCGGCTAATTTATGCGGCTAAGCAATGATTTCCTGGAGCCAACTTCGACTGGATGGAGGATGCGGGGGCTCTTCCTAATCCTCTTTCTAGTGACGATGATGATGAGGAGGAAGCATGTCCGACTGAAGAAACTGACGGTGGTTTGCCAACCGGATCCGGGATTATGCTTCCTCCTGCTGCAGAGCCTGAGGTTCCCATATTATTGGAGCCGGAACCCATTGTCTCTTCACTGAAAGAGCAGGCAGGCGACCAAGCTGTTGATGAGACTGTTACCAATCCCCCATCTTAGCCAGCCGGCTAAGTGTATATATGGAGGCTTAGGCTCCCTTTGTTTTGTAAAGAATTTTTGCATGTATATATAAGATTCCATTTGCCCTTCATTTATAGCTTTGTTTTGCAACTTTTACTTTGAAGTGTGAATTTCTATAAATTTTGCTAAATGAAAGGCGACTTTGCGTAAAGCATACGAAATTATCCTGAGGAGAGTAAGGGAGTACTTCCTGAATCACACGAATCAGTTGGTCATGATAGATTGTTCTCTCACCGATCGGTTGGAGTTCTTGCCTCACATTTCCGATGGTGGAGAATCCGATTGGCAAGGAGCTACGATATCTTGACCATTTCGGTCATGATGGGCGACTTTGCAATTTTGATCAGACATTAGAATCTATCATTCGATGGGGTTGTTTTGCATTTTTTGTGTGCCAAGCACAAAGGAGATATTCGTTAACAGAGATAATAATTCTTCTAACGGCTGCGTCTCATACTTGGAGAACAAAATAGGTTTAATTGGAGAAAACTTTCCGTTTTTAAGATAAGTATCGAGTCACATCTTGCTGTGGGAGTCATAATGGAGAATATCTATCGAATTTTGAGCTTAAAATAAGCCTAGCGAATAACTCATCCTTGAGTTAATGGAGAAAGGAGTAAAACTGCTGATTATTGGAGAATGGAGTAAAGCCAACGATTAGTGGAGAATGGAGCAAAGCCAACGATTAGTGGAGAATGGAGCAAAGCCAACGATTAATAAAGAATAGAGCAAAGCCAATGATTAATGGAGAATGGAGCAAAGCCAACAATTAATGGAGAATAGAGCAAAGCCAACAACCTGCAAACGAAAACAAGGCTAACAAGCAAATAAAACATACCTTTCATGAAGATGAAGAAAAACGGAAATGGAGGAAATGGAGAAGACATTATTTATTGAATATAATACATGATTACACATGGTACTTCTTGAGCACCTCGACGTTCCAACTCCTGGGGATATTCACCCCTTCTAGAGTCCTTAACCTGTAGGTACTGGAGCTTAAAATCTTGGAGATTTTATAGGGACCTTCCTAATTCGGCATTAGCTTTCCAACCTCGGCATTTCCCGAGCCAATATCTGCTCTTCTAAGTACCAGGTCTCCCACATTAAAGGTTTTTGCCTTTACTTTTGTGTTGTGGTATCTTGCGACTCTTTGTTTGTAAGCAGCAATTTTGGCATAAACATCTTCCCTCTTTTCCTTTAACAAGTCCAGATCTTGGCGTCTGTCTAAGGCATTCGCCTGACTGGAATAGAACATTGTCCGATAAGAGGGGAGGCTTCTATAGGTATCATCGCCTCGGAGCCGTAGACAAGAGAGAACGGTGTTTGGTGAGTGCCAGCTTGCGGGGAGTTCCTATAGGACCATAAGACGCTCTGCAATTCTTCGATCCAATTGCCTTTTGCTTCACTGAGTCATTTTTTCAAGCTTTCCAAGAGCGTTCGATTAAAGACTTCCATCATTCCGTTGCTTTGAGGATGGGTGACGGAGGTGAATCTAAGGCCGATGTTGAGGCTTTGACAGAAGGCTCTAAAGATCGAGCTATCGAACTGCTTGCCATTATTTATAATAAAAACATTGGGTAAGCCATACCTGCATATGATGTTTTTCCAAACGAAATTTTTAACCCTTTCTGCTGTGATTGTAGCCAAAGGCTCAGCTTCAATCCATTTGGAGAAATGATCGACAGCCACAAGGAGGAATTTTATTTGCCTTTTTCCTTGGGGAAAAGGCCCTAGGATATCCAGGCCCCACTGGTCGAATGGCCACGTAGAACCGATCGGCATTTGATCTGCTGCCAGCTGCCTGATCACTCTTTCATGTATTTGGCATTGCTGGCATCTCCACACCTTTTCTTGGGCATCTTTGAAGATGGTCAGCCAGTAATAGCCAGCCTGGAGTGTTTTCCTTACTATGGCCTTGCTTGCTTCGTGTGCTTCGCAAATGCCTTCATGTATCTCCCTCAAGACATAGTCTCTTTCCTCTTCCGTTATACATTTGAGCCAGGATTGACTGAAAGCTTTTTTAAACAATTCACCATTAATAACAGAGTAATTTAAAGATTTATGGGATACCTTTCGGGCTTTCGCCTTGTCTCAGGTAATTGCCTCGTTTGCAGGTACCGTTTAAGGGAGCCCATTCATGTTTCCTGAATCGACTCTATTTCCATCATTTCTGGTTCATTTAAGGAGGAGTTTGTTTGATCGATGATGGTTATATGTTCTTTCACCACACCTTGCTCGGCGGCAGACATTTTGGCAAGTCGATCGGCTGCTAGAGTTTGATCTCTTGGCGCCCTTTGCAGGACCCATTGAGATCCGACTTCGTCCAACATTTTAAGCACCACTTTGACCTTTTTTAAGTATCGAATCATATTGGCTTCTTTAGCTTCAAAGGTGCTTAAAACCTGGCTCGTCACGAGCTGGGAGTCGCATTTGATGGTGACGGCTTTCGGTCGGATGGCATGGAGCAACCTCAATCTATGTAGAAGGGCTTCATACTCTGCCATATTATTTGAAACTTTAAAATTGAGCCTTATTGCATACCTGATAACAATGCCAAGAGATCCCTCTATCACGATGCCGATACCTCCTCGGATATCATTCGCAGCCCCATCGACGATCATTTCCCATCTAGCGGGCTGTGGGTGACTAACTGCTTTATCACCGGAGAATTTCGCGATGAAATTTGCTAGAGCTTGGGCTTTGATCGCCTTTATGGGTTCATACCTCACATCCCATTATTGAAGTTTGATCGCCCATCCCACCATTTTTTCCTCCAAATCAAGGGTCTGGAGGATTTTTCTTATCGGTTGATATGAGCGGATGACTATTGTATGTGCCTCGAAGTACTGTCTTAACTTCTTCGTGCACATTATGAGGGCGATGATGAGTTGTTCAACAGGGCCTTTCTTCAATTCTGGGCCTCTGAGCACTTGGCTCACATAGTAGACTGGTAGTTGTTGGGTTCCTTCCTCCCTGACTATGACACCTGCAACAGCTTCACCATAAGTTGATAAGTACAGGTATAGACTTTCACCTGGGAGTGGTCAGCTCAGCAAAGGGGGGTTGGCGAGAAATTTCTTTAGCTTGCCAAAGGCTTGCTGACAATCGGCATCCTAATTAAAAGTTTCATTTTTTCTCAATTTTTTGAAGAAGGGGATGCATCGC
Source organism: Excoecaria agallocha (assembly GCA_037975025.1). Taxonomy (NCBI): domain Eukaryota; kingdom Viridiplantae; phylum Streptophyta; class Magnoliopsida; order Malpighiales; family Euphorbiaceae; genus Excoecaria; species Excoecaria agallocha. The sequence continues at coordinate 52,580,866 of CM075806.1, read as the reverse complement.
TTGGAAGAGGAGGAAATGAATCGCCCAAGAGCTGTGACTCTGCCATTCAGCTTCTGAATGTCTTTCACACTGTTTGGTAGCTGCATTTCCAAGATCGCCTTAATTTTATCAGGATTGGCTTCAATGCCCCTTTGTGATACCATGAAGCCTAGAAATTTTCCTGAAGGCACCCCAAAAGTGCATTTGTCAGGATTGAACTTCATCTAGATTTTATTTAGTGTATCAAAGACTTTCGCCATATCAGTAGGATGTTGTTCAGGGCTCTTGCTTTTAACGATTATGTCGTCTATGTAAACTTCCACATTTTGCCCGATCTGATCCATGAAGATCTTATTCATCAAGCGCTGATACGTAGCACCTGCATTTTTCAATCCGAATGGCATGGCTTTGTAGCAAAAAGTGTCATCATCTGTGATGAAGCTAGTTTTTTATTGGTCCAGCAGCCACATCATGATCTAGTTATATCCAGCATATGCATCAAGGAGAGAATAGATGGCATGGTCGGCAGTGGCATCCACCAACTGGTCTATGCTGGGCAGGGGGTAGCTGTCTTTGGGACACGCTTTATTAAGATCCATGAAGTCGACGCACATTTGCATCTTTCTTGATTTCTTTTTGACCAAAACAACATTGGCTAGCCAATCGGGGTAATCGACTTCTCGGAATGTTTTCGCTTTCAGCAACTTGTTAACCTCCTCAGAGATGAATCTCTTTCGTTCGGGAGCATGCCTCTATAATTTTTGCCTGATCGGCGTGCAAGCTGGATCCATATTGAGTTTGTGGGTGATTACATCGGGGTCGATCCCAGTGATGTCTTTCGATTTCCAAGCAAAAGAAGCCTGGTTGATCATCAATACCTGCATGACTGCTTCTTCGATCTTCGCATTCATGCTGGTGCCAATTTGGATAGCTTTGCCTTTTGCGAGCATTCTAATTTTGATTTCTTCTGCGAGGTCCATTCTTAGCTCTTCCACTTGTTCAAATCTTTCTAAGCCTGGCTCGACCAGCATAACCTCTTTATGATGTTTGATCATGGCTATATAAGCTTCTCTTGATGCTTTTTGGCTGCCTCTCAATATGGCGACGCCTCCTCTGGTCGAAATTTTCATTACCATATAGCGAATGCTGGTGACTGCCCCTGTCTGAAATAACAAAGGTCTGCCAAAGATGGCATTATAAGTAAAAACCATATTAATCATAAACGTTACCTTGCAGGTGTGGGCGAGAACTTCCTGACCAAGCTCAACAAACAGTTCGACTGACCCTACTACTAGCACCGTGGTATTACCCAAGCCGATCAATGGCGTGGTGTTTGGTTTAAGCTCCTCGACCGGCAGCCCCATTGCTCTGTAAGCTTGGAGGGTGAGTATGTTCACTACGCTCCCGTTATCCACCAATGTCCTTTTCACCTCAAAATTATTGATTCGTGCCCTGACGACAAGGGCATCTTCATGAGGGAACATGACGTCCCATGCATCTTCGTAAGATATGGTGACTGGGGCCGATCATTCAGAAGTTTGGAAGACATAGATGCCTTTACCTTTTCTTTTCCTGGAGAGTTCTTCTCCATACGACGATCCGCCGGTGATCATATTTATAACACCGACATAGGGTCAGCAGGGGTCTGTGTTTTTTGGTTTTCTCCTCTTATCGTCGTCATTGTCGTCATCAGAGTCGTTTCTCCTATGATCTAATTGCTTACAATTGCTTACAGGGGGTCGCTTCCCGTGCTGGGCCCATAAATCTCTTGAGGAAGCCTCTTTGCACCAGCCGTTCAATTTCTTCCTTCAGCTGGTGACATTCGTCGGTCGTATGACCAACATCTCTGTGAAACTTGCAATATTTGCTATGGTTCCGAGTTCATCTGCTCTTTTCTTCCATCTTTTTGGGCCAATTTACGCTTTGGTGATTCTTTTTAATCCACATCAGCACTTGTGCAGGATTGGTGTTGAGTGGAGTAAAGGATCGGAAGTGCGAACCAGCCCCCCGATCAGATCTTGACCGATCCGCTTCCTTTCTTTTCCCGAGATTCCTTGAGGTGGAAGCTCGTTCTGGGCTTCTGGCGAGCCGCTCTAAAGCCGCAGCCCTATTGAATGCCCGTCCGTCCGGGTGCTGCAACCTATCCAATACATTACTTCTTCTGCCCCGATTGGATCTCAGGGCGTCATTCAACTAAATGTGTTGTCTTGCCCTCTCCATCAAGTCGGAGAAGCTGATCGGCGGCTTTGTTGTGATTGACTCAAATAATGGCCTATCAGCGGTACCATTGGCCAAAGCGGTGGATGCCATTTCCACGCTCACATTTCTTACCTCCAACATCATGGCTTGGAATCTGTCTATGTAGTCTCGGAGACTTTCATCTGTCCTCTGATAGAGGTTACATAGATCACTCACAGATTTCGGGGCCCTCATCTGCACAATGAATCGGGTGATGAATAGATCCTTTAACTGTCTGAAAGAAGTAATCGACTCGTGGAACCACGTGAGAGCATCTCCTCCCAACGTGGTGGGGAATATCCTGCAGACAATCCTCTCATCGTAGGTGTATACCTGCACTTTTTGTTAAATATTCCGTAAGATGTGTGGAAAGGTTAGTTTTACCTGTATATCGATCCATTATCACGTCCCGCAATCTGGGAGGTAGCTCCGATTTCGTGATTTTCCTGTAAAATAGTGAGGTCGTGTTGCCGCTAGGGATGCTCACGGGGCCGGGCGGGGGCGAGGAAGGAGTCCCCACCCCCCGCCCCATGCATTTAGGGGATTCCCCGTCCCCGCCCCCAAAACGGGGAGGAAATCCCCCCCGTCCCCCGAATTCTTTTTTTTATTTTAAAATATAATATTTTATAAATAATTAAAATAAAAATATAATATTTAATAAATGAAAAATTTAAATTTAATAATAATTTAAATTAATATAAATTTTAACCATTCATAAAATTTAAAATTAAATATAATTTAAAACTTAATAATTATAAAATTAAGTTATATTTTAATTTTAATTTTAATTATTTATAAAATATTATATTTTAAAATTAAAAATATATATTTTTTCGGGGCGGGGATCTCCGCGGGGCAGATACCCCGATTCTAGGATGGGGATTTTTTCTCCCCCGTCTCCGTCCCCGCAGGGGGGAAATTCGGGGATTCCCCGCCCCGAACAGGGCCGATCCCCACCGAGGCCGGGGAATCTCCGTCCCGGTGATCATCCTTAGTTGCCGCAGGTGTGATCTTCGAACATCCCCTTCTTGGAGCCTGTCAGCCCGAACTACTTGAGCTTTTGCTTGAACCACCTATCTTCTTTACTCATGGCGGCTGGGGCAAATTCATCCCTCCGTCCCCTCGTGCGGCTACGATTGGGGATGCACATAAAAGATAGGTCGTCCCCAATGGACGAAGTGGATCGTCTGCTGGGGATATAAGAGGAGTCCCTGCTCGAGGACACTACGCCTTTTCCCTTGTCGTATCTACCTGGAGTGCTGGCTCTTATTCTCCTACTATCGTGAGCTCTTGGTTCATTAATGGAGATCCCCTTGTTCCTCCTTCTTTCGAGCTCTTCGGTCGTAAGATCCATTTCGTGACTTCTTTCGTAAGTCCTGGGCATCTTCTCCATTTTCAGGATTTGGACTATGCTTTTAGTAAAGTCACTGAGGATGGCCCGCATGTCCCTAATGGTGACGGGAGTATCCTCTGGCTGTCGTATGGCCGCATTGTTAAATTTCGGTAAAAGGTCACCTATAATAGGGGACCTGGGAGACTCATCCCTTCTCTCCGAGGGCCTAGATCTACCCTGGCTATGATGGTTGTGCTCCCTTGAAGTTCCATGCTCATTAGATCTTGAACCTGCCATTTCACTCTCAACGAAAGCACCAAATGATAAAGCTCAGAATATCTTTATCCTGTGATGAGAGGAGAAGGCGGTCGTGAGACTAATCAAGCTATTGAACCTGCAAAAGGAGGTGTCCGGTCGGACCCGGGAGTTAGCACTCCGAAGGTTAAGTTAGTAACTTAGGAGTAATATTAAAGTGAGAAAGAGAGTCTCGGAAGTTCAATACCTGGTGCCATCATATTTTTAGCTATATATAGGAGATCTTGGAGGGGGTACTTGAATATCTTGGGAGATGATAACCGGCAGTCAGAATAGATGAGCGGCGATATGACAGGAAGCAGGTATATGGTAGGTGTTGGCTTGTGCCAGTGGACTGACAGGACAAGCTATCCCATCAGTCCGATCGGACGCTTTCTCTGCTTGTGTTACCTTTCGGCTCATACTTCTTTTGTTATTAATGAGCCGCATTTATTGGACCTTCTAAGATATATTTTTTTCAGTTATCATTGAGGTTGAAAAATAGATTTCATCGTGGGCTAACTGATCTGCAAATTGCGAAAGAAGCAATTTTGAGACACATGTTATTCAAATTGGGGAAGGAAAATAAGTTTAACTTTTGTTAAAATTTTCCAGAATTCAAGTAAAAATGGAAAATTGTGAGTAGTACTCCAAATTCAAGTTAAAAGTACGAAAATTGATGGTTGAGCATAACAGCTGTGCTAAATGGACGGCGTGTATATAGTGCGCAGGAAGCGCAATAGCACAGTCGTTTACCACTCGTTGGTAAAAAGGATCAGTTAAGTATATGCATGTAGTTGACATTTAAGCTTAATTAATGTATAAGGCTTTTTGTTGTAGTTCTCCTAATAAATGAAACAGCGTTACATGAATTCGACATAAAAAAGAAATTTACACTATTAATTTAAATCCAATAATAATAATAAAGTATGATCTTTTTTTTCTCTTCTGTTTTAGTTCTGAAATTTGCTCCAAATAAAAAAAAAATTATCAAGTTCTAACTTCTAACTGAATTGGCATAATCTTTTACCTGTTACCGGTCTCATTATCTCATTTAGAAATGTAAAAGAAAAATAAATGAAAAGAGCATATTAAAAGGTTTTTCAATGTGGGCTCTCTGTACGCCTCGTGATTCCAAAAGGTCATCATAAACAGCTTTTTCTAGTAGAAAACAGACACGTGGGCGATGACCGTTGGCAGTTGTGCTCCCATCCACGTGTCTGCACTAGCAGCGTTGCCAGCCGCCCAACAACTCTCATCGTTTCATTTTATTTTGTCGGTCCAAATGTAATTTACTTTTTTGTTATTCAGGAGCCCCGAGTTGTAAGCCTTAGATGGAATTTATTTCAATAATAAAATATCAAAAAATAATAAAAAAAACAATGAATAAGTAATTACTAATGGAATATGACGATACTATCAACCGTCTATAAAAAAAATTAATATATTGGATATAAATAAAAATATTAGAGTTTGATAAGAGATGCATATGGTGGGGTAGGAGTGTACCGAACCGAATCAAAATTGAAAATCGAACTGAATGAAATTTGATCTGTTTGATTCGATTAGTTTGATTTTGAACCGAAATTTAAAATTGATTTAATTGGTTCAATTTTTAAAATTAAAAAACCAAAAAATCGAACTGATCGAAATTTATATATATATATATATATTATAGTATTATAATATCAAATTAGATGCTCTAGCTAAGTGGTGGCGTGAAATTCTATCAAGACCTAATGATCTTGAGTTCAAATCCCAATAGGCACATATTTTTTGTTTCTCAATTTTGTTATTTTAATTTTTTTTAAAAGTGAATTAAAATTAAATTTTAGATGTAAAGTAAAATATAAATTTAAATCCTTAATTTATTAGATTGAGTAGTAGAATATTAGTGTTCTCAATTTTTATACTTTAATTTTTTTTACAAGTAAATTAAAATTAAAATTTAAAAGTAAATTAAAATATAAATTTAAATCCTTAATTTATTAAATTGATTAGTAGAGTATTAGTTTTAGAAGTAATTAAAATATAAATTTAAATCCTTAATTTATTAAATTGAGTAGTAGAGTATTAGTGTTCTCAATTTTAATTAAAATGTGAATTCAAATGAAATTCAAATCCAAAAAAATTGAATTAATTCAATTAAATTTGGCAATTGAAATTGATTAAACTCCAATTTAATTTCAATTTGAATAGTATTCAATTAAAATTAAATTAATAGATTAAATCCAATTTAAATTAAGTTTAAAAATTCAATTAATTTTAATTAAAAATAAGATTGAATTTGAGTTCAATTTGAAAAATAGTATATTTGTTTGGAGCAAAACTAAATATAGAGCATTTAATTTTGGACAAATTGGATAGAGTGTATTAGCTCTAGTGAAACTGTATACGATCTATCAGCAGCAGGTGTTGTTGATAGCGGACAATTAAGACAATAGTAATGACAAAGAGAAGATCTTTTTCACTATTGCTGTGTATTTTTTTTTTATTATTATTGCTCTTCACTGTTGGTGTTAAGAAAGCTAAAAAGACAATAAATTTTGTAGGGTTATTTCAAAGTTAACAGTGTTTAACTTATTTAATTAACTATATTTTTTTCTTTTTCTTAATCTTATTTTTCTTTAATAAATTAAAATTATTTCTTTTAAATTTATCTTTTCTAATGTCAAGTAAGATAAAAATTGAATAGAAATTACAAATGTTATTTTAATTGATTTTGCTGCACTACTTTTCATTTTGAGTTGTTCAGCATCAACTTACGTATTTCTTTGTGTTTATATGAAATAAATAGCAAATTAATTATATTATATAGATTACCTCGTCTCTTTTTTTAATATATGGACATCTCTTTAATGTGATATTCTATATAAGTGTAATTTGTTAATTAATGACTTTTTGTTTAATTTTTATATATAGAGCTAATAATTTTATTCATACATGGAAATCATTCTTTTTACTCTATTTAGTTTGGACAAAAATAAACATAATACATTCAGTTAGATAGAAATGAACATAATTTATTTTTTGGGCAAAAGTGGATACACTGCCAAAATTTACATGGAAAGAATTGCTGATGAGTTCACTTAGAAAATGATATAAATTTAAAATTTCAATTTATTAAATTGAGTAGTAGAGTATTAGTGTTCTCAATTTTTGTACTTTAATTTTTTTTACAAGTAAATTAAAATTAAAATTTAGAAGTGAATTAAAATATGAATTTAAATCCTTCTAAAATATACATGGCATAACAAATCAGATTACATTGTATACAATACACAATGTATTATTTTAATATATAATAACAAAACCATTTATGAAATTTACCGTATACAATGTATTATGTTAATATAAAATAACAACGTTGATTATATTATTTTCGGGAATAAGTGAATATGATGTCATTATATTACTAATTAATATATTGTATTAATATTTTACACTAATTGAATATGACAATATAATGTAGTATTTTAATTTTATATTCGTTACAGTAATGTCCTTCTAATTTATTGAATTGACACAAAGCATCCAAAAAAAATTGAAAGGAAAATAAAAATTTAAAGTGAATGCTAAAATAAAATCGAATACATCATATACATGACAAAACAAATTTTAATACAATGTATTCACTTGATGAATGACCATTTTGTATTCAGTTGTATTTTTTAGCGTGATAATTAATTATATTCGATTATATTCTGTTGTGGTATCGTGACATCGAATACGATGTACTCGTATTTTCTGAATAATTTATTGCATCATTTGTAGTAATAAAACTGGACTAAATTGAAGCCCACCAAATCAAATTATAGGTAGGCCTGAAATTGGGCTTGAAACAATCCATATTAACTAAGAACCGGTTGGATCGAGCTGAACTGATCAAAATTATTTCGATATAATTGATTTTTGATTTTATAAACTTCAATTTCGGTTCGATTTTTATATTTTTTAAATTTTAGTTTTTGATTTTTTTGGTTCGGTCCAAAACCGAACCGACCATTTGCACATCCTATGGTGGGGTTCTTTTGTGGTATTTATTTATCTAACATTTTTATTTTGTGGAAACTTTATTTATTTAACATAATGGGACGAAGTGGTAGTTCAAATATTTCTATCAGTTTGATGTCTTGTTCTTATTTTCTATTCATATTTTCTTCACAATTATTGGCTCTCCTGCTTAATTTTTTCTTAAAAAAAAAAAATGCAGCCCATTCAACTACACACGTCAGCCCTCATTTCTTGTATGGGTGTACCATTAAAATTATGTCAACTCACTCGTATTGGTTGGTTGTGATAAATTTCTTTCAATAAAATTTTAAATTCAATTATTATAACGTGCATAAAAAAAATACGCTATTAGAAATATCACTTCAAATTATAAATTTTAATAGCATTTAATTTTAAATCAATCGGCCCTATTAATTTAAAAAACCAAAACGAATTAGAGAAATTCATAACAAAAAAAAAGTATATATATATATATATAGTTTTGTTAATTAGTTGGAAAGATCCCTTGGCCATGTGGGTTATCAACTTCTATATAATGATAAAGTATAACTATGAGCTCATTTTTTTTTTTTAATGTAAAGAATTATTCTTAACTTTTTATTAATCATACAATTGATGTGGTCTTCAGCTAGTTGTCATATTCTTTAATTACAAGATAAGGATGTCTAAGTTTTAATCAAATTAAGTAGCCGCCAGCCGAAAAAGGATCAGATAACTCCTCAATTTGTTGTTTGAAATACTTTCAATAAATAATATTTATATTTTACTATTATTTATTTTGGTGTTTACTGCTTATTATTAATTTTATTTCAACAATAATACTTATATCTATAAGAATATTTTAGTGCTTTGGTTCATTATTATATATACTTTGACTAGGCAAGTTAATAATATAATTTCAAACCAATTGTGGTTGGTGTGAGTGGTAAGGCACTCTCATCCCTTAAGTGAGGTCAGGGGTTCGATCCCCCTCACGTACGGAGCAACACATTGGCCAGCACACTACCCCTTAATTGGGCCGACACGGTGCGAATGAGGATTAGTCTGGATTTGGTACGGGCTTAAAGGTGCCTTCCACAGTTGGAGCCCATCCAGAATATCCCGTGTATTTCGCAAAAAAAAAAAAAAATATAATTTCAAATTATCTTACCTGCCCTAGGCTGTCCAAGCTTCGCAAGCACCAATGTTTCTTGCCATTTAAGTAATAATTTTATATTGTCAATAATAATTTTGTTTTTTAATTATATTTTGAGAGCCTCAGCAAGGCATGATCTGCATTCTGACATTTTCAGAAGCATTTTCTGCATCGATTTTTATTTTATTTTTTTAATAATTACTGCATCAAAATTTAATATTGCATAATCGCCGTTCATCATTTATGGACTTTTTGAAGAGGATTTTTAAACAAATTTGAAAATTTTGTTAAAATTAATTTCTTTTGGCAAGCTACATTCCTGCCTATTACTTCATCAGTTTTGATATTTCTTGAAATATCTAAAGAAAAAGCTTGTGTAGGAAATGGGGTAATCCAGTCGGATTAAGTAGCTAAATGAGACTTACAAAAAAGAAAAAAACATTCGGTTGGAACCGGATAAACATTCCGATTCTTAAGTTAATAAACTTAGAGAAAAAATATAGATAAAGAAGGTTTTAAAATGACATTACCTGAAGCATTAAAAAAATGTCGCTATTTATAGAGGATGAGTGATAGATACCTTAAGTACTCAAATACATAGCTTAGCAGACTAATGTCATTGGTGGCTGAAAGAAGAGGCAAGGTGAGCGTGTTAAAGACGTAACTGGATGGGCGCCGCCATAGGTGTCACTTGTCCGATCGGACTGATATTTCCAAACAAGTTGGCTAATCCTGAACTTACTTGTTTATCGGGCCTAATATCTTGTACCAAAATAATGAAGTGTTATCAAGTTTTTCTTAATTACCTTAATTTTTTAAAAATTAATTGTTTTACTTTCTCACATACAATCTCATATTTTTTTCCTTAATATATATATATATATATATATATATATAGGAGTATATTCTACCTAGAGCTAGAAAAAAAATAAAAAACAAAACAAAAACAAAAAACCATTAAATCAGTTGTTAATATAATCAAGTCCAAATTGGCAAATTAGCCTGTGTACAATGTAGTTAACTAGTGCGATTAAATTCGAATGTGAATGTTAATTTTTAAAATTATAGTTAATGGACTTTAATTTGGATTTTAATGTTTGATTAATCAATTGGTTAAAGGTTAATTGGTTCATATATATATATATATATATATATATATATATATATATATATATATATATATATATATATATATATATATATATATATATATATATATATATATATATATATATATGGGGTTCATAAGAATAATTTTTACATTTTAATTACTACAATTTTACTCGAAATAGACATAATTATCTTTTCTATTTTATTCACCATTAAAATCATCTACTTGTTAATATGCACTAGTGATAAATTAATATTAAAATATTTTTTATTTTTTATGAAGTATTTATATAATTTTTTATTATATTGATATTAAATTTTAATAAATTAGTATTTTTATTTGTACTTTAAAGTTTATATTTTAATTTTGTGAATGCATTTTTTTATTGAATCATAAGTTAATCGTATAAGTTTAGTTTTTCAATAATTAACCGACTTCATTTAAAGATTAACTGATCGCTAGTCAATTAATTTTTAATGGATCAAATTTGGCTTTTAATTTTAAAAATTAATATTTATAAATATAATTTTAAAAATAAGTTATAAACTAGTTAATTAGTAAATATAATATTCATTCTACCATGCGCTGTACGCGCACATCTCCATTGTCACATCAGAGGCACCCCCACTTGAACATCAACCTGAGAATATGGCCCCCGATACCGAATATTTTTTGGCTTTTCAATGTTCATGGAACCCATATTAGGTCTTTCTAATTAAATGTCAACTCTTCTTTAAGTTTTTTTTATATATATTTTTAATAAATTTATTAGACTGAATAATGGTTTTATCCTTCCCCAAGTCCTTTTCTACTCGTAGTCTTTATTACCTCTGTTGGTATCATGTCAATTAAATTGTCTTTTATATTTTTACTCAATATTATTTTATAAACTAGTGTCTGGCCACGGTTTTCGTGATTATGAAAAATTATATCGATAATTAATTTTGAGTGATTAAGAAAAAGGATAAAGTCTCTAATATTGCATTGAAAGACACTCAAAAGTCTGAGCTTTATTTTATCTATACGATATATAGACCTACAAAGTAGGTGATTTTTTTTAAATTAAATTAATCCACGTTATTTTTATTATTAACAAAATAGACTATTATATTATTTTAATTAGTAGTATATGTCTATAGAATTTAATGATTTTATCATATACAAGAATTTGAACGCAAAATAAAGTGCATGTATGAAATAGAATTTCAATGGAAAATGAATTGCTATTTTCATATATAAATATGAAAGATTACTAAGTTATTTGCCTTTTGTTTTGCATGTATTAGAGGTGGCAAATAGACGGATTGAACGAATTTAGATTAGGTCATTAATGGATAAAAAAATATGGATTATAAATGGATTAATATCCAAATGGATTGAATGGATTTGTGTCGATTAATGGATTTAATGCAAATTATTATAAAATTTTTTATTAATTAATTAATGGATCAAATAATAATAATATTCAATTAAAAATATAATATAAATAATAAATTGATATATAAAAATAAAAATTTCATTAATAATTTAATTTTACTCCAAAAATAGAAATCCATACAAATATTGAATATACAAATAGTAAAAATTAGTCTAACAAAATAAAAAATTAGCCTTCAACTGATGATAAGTCCACACTTTGGGTTGGTCTTGAAAATTTAATATCTTTACCCTTACACATGCTATCTTTAGACTCCTCCTCAGCTACAATAATATTAATATTTAGTAAAAATATCATATATACACACACACATATAAATAAAAAAGTGTATTAATTTTACCTTCAAACCCAAATAACCAACTACGAATAGTAATTAAAGCTTCGGCATTTTCAAGTAATATAGATATCCGTCATTTATTGAGAATTCTTCCTCCTATACTAAATGTTGATTCTGAAACAACTGTAGTAATGGTAATTGTTAGAATATCTCTAGCCATTAGTGAAAGAACGAGATATTTCGTTTCATTGTCTTTCCACCAAGATAGCACATCAAATTGTGCAATTCTACACAGTCTTGCATTATTCAAATATATATTTAATTTGGATTTATCTTCAAAATTGTTGACAAGGCAATCGAATTTCTACAAGTAATAAAAATGACTTTAATAAAAAAAATATAAATGATAAGGCATAAAATGTCTTATCCTGTAAGAAGTAGAGCCGACAGTTGAAGGCCCGGTCAGACGGATGGACCTGCAAGAAGGAGTGCCCGATCGGACCCAGGCGTTAGCACTCCGAAGCTTAAATTAATAGCTTTTAGAGAAAAAATGCTTACAGAGAGAGTCTTAGATGTTCAATACCTGGAGCCATTATGTTTTAGGCTATTTATAGGAGTTCTTTAAAGGGGTACTCAAGTACCTTGGGGAGTGATAACTGGCAATTGAAGCAGGTAAGCGGCGATGTGACAAAGAGCAGGTGGAGAGTATGGGCGTTGGCTTGTATCAGTGGATTGACAGGACGTGCTGTCCCATAAGTCCGATCGGACATCACGCCTCGTCGTGCTGTCTTCCAGCTCATGCTTTGTCTTTTTACTACTGAGCTTGGGCCCTGCCAAGTATTGTTGGGCCAACCTAATTGGACCTATGGAAATGTATTTTCCATAGTTATCACTTGTTCCCCCTCCAACGAGTCCAATTGGGTGATGTATTGCTTTATTATTTTGGTGGAATCTTTCAAATTGGCTTCAATCTGATAAGTCACGCCTGTTCATTTCAGCCGTTATGCATTTATTGCCGATGCGCATGTCGAGGGAGATCCCTCATTTTTTAGAATCGCCATAATGATTTGGAGAAGCGTGGCGATTATTCAACCGTTGAGGCATTTGGAGAGTTCCATAAGTTTTTGAATCTATAAATAGGTGATTTTCGAGGCGACTTTTTCATTCTTTTATCGATTCCTAACAGAACTCTGCCAAATTCTCTTTGTGAAGTTTGTTTTTTCCTACGCAAAAAGTTTTTGGGCTTCATACTCCTTTGAAGATCCAGAGATTTCAGCGTTTTCTCCTAAGGATATTATATTGCACAAGTAAATGGACAACTCCTGCCTTTTAATTTTTCTTCATTTTTCATAATATCATCATTATTTCCCCCCTTCCTTGAAAGATGGTTTCGAGCAACAATCAGTCTATAAACAGAGGGTTTCTTGAAGCTTAGAAAGGTTATGGGATCGTGGCTCACCCTTCAGAATTCACATAGGAGTGTATGGCTAAGATTTTTTTTATGATATGATTTCTGAACAGAGATCTTTGTGATGGTCTGCCCTAATTCCATGGCAACGACCTAGGGACTTCTTGGTCGTGAACACAATGACCGGCTTATTTTCCATTCATAGAGCTTAGGTGCAGGGTCAAGGCTTCCCCTTAATGCCTTCGAAATTGTAATTCCTAAATGCTATAAAATTGCCCTTGGTCTTTCGAACGGACAGAGATCAATGCTCTGCCTCAAGATCCGGCCATAGGACTTACTGCGTATATAATCCGATCTGATGTAGCTGCTGCCTTCGAAGGACCAAACATCCGATCGGTCTTTGTAGGGAGTGATGTCGAAGACACAAGAAACCATATAATTCTAATTATCTCCTTAGCAATCTGATCGGGACTTCAGACCCAAATCATGAGCATCATAATTAAGTGCATATTGAGCATCATGCATTGCATGTTTATGAAATCTACATCGGCTGGAGAGAGTAATTATCTTTTATTTTTATGATATAGCTGCAAGCGTGATGGCTAAGGGAGACGATGTTGCTAAGCAATTGGCTAACCAAGCTAAGGCAAAGATGGAGACAGAACATGCAGCCAAGGAAGAGACAAAGTCGAAGAATAGAAAGCTTGTGTCTTCTTCAGAAGTGTAAACTTCCACGCCCTCCGCCAGTGCTCCGATCTCCCATCCCCCTCAGCCTCTTTCGGTGTCTACTGCTGTGCAGCCTTTATCAAAGGGTCAGCGCCCCCTTCAACATTTCTTATTGAGGGACGAAACTGATTCAGAGGAAGAGCATCTGGTTCTACCTCAAACGGGGTCAGCTAAAACCAATGTGCCCCCAGTAGGTGATACTGCACAGAGGAAAGCCGAAGAGGTAGCCAGAAGGAAAGCTGCCGAGCTGGTGGCTGCTGCAGATGCTAGGATTATTACAAGGGGTAAAGAGCCCCTTCGGGATGAGTTCACTCGGAGCATCGCTACAAGAATTTCTGAAAGGCGTGCTACATCACTAGGAGAAATTCTAAAAAGTCAATTTGGCGATGGCTGGTCCATTGAAAATAGGGCGATGTCGAGCTTTTTGTGCCGAGGCATGCTCCAAAAGGGTGATTTTAAGGCAATGGGAAATCCCAACATACTGTCCCAAGAATGCAGCATTTTTCAACATCAAAATTTGGAGGTATTTTTTTAAAATGTTTACTCTAAATGACCTTTTTTCCCGTTATCCATTATCTTCTTGATTACTCAATCTTTCTTTTTCTTCTTCTTGTCTGAATATCAGTTGATAAAAGGGGTTTGCGCTTGCATGGCATGGTTGACTTTTATCGAGGGTGATGGGAGGATGCCGATCGGGTTAGGAGGGAAATAAAGGTCAAATATGATTCCATGAGAAAGGAGACTCTTCTTGCCCGATCGAAAGTTGAAAAGCTGAAAAAAGGAGTTCGCTCATCTTTCTCAAGATCTGAAAGCTCGACAGAAAGAGGTCGACCACCTTAAAAGGGATGTAGCTCGCCTAACAGCCGAGAGTGCCTTAGGGCAAAAATTCAAAGAAGAGGCGATCAGACTGAGGGGCGAGTGCACCCATCTATCTCTTGAATGCTCCAAGGCTGAATCCGAGCGTGATATTCTGTGTGGGGAACGGGATTCATTGCAAACAGCCTTGGAAAAAAAGAGGGCATAGAGAAGGGAGCTTGAGGAAGAACTTTCTACCCAAAAGGAAGATATCTTGGATCGATTAGGAGAAGCCCAAGGAAGGTTGCTAACTCGGCTAATTTATGAGGTCGGCAGGCATTTCGCTGAGGGTGATCTTAGTTGGATAGACGATTCGGGTGTTTTTCCCAATCCTTCCTCTAGCGACGACGATCATAAAGTCCCTCAAGACCCTGCATTGTCTCAACCAAATGCCAGTGCGAAGATCAGATCTGAGGCTATAACTTTCTTGTTGATAGAGAATGCTTCTGAGGAAACGAAAAAATCTCCCAAACCTCCTACTGAAGCTATTGCGGGGCCTTTTCCTAGTGTAGAGATAGTAAACATAGAAGAGTAGTTTTTCATTATAATGATTTTATCCCCGCTTTGTAAGAATTATTCATATATAATATTTGATCTTCCTTTTAGTTGCATTTGTAGACTGCAATTCTTATTTCAAGCAGTATTCATCATAAGATCAGTTAAGAGGAAAATATTAAATTGACTGAGGAGAAATGTGTAAATCACCCATGGAGAATGTATGAAATCGACTAAGGAAGATACTCCCTGAACTTCAATGTGCTTTTTAAGCATTGCAGTGCACAACTCTATTTAATCAATAACCGCTTAATATAAGCGAATGTAAAAGATAAACTATTTAGCCAAGAATTGTGGCTTAAACTTATTACATCAGGTGCAACAGATGACTTTTTAGTCTTTAACATTATTCCGATCAGATATTTGTTCGAGAGAGTTAATTAACTCAGCTGTCGACTTTTGCATCTTGGATTCAGGATAGATGTTGAATCTAGCGAATTGATTGATGGAGATTAAATGGGTGTGGATGCACTTCGCATCCCGAGCTTGAGATAAACATCAAGCCTAGCAAAGGTATTTATCCTGCTGATGAATGGACTCCAACTTTCACATTTTTAGCTATATCAAGCCTAGCAGATAAGTTGGGCCGAGCAAGGAATTTTGACCCTAAGAGTTCAAGGGAGTTATCTGCTTGTAGGGAGTTACTTATTTGAAAAGCCTCGATCGAGATGCCTCTATCATCCGATCGGTATTAAGATGGCGATGTCGACCATAATTGTAGATTTTGCATTCTGGGTTCGGGATAGATGCTGAACCTAGCGAACAAGTCAATGGAGGTCGAATGAAGGCATCTTGCATTTTTGGTTCATGAATAATATCGAACCTAGCAGACAAACTCACGATAAATAGAAGCTTTCGCATTTTGCGCTCGGGATGGACATCGAGCCTAGTGATGGAGTTATGCCATTCAAGCATTTAGATGGAATTTTGAACTTTCAGAATGATTTATGATAGATATTGTCTTCACCCAAGAGTGATTACTTCGATTGAATTTCTAAAAAATTGATCTGTGCTAGAGCGGTGAGGACTATTCTGGCTATTCAGGGGGAGGTTCATAGGCGCTAGGGCCTTCATCCCACTTTTTCGATGATAGGAAAGATTTTTTCGATCCGCTCTGAGGTGATTGAAAAATAATGATTGATCGGGGTGAGGTTTACAGGCTTCGGGGCCTTCATCTCGAACTACTGATGGCAAAATGATCTTATTTGCTCTTAGCAGTGGAAATAATAACATCTGATCCACTATCAATGATGGATGGTCTTTCGATCTGATCCGCTCTTGGTGGTGGAAATAATAACATTCGACCCACTCTTAGCGATGGATGATCTTCCGATCTGATCCGCTCTTGACGGTGGAAATAATAACATCCAATCCACTCTTCCGATGGATGGTCTTCCGATCCGATCCGCTCTTGGAGATAAAAATAATAACATTCGATCCGAAAATCAATTTTCTAGAGAGTTAATAAGTCTGCTTAAATGACAGGTATTAAATTTGTGAGTTTTGGATACGTACCTATTTTTAAGTTATTTTTTACTTTGTGAAGACACTTATTTTGCTCGCGTCATGGTGTTGGAAGTTTCAACAGCTTTTCGCATGTTGTAGCTTTTTTATTGCTGTCTCTTTAAAAACTCAAAAATATATCTTTTAATAGTAAAGCAAGTAGTATTAAGATGGACTGGCAGTCCAGTACTTATTACAGGGAAATGAAAGAACATTTAAATTTGGTACAAATGCCTTTTTAAGAACTCAAATTATAACAATTGTACCTGATTTTACTGTTATTTGCTGATCTTTTTAATTTGTTTGTGTTACTTTGGTTTTTGTGCTGATAGTTTTTGTTTGAACCAATCACCTCTTTTCCATTATTAGACCACTTACAGGAGCTTTCACGTTCGTTGGTTCGGACATCCGACAGCGTTATATAATTCACGACTTTTGTCGCAGTCTCCATTGTTTCTCCTCTTGTTTGGACATTTTGGGTCGGTTAGTTTTCCCATTTTTCTCTTGGCACCCATTGGCATTTGGGAGGAACCGATGTTGAGGGGAGTAGAGGTCCCAACCAGCCGATTATTGCAGCGGTCAGGTTTGTTTCGTTCATCCTCCTTTCCTCTCTCCATAATCCTCGAGAAAACCGACCGATTAAGCTTCCTTTCTGCTCGATCGGATGTGGGGGTTTGTCCAATGGCCAACCGTCTGAATATTACGGTTTGTCCATTACATTAGTCTTTCTGATTCTGTTGGATCTGAGAACATCATCTAACTGGATGCATTGCCTGACTCTATCCATTAGGTTGGGGAAACTAATCGGTGGCCTTGCTATCAATGATTTGGAAAATGAGCGATCTGTAACGCTTTTTGCCAAAGCATTTGATGCCAGCTCCATGCTTAAATCTCCTATTTTCGACATTGCAACTTGGAAGCAAACAATGTAATCTTTGAGACTTTCATTGGTTCTTTAGTAAAGATTACGTAGGCCATTGATTGACTTTAATGCGCGTATTTGCAAATGGAATCGCATCATAAACAACTCTTTGATTTATCTGAAGGAAGCAATTGATGCATGAGGGAGTCCGAGGAACCATTTCAAAGCATCCTATCCTAAGGTGGTTAGGAAAACTCTACAGGCAATCCTTTCATCGAAGATGTAGACCTGCACTTTAGTCAAAAATTTTGCAAGGTAAATGGCAAGGTTAGTTTTACCTGTATATTTGTCTATCACCATATCTTTCTATCTGGGAGGTAGCTCAGCCTCCGTAATTTCCCTGCAGAAAGGGGAGGTGGTGCTATTACCGGTATTCCCCTTGAATACACCTTTCCTGGGTTCCATTAACCCGAATTGCCGGAGCTTTCGAGTGAACCATATATCTTTCCTTCATCCACCAATTGTGGAAGCGATCTCCCTTTCAGGTCTGCAGGAGCAGCTGTGGTTGGGTGTATGCATAAGGGATGGATCATCGCCAGCGGGTAGGGTGGATAGTCTACTGAGGATGCAATGAGCATTTCTACTTGATGACATTATCCGCTTGCCCTTATCATCCCTCCCTAAGACTCTTTCTCCCTGCATGGCGAGATCACAGGTTTGTAGCCTCTCTATGGAAGTTTCCCTATTTCTTCTTCTTCCGACGTCTTCGATCATGAAAACCATTTCATGACCTCTTTCAGAAGCTCCATGTGTGATGCCCCTTCCCAGAGTTTGGACCACGCTTTTAGCAAGGTCACTAAGAATGACATGCATATCTCTGATAGAAATAGGGGCGTCCTCTGGTTGTCTCACAACCATATCATCGATACTTGGGGGGAATTACCCTTGACTGGTGATCTGAAAGGTCTCTCTCTTATCCCAAAGGGTTTATATCTATCCTGGTTGTTGTAATGATATTTTCTAAAAGCCGTGTGCTCGTTGGATCTTGAATCTACCATGACTCTCAACGAAAGTACCAAATGATAAGGCCTAAAATGTCTTATCTTGTAAGAAGTAGAGCCGACAGTTGAAGGCCCGGTTGGACGGATGGACCTGCAAGGAGTGCCCGATCGAACCCAGGCGTTAGCACTCTGAAGCTTAAGTTAGTAGCTTTTAGAGAAATAATGCTTAAAGAGAGAGTCTCAGATGTTCAATACCTAGAGCCATTGTGTTTTAGGCTATTTATAGGAGTTCTTTGGAGGGGTACTCAAGTACCTTGGGGAGTGATAACTGGCAATTGGAGTAGGTAAGCGGCACTGTGATAAGAAATAGGTGGAGAGTATGGGCGTTGGCTTGTGTTAGTGGGTTGACAGGACGTACTGTCCCATCAGTTCGATCGAACATCATGCCTTGTCGTGCTGTCTTCCAGCTCATGCTTTGCCTTTTTTCTACTGGGCTTGGGCCCTACCAAGCGTTGTTAGGCCAACCTGATTGGGCCTATGGAAATGTATTTTCCATAATTATCAATAAATAAATATAAAATTATCATTACAAATCACATATTACAAAAAAAAAGAGAAAAAAGAGATCCACTTTAATGAGATCATCATCCACGCTTGGTCTCCTTTCTGTTGATGCCTTTGAAGTTGGATTATTACTTGCATATGATGCAAAATAATCATACAACTTATCCTTAATTTCATTACATTCATATTTAACCACACTCTCATCTCCGACTAACTTTCTATAAGAAAATATTACAAAATCCAACTTATAACAAGGATCCACAATAACGACAAAAGATAAAATAACATTGTAAGAGTCCCAATACTTCTCAAACTTATCCAACATCAAAATAGTCATATTCTGAATGCACTGATATTTACTTCTTATCCCTTCTAACAACAAGAGATTAATTCTCAATACATTATAAAAGTACATATTTGAGGTGGGATAACGAATTCCTGAAAAAAGATTAGTAATATCTCGAAAAGGTTTCAAAATACTACATATTTTTTCAACTAAACTGCATTGATCATCAATTAGATTCCAAATATACATTGAGTCAACAATAGCAAAATGTGAAAAAGCCTTTTGATAAAAAGTACCCTATCAAGCATTTCATAAGTGGAGGAGAAAAATGACAAAAGTTTAATATCTTACGGCATAACTTCCAATCTTTGTCCACATAATGAGCAGTTAAGCAAAGATAACCCTCAGAAATGCATGAGGTCCATACATCACAAATTAAGCATATCCTACCGAATACTTCAACCAAAGTATTCTTAAAAATATCTAATTCCCTCTTATGTATTTTTAAACAATATATTTTTGCTGTATTTTCACATATCAATTTCACATCTTGGTTTAAGTATGTATGAATACTTCTATTGTCTTCATGTTCAACAAAAGTAAAAGTGTACCCATGCCTAATTATAGCTAAGGCTACACACTCTTTGTACACATCTTGGTCTATCTTGTGCTTTATTTCATTAGAAACCACAACATCAAATTTAGGACATACCTTCAAGTGACGTCTTAAATTAGAAGTTCCAGATGTAGGATCAACAATATATTCTTTTAAGCAATGCTTGCACTTTATTCTCAATTTTCCATCATTATTTTGACTTACTAGTAAGAAATTGAACTCATTCTATATAAAAAACTATCATCGTCTTTTGGAAGTAGTTTTGGCAGAAGTGTCAATACTCTTATCCACATTATCAACACTAGGATCTATTTCATAAATAATTATAAAGAAAGAAAAACAAAAATAAACTCAATTAATTTCTAATTAAAAGAACAAAAATCAAATAAAATGGTAATATTGTGAGCATAAGGTTTTACAATTTGAATATATATAAAAAAATATAAACGAAAAATATCAAAATCATTGAATGACGATAGGTACCGTGAAAGTTTCTACTAAAGGGTAGAGTTAGGTGTTAATCTAATAAAGTTCATGTCCTCTGATACAAAAATATATACTTAGACACATACACTAGTAGAAAAGATAGAATTGCACGATTTATGATCTTTCTTTCATTGATACTTACAAATTTTTGATTTTTTGTTTTCATTTTCATCTCTTCTTTTAGTTTCTAGCTAATTATCATTCTTCAGTGTTTTCCTCAACTTTCACTAAAACATTTCCAATTCACAAACAATTGATATATACCCTTTGATTTTGATGCATCAAAGGAAAAAGATACAAAAAAAAGGGTGTTTATTAATTAGATGAATTGAATTGTTTACAGATAATACTTAACCAAATAGAGCCATTAACAGAGCAACAAATATTAGGGATATGTGGATTGCAAAAATCGACATAGAAGGCTGAAAAGGCATTATCACAAGGTCTTAAAGCTCTTAATCAATCTTTATCGGATACAATAGCTTTTGATTCACTGAGTTGCCTTCCTAATATGGCTAACTACATGGGACAAATGGCAGTGGCCATGAACAAGCTATCTACACTCGAAGGTTTTGTTAGACAAGTAAAATTATTCTCATATCTTCATTTTTATTTTTTATATTAAATTGATTTAATAATAGGTCCATACATGGAGTAGGTCTTAATAGAACAACAATCTATTCTAAATTTGGGTTGGGAAACCTACCCTAAACACATAACTACTCCATGTCTCAGTCTCAATACCCCTTATCTTTCTAGATTTTCAAATAGTATGGAAAGAAAATTGCCAACCATGTTTTTAGTATTCCTCCTTACTTTTAATTTCATTATCAGCTCCTATTTGTTCAAACATGTTAATAGCTCTCTTATGATGTTATTGTTGATATATGCTAATGGGATAACAAATCGTCTCTTGTCTATGAATCCAATGTTATTACTAACTCCATTTTACTATTTGATAGTAACATAATAGAAATTAAATATCTTTCCAAATTCAGCTTGCCTATCAAAATAGTTTAAAAAATTTTGAAATGGTAAACTCAAAATTATTAATTCTAGATTGAACAAAATTTGGGATAACACAAAATAAGAATTATGTTTTGTCAGGTTATAGAAATATGATTCATACCCTTCTTGCAAGCACAAATAACAAATAGAGAACTCAAAGAACATGGTTGCATAAATTGAATAAAAAACAACTCTTTGAATTAAATATTGGCGAAGAGAAACAAAACAAAATTGAGCAAAAACATTGCATTGGAACTCAAATAATAAAAATAATTCAAACACTACAAATGTATAATTGCATAAATTGAATAAAAAAACAACTCTTTGAATTTGACAGCAACAATATTAAACATTTTTATCATCAAATTTCTTGCTTTTGAAAATCAAAATCATTGCATAAAACTAAAATTAGGTATTCAAAGAACTTGTCTATCAGCAGCCTCGACAACAATGGGCAATCTAGGAACCTGACAAAGCAAACAGTAAATAGACCCATATATCAGGCAAACCAAAAGGTACAAAAACATTGTACTATCCAAACTCATCATTAAATCTAACCTAATTCCATCTGTTGGGTTGAAACTCCTCTCCAACAAATCAGGAAATAACAATAACACATTAAGCACAATTGCCTGCATAGTATTGAACCTAACATATCTACTAAAATTCGAATTTCTCACAACTACGAAGTGTTAGAAACACCAAAAACCCATTTAGGGGAGCTCTTGAACACTTTGGAATGCTTAAGAGATAAAATTTTAACATTATCAAACTTTAACAAATTCAATCAATTAAATCTTACTTGATTCAATGGAGATGATGAGAAGGAAGCTAAGGAATTAGAATCGACTGAGAAAGTTCTTTCTTCAGGTACCTTACTTTGTTTCTTTCTTCAGCTAATTGGCTCAGTCTTTGATCTTTGGGTACCTCACTCTACATCTTTCTTCCTCATTCTTGTTATATTATTATTAATATTGTTAGTAGTCTTCGAAATCAAACAAACCTCTAAGTTTGAACTTTTATTTTGTTATTCCAATTGATTTCAACTTTGACAAAAAGAGAGAAAGATGCAGAATGAGGAGGGGGGGCAAGCAACTGATGGAGAAATGGTGAAAGAAAGAGAAAAGAAAAATTAAAAGGATAGGAATAGGGAGGAGGCTATGGCTTCTAAGTTTGAAGAAGCTGAATATGAATCAAGAAGCCCTATTATGTATTAAAGTTCATAAAACCTAAAAAATAATTTTTAAAGAAACCCATTAGGTACAGACCCAATGGGTTGAAGAATAAATCGGTTAGTTTTTTATTGACCTAGTGGGTATTGGGTTGGATTGGATTGAAGAATAAAATGAATCAATTTTGGATTGATCTAGTGGATATTTATTTGGATTGGATTGATTTTGGGTCATTTTTTGTGGGTTTGGGTGAAATTTTCGGTTTGAGTCAATTTTGCCAGTTATAATGTATTCTTTAAGTTGTTTTTTAATTCCTTTATTTATTTTTTTGTGGCAATTATCTATTTTGATATATGATAACTTTTCATTTTTTATGTTTAGATTATTATTATCATGTCAATAAAGAATTGATAAGTGTCTATTTTTTATTTAAATTAATTTTGTGTGTAGATTATTATTGTCATCTCAATATTAGATAAGTTGTCTTTTTTTTTACTTAAAATTTTTCAGTTGTTTTTTCCCTTATTGTTCTTGATGGAATTTCTTTATTTGGCATATGATTGTTAAAAATAAAACCATACAAACTACAAATTCTTTCCACTTACAAACTAGTCCAGACATTTCTGAAACCACTGCAATCATGACATAAATGAAGAAGTGACTCATTCTCATTGCAAAAAGCACACTGACAATTAACATTCACCATTCTACTATATAAAGTGACCTTGGATGGAATTATGTTTAACGTAGCTCTCCCTAAGAAACTTTTGATCTTCGAAGGTAAAGCCCATGGCTTTTCCCAATTAACTTACGCAATCTTAATCTAAAGAAGATGATGATGATGGTGCCAAGTACTGATTAATGGCCTATTAGTATCCACTTTTGACCAAGTAATTCCCTGAATTATGATAGTGCCAAGTCACAGTCATCCCAATCTAATATGCCAAGTGGGATTTTTAAAATCTTTTATTTGTCGATAAGAAGGAAAACCCAATCGATAACATCCCATTTCCAATTTTTAGAGCCTGCATCAATCAAATTGGAAACCATGGCTACAATAGAGAGATTATTAAATGGAGTTATCACCTTGAAAGTGTGTGGTTCAAGTATCAATGGTCCTTCCAAATTCTAGTGCTTTTACCATTACCAATTTTGGGCCTAAGTCCTTTTTTAACACTTTTCTACCTAACAATATACTCTTTCATGTGTCACTTGAGAATTGTCTATCTTAATCAAGCAAAATATCAGTGAAAGAGTAATATTTAGCTTTAAAGATATGTGATACTAAGGAATTTGGACTCCTTATAAGCCTTCATCCCTTTTTAGCTAAAAGAGCTTTATCAAAATTTTCAAAATCACAAAATCCTAATCCACCCTCATTTTTCGACTTGGAAAACTTTTCCTAGTTACACAAATCTAGTTTTCTATCTATAGAATTCTGTCCCCACCAAAACTTACACACTATGTCTTGAAGCTCATCACAAAGGCCAATCGATAACTTAAAACATTGAATAACATAATTAGGAATTTCCTTGGCTATAATTTTAATAAGTATATCTTTACCTGCCAAAGAGAGAAATTTTTCCTTCAATCCATTCAATTTAGCCTATAATCAATCCTTCAACTAAGAAAGACCACTTTCATACTCTTACCAACTACAATCAGCATTCTAAGATACATAGCATGCTTGTCCACTTATTGTACATTGAGCTGCTTGACAATAGAGTTTTGCAACTCTACCACTATATGACCACTGCAACAAATTTCAAACTTATATAGGTTCACTTAGTGTCCTAAAAGACACTTATAATTTTGCAAAATACCCCTCACAAACCCTATTTCCTCTAATAAAGCTCATGGGAAAAAGATGCAATCATTAGCAAACATTAAGTGAGATATACTTGGAGCTCTATTGCAAATTTGAATGTCATGAGTATCCCCTTTATGACTAACAATGGCAAGTAAACCTGTTAAACCTTTAGTAAATAGCAAAAAGAGATATGGAGATAATAGATCACCCAGTCTTAGTATATGCATAGGGGAAATAACCCCACAATATTCCCCATTTATAAAAAACCAAGTAAGAAGTACTTATGACAATATTCATAACAATAAAAACTCACCTTTCTGAAAAGCCATCTTTATCATGACCATCCATAGAAGCTCTATTCCACTTTATGGTAAGCCTTTGTCATATCCAATTTAAGGCTCATGTATTTTTTCATACCAATTCCTACCATTCTCATATGATGGAAAACTTCATAGACTATAAGAATATTGCCAATAATTAATCTTTCTGATACAAAAGCACTTTATACCTCATTAACCACATCAGTAAAAATCTATTTTAGTGTATTTGCTATTGCTTTAAAAGCAATTATACACACCACATTACTCAAGCTAATAGGCAAGAATTTAGTAATTCTTTTTGGGGTTTTAACTTTAGGAATTAAAGTAATATTTGTATGATTAAACCCCTTTGGCATTACTTTTGCTGCAAGCACATCCTTCACACGTCGAATTACATCTACATTAGTAACCTTTTATAATTGTTGAAAGAAGTTAAGAGAGAAGCCATCAGGCCCAAATGCCTTAATAGGATGTATACCTTTAATTATTGGTATGTCACTTCCATAGCAAAAAAAGGAAGATCATCAATAGAAACTTTTGTCTAATTAATTTAGAAAAGAGAAGTATAAAATTGCACCCAGATATTCCTTCAAAGGTATACTTAAAAATGAATTCCCAGTATCATCAACAAGAGAATGAATAAAATTGTTCTTTTTAAGGTTGCTAGCCACTGCATGAAAATATCTAGTGTTATGATCCCCTTTCGCATGCCACTGCACGTTGGATCATTGTCTCCACATAGCTTATTCTTAAGATGTTAATTATGTTAGATTAGCTCCCAGTTTGCATTTTTCATGCAATGAGAAATGATCTATTTCATGCCCCAACTTCAGTAGCTGATTAGAAATATCTTGAATTTTTTTCTTAAAGTTACCACAAGTTACCGAGCTCCACTCCTTCAAATTGATCATACACTATGTTAGATTCCCATTCCAATCACTACTACCTAACTTCCATGAATTTCTAATAATATCAAGGTAAGTAGGATCACACAACCAGATATCTCAAATGCAAATCTATGCTTGCTCTTATTAGCTTTTATTGCTTTAATAAATAAATAAATAACAATCAGCATTTGATCAGATCCTCCCCAAATTAAATTATTAAGCATAAAGTCTTGGAATCTATTAACCCACCCTATAAATGCTAGCTCTTTGTCAAATATTTCTTCTATAAATTATGGTTGATTTCTTCCATTGGACCAAGTAAAATTCTTATCCCACATTTTTTATATCTTACAAAACACAATCAAAAAGAGCCTTCCTAAAAGCATTAATAAAATGACTTGGTCTTTGAGAACCCCATACTTTCTCATTTTGAGCTAAAATCTCATTAAAATTACCAATTACCAGCCATGGAAATAAGATTTACTTCTAAGTTCACGTAATAAATCCCAAGACCTATACTTATTTAACCATTTAGCTTGGCTATAAAAATAAAACAATCACCATTAAATCAACCTCCCCTACCTGGTTAATCTCAAAGTCTATATGATGGATTAAGAAAGATAACAATTTCAGATGAATGTCATCGGTCCATAAGCATGCTAAACCTCCTCCAACATTCTGCCCTGTTACAAAGAAATTGTGCTTCAAACACAAACTTCTCTGCACAAAGAGGAGTCTATTTTTTGTCACTTTACTTTTCATTAAAAATACCATCGAGGGAGTTTGAAATTGATAAAGTTTCTTGATATTACCAATTACTGAGGTACTCATTGAACCCCGATAATTGTACTTAAGAGCTTCATTCGTATAGGCAATCAGGGTCTATACCTGTGGTCGCCTTTAGTCTATTTAATTTGATTACATCCATAATAGTTTTTTTTCCTCTTTCCTCCCATTCCATCAATGCCACCCTTAACCTCTAATCTTTTCATACCTTATAACATATTACTGAAATCACTTTTGAACCCTTTTCTTATTCTTGCCAGTCTATTCCACGAATCCCTTTTCACCTTATTAGTTAATTCATTATCTCCTCCTTTGTCAATAATAAAATTATTTATATTATAGCCCCTATAACTCTTATCCATATTTGACTCAAAAATCATACTATTGTCTTCATCTATATATAAATCGCCATGCCTAGTATTTTCCTTAACAAAATTAGTTGTATTATCAAAGACAAAAGTATTGTAAATCAAATCAGGAATCAACTCTATTGGTTGGTTTGGCTAGCTATCCACTACCCTATGTAAAGTAGTTATATCTTCACTATTCATAGTGTTATTGCTTTGCCCCTCTATTCTCCTTATTAGTGTCATAACCCTCTTTATTTTTGCCTACATTAGAATTTGGCTCATTTAAAATTTCTTTATGGGACTATGCACATTGACGTTTGTGGTAGGTATGCAATGTAACTCTTTCATTTACATTTGTAGGGCTCACAATATTCAACTAGGATAACAATTTTTCTTCTGTCTCTTTTTTATCTGATTTTTAATCGAAAACCTTTCCCCAGAGATGCTCGAAGCCATTCGCCATATTTAAGCTTATGCATAATTTTTTTACATTCCTGCATTCGATGGCCAATACAACTACATGAGAAACAAAAGAGTGGAAGCCACTTATATCTTAACTTGATTCCCATTACCTGATCTCTTAATTCTAAAAGGACCATTCTCTTTAATTTTTCTAACACAAATCCACAAATAAGATGCCTAACCAATATTCTCCCTATCATCAAAATCAACAAATTTTTCAATTAACTTTGCTCTCACAATAACTGTTTCTTTTGAATGCCACAAAAAAGGAACCTTATAAGCCCTAACCCACGTAGTAACTACATCAAAATTAGGAAAAGTGACTATTTTTTTCTTCCTTCCTTTCTCATAGTAGCAGTAACTAATCATCAAAACACCATAACCCTTGATCCATAACACATTGTTTATTAACTTCAATGAAAACTGAAAAATAAAAGCATTATTACCCAACTCTTTCGAACTGAATCCCTTTTGCAATCTCCAACTAGCCAACATACAGTATTAAAGGTGTTTACGTATTAATGCCTTTGATGTTCAATAATTTCCTTATTAGGCAGAGTGAAATTCATGGGTATTGTTTGGTACTATGCTTATCATTCAAAATCAATTTTCCAACCTTATTCTCTTTAGCTGTTAATTGTAAAGATAAGAGCATTGCATCAATGTCATCTGAGTTAGCCATTGATTCCCACGACCCTAGCCTGAGCTAAGGAGATTTGAAACCCTAGATTGCCAAGGAAACTTAGGGAGAGAAACCTCTACGAAACATAGGGATTTTTTTTTTGTTTGAATTATTATTATTAATTTAACATTTAATTAATTTTTATATTTTAATAAATTATTATAAGACAAGATAAACTTAAAAACATGCTTTTAACTATTTTATTTCCTTTATAAATATCTTAACATGTATTATTTGTGTAATCAAACTATACAAATAAAAAAGATATATATGTGACATCTAGAAAAAGAATATTCTTAATTTTAACTTAAATCAAGATTTATATATCTAGATAATTGGAAATGAAAAGTTCATTTATTGCAATAGAAAGATACAAAGAGCATGCTAAAAAAAGTCACATAATAAATTTTATAATATTGAGATATGAATTTATGGTAGATAAAAATTTCACAAAAAAATATATTTTAGTGATTAAATGAGTAAAATAATAGTAAATTGGAAATATTACACTAATTTAAACAAAAAAAATAAAATTTAGGGCAAATCGAATATTATTAAAAAACTTAAAGACTAAACTAATTATTTTTCTATAAAAATTTGTTCACATGTTCTTATACTTTTGACCCTTCAAACACAATTTTCCAATTCTGTTTGTATTTCTATTTATTAAAAATAATCATTAAAAATTTTGTAAAATATTTTGTCTCATGCAATGCATGTGTATACAAAACTAGTTTGTGTGTGTATTCCTAGAAGTTAGAAGTGCTAAATATAATAAACACCATCTATTATAATCACTCCATTCATAAATAAGTATATATTTTCATTTTTGAACAAAAATTAAGGAACTTATATTTTTAATAATTTTTCATTCTTAAAAAGAGACAATTAATTATCAATTGTATTTTAAAAATTAAACTAACAGTTATCATATACATGACATATTTGAAAAATTACATTTAAATATATTATATTTTTGAAAAGTGAATACTTATTTATGATAAACTAAAATAGAAAGATGGACATTTATTTGTGAACCCTCAATGTAAAGGAAAATTTTATAAATAATGTTGTTTTTAAAAGTAATTTGAAAAATGGAATGTTTTGAAAAATATTTTAAAAAAATGGGGTGTTTAATAAATCCGCATTAGCTTTGTGATATAAAGCACGTGAGTCCCAGACTTGACATGATAACTGCAGCAAATTATTGTTGTTTCATGTGTCATTTTTTAAAGATTGAACATGGGATTTGTGAAGTATTGTTATGGGATTTAACCAACTCAACCTTCAATATTTTTGTTATTTATTTTACTAAACTATTTACATATATGGCTTTCTGATAATGCTTAATATTTCTTCATAAATGGGCCAATATAAAAAAGGCCCAACAAACTGAAAGGCCCGACTTGGTAGAGGCCTAGCATCTCAAAATCTTGCACACATTGCCAGATGCGCACAAAATTCCACGTGATGAGATGGTCCGATTGGTCAAGATGGCCTTATCCTGTTAGAAGTTTCTGACACATACCATTGTCCTATCCGCCGGTTGTCAAACATCACGTCCCTGCTTGCCTACTCTGACACTAAGATAGGCTTTTCAAGTGACTTTTCTCACCTCTATAAATACCAAGTTCAATTCCAAAACACCACAAATTATCATAAATATACATATCATGTATAAACACCCTTTTTCTCTTTCTAAAAGTCTAAAACTGACTTAATCATTAGAATGCTCATGTCCAATCTGATCAAGTAAGTCCTTCTTTTGTAGGATCTCAACCTTATCAAGCCCGACTAGATCTTACCTCACATTCATCACTTACCTATCGTGGCATCATTTTGCTCACCATACACGACTCCCTTTCTTATAAAATCTTAGGATTTATTATTTAGTGCTTTCATTGAGAGCCTATGGCTAAAAAGGATGTTTGATTTTTACAATATTGAGGTAGGTGCCGGTTCACCACTATATGAACAGAGCCAAAGCATAAAAGCTCCATGAAATTCTTTGAGACTATATGAAAAAGCCCCAAACAGTGGCTAAAAAAACTAAAGTGGAAAAATTTAAGGGCTAAAGAAAGACAAAATTACTAACGTCAGGGCTAAAGGAGGATGAAATGTCCTCTTCCCATAATGTCCTATGTAGGAACACCAAACTCCACAGTTCTCCTATCAAAAGAGATATAAAGAAAGACAGGGGCTTTGTTTTCTCATCCCTATGAAAGAGCAAACCAATTGGAAAGCTTGCCAACCTGACACTACAAGAAAATTGCAGAATAGCGACCAAATTTAGCGAGTACAAGAAAAATCGTTGCTAAATTACTGATATAGCGACAAAATTGCGACGACAAATGAATTTTGTCACAAATATTGGTAGGGATGCAAATGAACATATATTTTGCAACAAATTAGCGAGAATATTGATAATTTGTCGCTAATTTTGGCGCCTAAATTTTGGCGCAAAATTTAGCGAGGACAAATTTCTCGCTAACAATTAAAAAAAGATGGCATATGATAGATGAAGCATTTAGCGAGGACATAATCCTCGCTAATTTTGCGAGAAAAAAGTCCTCGCCAATTTAGCGAGGCTTATTTCCTTGCTAATAGCCAATTCATAGTGAATGTGACTTATAGACTAATTAGCAAGGACATAAGCCTCGCTAATTTAGCGTGGATTACAGTCCTTGCAAATTTGGCGAGGGTTATTCCCTCGCTAATACTCAAATCATGGTGGAGGTAACTTTATGGGCTAATTAGCGAGGACATATCCCTCACTAATTTAGCTTGGACAACAGTCCTCGCCAATTTAGCGAGGCTTTGTTTGTCGTTAATAGGCAATTCATAGTGGGGTAACTTTATGGGCTAATTAGCGAGGACAAAACCCTCGCTAATTTAGCTTGGACAACAGTCCTCGCCAATTTAGCGAGGCTTTGTTCGTCGCTAATAGGCAATTCATAGTGGGGTAACTTTATGGGCTAATTAGCGAGGACAAAACCCTCGCTAATTTAGCTTGTACAACAGTCCTCGCCAATTTAGCGAGTCTTTGTTCGTCGCTAATAGGCAATTCATAGTAGGATAACTTTATGGGCTAATTAGCGAGGACAAAACCCTCGCTAATTTAGCTTGGACAACAGTCCTCGCCAATTTAGCGAGGCTTTGTTCGTCGCTAATAGGCAATTCATAGTGGGGTAACTTTATGGGCTAATTAGTGAGGACAAAACCCTCGCCAATTTAGCTTGGACAACAGTCCTCGCCAATTTAGCGAGGCTTTGTTCGTCGCTAATAGGCAATTCATAGTGGAGGTAATTTTATGGGCTAATTAGCGAGGACAAAACCCTCGCTAATTTAGCTTGGACAACAGTCCTCACAAAGTTAGCTTGGACATAAGTCGTCGCCAATTTAGCGAGGCTTATTTCCTCGCTAATAAGCAATTCAGTAATTCTATGGGTTAATTAGCGAGGACATATCCCTCGCTAAATTAGCTTGGACAACAGTCCTCGCTAATTTAGCGAGGCTTATTTCCTCGCTATATTAGCTTGGATAATATCCCTAGCAAAATAGAATTAGTAAACTTTTATAAGGCGCCAATTTTTCCAAAATCCCTCCAATTTTCTATTATTTCCCAGCCTCCTCACACGCTTTCTCTGCCCCTAATATATATTGTCCTCAATTCTAAGAAAACCCTAGTTTGTTTGCCTCTCCCATTCCCATCAATCCTTTTACAAAATCCTTAATCTTTGCCTTAATTTACAATCCCTGCACCAAACCTAAACCTTTGTATCTTGACTATTCAGCCCCAACCTACATCATATTCAATTCCTTCAAAATCCAAGGAAGCTTCGTTTTTTCTTCCTCAAAGATATTGTCGTGATGTAAGATCGTGGATGTCCTCTTGTGGGTATTTTTTAGAAGTTAAAAATTATGGTGGATGTCCTCTTGTGTGAGCCGAAACAAAATCGTGGATGTCCTCTTGTGTGAGCCGAAACAAGTTGCTCTTCTTTAGCGGTGCCCTTTTTATCACTCTTGCGGTAAGTGTTCATTTAACTCCTTATTTCCCTTTTGTTTCTGATTTTGTTACCTCTATTCAATCGTTTGTTGTTTGGTTAAGTCATGGTTACTTTGTTTTAATTTAGTATTGCCTCTTTATTCTTGCTATTGGCTATCCTGATCCTCCTCTGGATAGATGACTTCTATATCTAAGATGCTATTTGTTTTACTCTGTTTCAATCTCTGCCATAAAAGTGGTGTTGTTCGGTTTGTTTAGATCTCGGTGAATTTCTTCTTGCCATTTCTTTTCCATCTGCTGATGATTCACAAGATCGGTTAATTGTTCAATCTTTGCTAAATTTGATTTTAGATTCAAAGCGAGTGAATATTAATTTGTAGTTGCAGTTATTCATGAAGCTGAATTTAAATTTTATATAAGCTCAAAAGCATGGACTGATATATCTTTTTTGGGTTTTGATCTTGTTAAATGCAATTCTTTTAAGAATTTTATTGTTTATAGTGGAAGGATTACGTTAGCAGCGTTTTAGGTTCTCACTTTATCTCTAGTCATAATGTTAAATGAAGACATAGATTCATAAGTTCTTACGTTAGCAGCGTTTTAGGTTTTCACCCTTCTTGGCTTATAATTTAATTAAGACTTTACATACAAGATAATCAATAATAATTCAACATGATAAAGTCTAAGAAACGTATATGTAAGATATTATAGGTTAGATAATCACATAACAAGTTGTATAATAATAGAAGCAAATAATTTCTTGAATGAATTACCAAGTAAATCACTTCAAAATCAAATGAATATATATATATATATATATAATGAATTACCCATCATTTAGGTATGACAATTCAGTTTGTAGCATCAGATTTACATGTGGCGCCATTTAGTGATATTAATATGTGTTGTCCTCAAATGGTGCCATTTAGTGATATTAATATGTGTTGTCCTCAAATGGTGCCATTTAGTGATATTAATATGTGTTGTCCTCAAACCTGTTAGTGATATTAATATGTGTTGTCCTCAAATGGTGCCATGCTATTCAATTCGGGAATTAGACATTAGAGTTTTATATATAAATATTTTAATTGAATTTTATATTTCAATGAAATCAAAATATTTTGAAAATGGTGGGTTTAAGAGTTTTAAAAATGTATATAAATGATTAAAGTGGGACCTACAAAGATAATTTACAAAGATAATTTATAATCACTGGAGAGGAAAATGAAACTATATCTTTTTTTATTTTTGATTTCTATATTATAATGAGGGATAAGTGGTTTGAGGTAAAGTTGGTCACATTTCATCAATTTTTATCAATTAGAGGTGACTTGAATTTTTTTTTGTTCTGTAGTTTGTGATAATATAATCTATGGAGAGAGTTATTATCCTAATTTTTTTTAATTATTCTTTTGGCAAACAATTAAGGATGCATAATAGAAGTTGGTCATATCTGCACGGCCAGCAATTATTTTGGCTTAAAATCTTTTAGCTCTTTGTCCCATTCCTTACTTTATGCAAATATATATTGTTGACAAAGTATTTTAGAAATTAATTAAAGATTAATTTAATTCATTTTTTCTTTAATATTAGGAAGGTTGAAATCTTTTATTTCCATTAGAGTTTGAATGGTTTCGAATCGATAAAATTCATGTAACCAGCTTATTATTAATTCATGTACTTATTATTATTATTATTATTATTATTATTATTATTATTATTATTATTATTATTATTTAATTTGTAAGATGTTCAACTTTCACTATCAAGAAATTTGATGTACCACCTAAATTTACTCTATCTATTATTGTATGAAGAACATATTAAATGCAAGAGGTTTCAGGTTTATATATATGTATATATATAATAAGCTCAAAAGGAAAAAAAAAAAGATGCAATAGCATGCTTATAGTTAGACCTCTCAAAATAAACTAGGATTGATATAATTTTTTAAATGCATAATTTTCCATGGCAGGTCTTAAATGTGAAAAACTATTTAGTTATTCTCAGTTCTTAATTGTATGTCATGATGGAGGAGAATAACCGAAAATGGATGTATGCGAGAAAAGATAATCATGGCCATATTAATCCAGATTTTATATCGGGTGTGACGTTGTTCTTAAATTTTGCATCAAACCAATTAAGATTTATGGATGGTTTAAAGATTAAATGTCCATGTCGGAGTTGTAAAAGTCGAGTTTACCTCACAAGTGAAGAAGTTAGGTTGCATCTTCTGAAAAAGGGATTTGTTGAAAATTACGAAGAGTGGTGGTATCATGGGGAAGTAAGACAATGCTCAACAAGTGTTCCTACCGAATCCCAACATTATGAGCAAGATGAGGTTGAAGATAGGAATCCATATCGCCAAATGGTATTTGATGCTGCAATGACGGGTCAAGCTTTAATGATGGAAGACCGAATGGAGGAAAATCCAAATCCCATGGCACAAAAGTTTTTCGACATGCTTGATGCAGTGGATACTCCATTGTACCCTGGATGTCAAAATCAATCTCAAATATCGGTTGTTTCACGATTGCTAGCAAGCAAAAGTGATCATAGATTATCTGAGAGATGTTACGATGAACTATGTGCATTGATAAGGGATTGCTTACCACAAAACCATACGATGGTTGGAAGTTTTTATGAGACAAAAAAGCTAGTTAAAGCTTTGGGGTTGCCATATGAGAAAATTGACTGTTGTAAGTTGGGTTGCATGATTTTTTGGGGAGAAGACTATGGATTAGACAAGTGTAAATTTTGTCAAAATGCAAGATACAAAAGGAACGGGGTTTCATGTAAACAAATGATTTATTTTTCGCTGAAAGATAGGTTAAAAAGGTTGTACAATTCAAATGCAACTGTTGTAGCAATGAGATGGCACGATGAGCATGCTTAAGAAGAAGATGTGATGTCTCCCTTGCCGTGCATATGAAACGTTTGGTAAGTCGACCTTTTTTCTTAACAATGATTAATAAATTGATATAGAATTTGAGTTTTTAGCATTATATGTTTGATTGATGATTAGATGATTATCATTCCATTGAGGATAGTGAATAAAATGGTTGTTATAAATGCATTGATTTTTATACAAGTGTAAATGAAATTTGAGTTATACGATGAGCAAAATATGTTGGATGTGTTGCTTTGGGGCCTAGAAGTGGCCAAAATGATTGTTTAGATGCATTGATCCTTATAGAAGTGTAACTATGAATATTTTTTCAGGTTTGATAATTTGGATTTGTCTTATTTTTAGGGAAAATGCTGCCGAATTTTCGACAATACCCGAGTCTATTTTTATAATTTTTCTTTTTTTTTTTTAATTTTCTTGCTTTATTCTATTTTAGGCTAAGAAGAAACGACGACGGCCCACAGCTTGTGAAGTTTTCTTGTACACCCATACAAAGAAGAATGATGGAACATCTTTTGTTAATGATAGATGCAGAGCGATATATGTAAGTGTAAATATTGTAATTGCATACTATAAGAATATACAAATCTTACTTCTAATTTGAAATATGGATTTTTTAGAATAAAATCATGCAGCTTCGATTGGAAAGATCTCAAAATGAAGGTGAAAATGTTGATGAGAATCAAATATACTTCGATGCAGTAGGGGGTGCACATAGAGGACAAGTGTATGGACTTGGAGCTACAGCGACTCAGTATTATCCAGAGGCTTGCGCATCTCATTCCTTTTATGCTTTTGAAGCACCCACTACAAGACAGATGGAGGAGAGGTTTGAGTAGCGTTTGTCCACTATACGTGTTGAGCTTCAAGCTGAAATTTGTACTAAGCTTCGTGCTGAGATTCGTGCTGAGCTTGAACAAGAGTTGGAACAACAAGTGGAGCAGCGGGTCGGACAGATCCAGCAGCAGATGCAGGTACAACAACAACTTTTTTAACAATGGATTGAGGAACATATGAGTTTATTCACTTCTCGTACTGTCTGTACTAATGGCTCAAGTGCTTCACTACATGATCCACACATCGGGTCATAGATACTTTTTACCTACATTAAAGTATTATAATAGACATATTAGGACATCTTGTATATCTTTTGTTCCTGCTATATATGCATGTATCTATTATTTTGGATATGTTCCTTCTATATATGCATGCATATATTATTTTGGATATGCAATGATATGCACTTGCAAATAATAGTTTATTTATTAATATACATATTTTTATATTAAGGATTGAGTACTCTATATATATTATTGTTATTTTTTAGTTTATTATTTAAATAGTAAAATGTCCATAGTAAATTAAAAAAATTATTTTAAATTTAGCGAGTGTAATAAATAATATTATAAATAATGTTTAGCGAGGTTCAATCTCGTACCAAATTTTGCAATAAAAATATTTGTCACAAATTTGATGCTAAAATTTAGTAAGGAATTTGTTGTTGCTAAAATTAAAAGTCCTAGCAAACGTTAGCGAGGACTTTAGTCCTCACTAAAATTTACATTCCTCGCAAAATTTAGTGATGAATACAGTCCTCACAAACCTTAGCAAGGAAAAAAGTCGTCGCAAACCTTTGCGAGGAAAAAAGTCTTAGCAAAAGTTAGCGAGGAAAAAAGTCGTCGCAAATCTTTAGCGAGGAAAAAAGTCCTCGCAAATGCTACCGAGGACCGTAGCCTTGCAAAATGTAGTGAGGACTTTAGTACTCGCAAACGTTAGCGAGGAATATATTCGTCGCAAAAGTTAGCGACGAAAAATTTCTCGCAAAAGTTTGCGAGGACTTTAATCCTCTCAAAATTTCAGCGAGGATTTTATTCCTCGCTAAAATCAGCTACGATGACTTTTGTTACAAATTTTTTTTCCTCACTAAATCGTCGCTAAACTAATTTAGCGACGAAAAATCATCATTTAGCGACGAATTTTGTCCTCGTTATTTTGCATTTTTCTTGTAGTGTGAGCTTTAAGTGCTGATGACTCTGCCTCATGCAACACTTGTCTCTTAAGCTCAGAAGGCAAAGAGAAAAGAGCTACAGAAAGGAAAACTCAATCAGCCTCACATGAAGAAAGATGTGGTTAAGCGAGGCTCTATACTCTTTTAGACTCCTTTTTGAAACCAATCGAGAAAATCCCAAACTTCAGCTTTTTGCTCACCAGTTGAAGGAAGTTGAATTGGAGAAAAAGAAAAACCTAAGTCTGAAGAAGAACGAAATAGCGTGCACTAAGTCTGAAGGAAAATGAAACATCTTTTCTTTAAGACAATGCACAACCGCTTTTTAAAACTTCCACAACCTCCTCACTAGAAAAGAAACAGAGAGGAATGGCAAGAAAACCTCTCGCTCCACTTTAATAGTAGACAAGGTGGGGAGGAAAGTATGGTGAAAGATAATGTGCCTTATATCTCCCTTTCCCTTCACCAATGTAGCTGGAGCACTTGAGAAAGCTATAAGGCCTATTCCTGTGGATATAGACAATTGATCCCCCACACTCACCCAAAGAAGGAGCTAGATAGAAAAAGAGAAAATTTAATAGAAAGGTGAAGAATGTCCTAAAAATCCCTTCCTTTGCTATAAGAGGCATCTTCTCTAATAAAAAAATGAAGAATCACGACTTAAAAACATTCCCGATGTCTAGTATTTGGGATTTATATCAAAAATTCGTAGGGAAGCCAATAAAGATAATTAATCTCGACTGAAAGGTTGATAAGTCAGCACTCCCTGAATAATGTATTTTCGATCAAGGATAGTGGAATAGCTGGCAAATCCCAACCAAAGGTTGACACATAAAACACCTACGAAAAGATAAACTTCTATTTGATCAATGTATATCCTAATCCTAAATGTAATCCCAATTAAAAGATCGATGAATAAGTTATTATAATCCCAATTGAAAGATTGACATTCAAATCACAACCATTATTGTTGTAACTACAAATGAATGGTCAAAAATTCAAAATTGATTAATGGAATTGATTATAGGCTCGGTATGTATAGGTAACTATTATATAAGCCAATTAGAGTGCAATTTTCGCTTTAGTCATATCAACTGATTTTACGGTCAAAATTTATAAATTAGGTTGTCTGCTTAAGATTACTTATCTCGCTAGTCGAAGTAATCATTTCGTAATCGAAAAGATGATGAGTTAGTCAATGCAAACATTCCTAAATGGTTGTTTAGATCTCTATTATTCGATTAGAAAAAGAAACTATAAAGCAAAAAGCTTATAATACAATGAAAATTATCTGATGAGAAGCAACAAGTAAAGTATATGCTTAACAAATAACATAAAGAAAAGTGAAACAACATAGCAAAATTAGAAATTGGGAATTTTATTTCCAAGATAAAAAGATACGACAAAAGAAAATTCTTTACAAGGAAAAGACACACTTTTACACATATAATTTGCTACTACAAGACCACCTCTTATTAGCCTTCATGACTTTGCAACATCTCCTACTTGTGGCACCTTAGAACCTGAAAAATGAAGAAAGTGTAGCCACAAATTTAGAAGAGAAAGCTGGAAAAAGTGATGAAGGGTAGAGGCTATATCACCTGTTGTGGTAGATGATGCAAGGCTAGAAAAAACCTAGCAATTCATTCATCTTCCTAAATGGAGAAAAGCGAGAAATGAAGAACGTCTAGAATAATCAGGTGGCCTTATAGAAAAAAAATAGTTCAAAGAAAGAAAAAAAAGAAGAAAAGATAAAGAATCAAAAAAAAAAACATTTTAGTGAAGCACAAGGGATATGCCTATTTATAGGAATTCTTGGAAAAATTGCCTTGGAGCCTTAATGAATATAGCCACGTGGCAACTCCTAATAAATGCAGAGCCAAAATCAAAGCATCAAAATAAAAGGGGATAACAAAACTGCCATCACAAACACAACAAGAATAAAGTGACATCTATTAAAAGTGGTTGATATTCATGCCCCACGAAGCGGTATCATTAAGGAGCATGATGACTAAAACACCTAAAAAGAACTTGAACAAACCAAGTATTTAAGATGACTTATCAAATCCCAATCGCATAGTTAAAATTCCATTATTAACTCAGAACACATCAAAGGCTCACACAACCTCGAGCAAAACAATAACACTTCATTAAAGAAGGAAAAAAACATAGGAGTTTGCAGACAAAGAAACAACCCTATGCCCATAT
The DNA here is from genome assembly GCA_037975025.1 of Excoecaria agallocha. Lineage (NCBI taxonomy): Eukaryota > Viridiplantae > Streptophyta > Magnoliopsida > Malpighiales > Euphorbiaceae > Excoecaria > Excoecaria agallocha. Next base: position 52,541,581 of record CM075806.1, on the reverse strand, counting down.
TAGTTAAAAGATCAATACTGATCAGAGGAATAAACAGCCCCTCAATTGAAGCAATCCTTCCATTAAAAAAACTCGATTGTCCTGAAAAACTAGCAAATAACTAGAAAAAGATGAATCAAGACGTGTTATTATCAAATCAAGAAGAATAAATGGCCTAAGCACAAAGCCAACTGATCTTAATGATTCCTTTTGACGAGCTTTAGTAAAGAATCAGAACCTGATGCATGATCAAACTAGAACACGACTTCGAGGAAAGAAAAAGAAAGAAGATGAAGGTCACCCAAAAATGACTGCAAATGGAAATAAACACATCAAGCAAAAGTGGATTCTATGAAAAGGTAAAAGGATTCCAACTTGCTTAACAAAAGGATCGAAATGAAATCCACTACCATCATTCCACAAAAGAAACCAAAGTAAGGTTATTTCCATCAGACACTTTTGGGTACTTCGTAAGATTCGAATTCTTTAAAGAAAATTCAATACCCCTTACTATGGGAAGGATCGATAGAAGTTGAAAAGGCAGAAGAATACTAAGAAAAAAGCATTAGGTGCTCTAAAAAAGCCAAAACCAATGCCGACCTTTTAGAGGACCTCATAGCATCAAGCTGATAAAAACCTCAAATGTAAGCTTTGCTCACAAGTAAAGGGCCATTTGCTAAAAGAATCTAATCGGATCACAAAAAGACAAGCACAATAGGCTAACTTGCAATGAAAAAAGGCAAAAGGACCCCCATCCAGGCACCTTCACTCAGGGGTCCATACAAGGACCAAAGCAGAATGCAAAAAATCAAGACAAGGCTAATTCGATCAAGCTTAGCCTTACTCAGACAGGTCACGCATCCATAAGTCAACCCTGCTCCTTCGTCAAGAAAAGTCCTAATGACAATAAAGGATTAAGGAAGACAAATGGCAAAAACTTAAAGAATACAAGGGAGCATTACTCAGTTGACTAACCGACTAAAGCCAAAAGGTTATATTCTTATAGAACAAGCATAGGGAGAAAGCCAAACCTCAAGGAAATTCTACCAATTGCTCTGTACGCAAAAAACAAAATAGAGAAAAATAATCGCACCCCCAAGTAACTTTGTTTCCCTTACTTATCATTTGCATCGACATGTTTCTTTGTAGAAACCAGAAGCCTTAGATCGGTCACCACACGAACCATTCCAAAAATCATCTTCAAAGTAGAGTGGCCTCACCATTGGAAAATAAGAACATGAAGCAAGAAATGTAAGATAAGAAAAAGATAAAAATTCAAGACTAGGAAATGCGCCAATACTCGTAAAGACATCAAAAAATGAGCTATCTAGGAAGAATAGGTAAAATTCTATTACATATATATACTACCTTTTTTGTAGGAACCTTTAAATAGTGCAAACGCGCAATAAAAATGTCACACCTCTCTAAAGACATAGACAAAATAATGTCTCTCAAGCACAAAAATGTTCAACATAACAAGATATCGAGAAAGGAAAAGCGCAAAAGCATAAAAATTAGATGCAAAATGAGACGTCAAAAGAACCCGCTTGACAAGTTATTACCAAAGCTTGATGATAACTTCAATTTTATTGTTTAATTTCAATATATTTTTGTTTATGTTTATGTTTTATTTTGTATGATTTTCAGTGTTTTGTGTAATAACTTTCTCTTTTTATGCCAAATGAAATTATATTGATATTTACAATGTTTTGGTGTGTTTAATGGGGTAATTTTAACTCATGTGCAGAGAAATAGGCAAGAGCACGACTGAGACACTTTGGTCCTAGCTGTGCCCGTTGAAAAATCCCCAATCCGCACCATTTCATTTTTTGCAATGAGCTGCAGATGGGAGAATCCAATCTCCACCGTTGAAAATTTAGATCAAGATGTTACAAAGCTATGGTTAAAATTTCAGCTTGATCCAACGGTGAAATATTCAGAAATTGATGAATTTGTGCGACTGGTTTTTCTTCTCAAAGGGGTCGCGGCCGAGACGATTTGTCTCGGCCGTGTCCAATACAGAATTCAAATTGTTTCAGTCCAGAAGGTGGACATGGCTGAGACAAAGTGTCCCAGCCGTGGCCAACTTGGCTGGGCACGGCTGGGACACTTTTGTATCAGCCGTGGCCATCTGCAGATCTATAAAAACTGCGTTTTCTTTGGCAAAAAAGGGAGAGGGTTGATGGGGGAGAGCCGCCACACTTAGGTTTAGGGCTTTTTCCTCCATTTTTCTTATGTTTTTCCTTCATTTCATGTTATAGGTTAGATTTAATTCAATGTAAACCTTAGATTAGATCTATTTTCCAATGTAAGTTAGGATTAGATTCAATTTCTTGCATTTCCTTGAAGTTGTGTTCTTCATTTTGCTTGGAGCTTTTAAGGAGGAGACTTGGATTCGGATTGAAGCTTCACAAGCTACAAATGGCTTCATGGGTTTCTTCTTTCCTCTCTCTTTTTACTTTATTTATGTTTAATTTATAGTTTTGTTGCTTGAGGATCTTTGAAACCCCTACCCACAATGTGAATCTTGAACTAAATTTGATTTTTGCATGAATAAATGGTCTATTTCACTATTAATTATTTGTATCTCATGGTTTTTCGATCTATTAAGTTATTTTCCATGCATGAATGAATGGTTTTTATCATATGTCTTGGAGGGGTATTGAGCCTAGTGGATTGGATTCTATGAATGATTTTGCTCAGTTTTTCTTTCATGAATGCTGTATTATTTTAGACGGCTCCGGAATGGGATTCTAAATATGCAGTAATTGTGATTTTAGGACTAGAGTGTGGAGTGAAATGGATGAGATTTGGGTTGTTTGGCTCCGAAATGGGAAGGCAAACCAAACTTAGGATGTTAGACCCGTGCATAGGCTAGTTGTTGGGTTGGCTCCGGAATGGAAAGTTTAGCAACTAGAATAGCTGGCTCCGGAATGGGAAGCTTGGGTTAAGAGGGTTATCCCGAATTTGTTCATGTATACTTTAAGATAAAATTAATTCACATTGGGTATAGGGTGGATGAGTGAACCCGAGCAATGTTTTAATCTCTAGTTTAATTAGCTTATTTTCTATATTTATTTATTTTGTTAATTAGATTTAGGACAATCTCTCAATCAAAAACTTAGGAATTTATCTCAGATTAACTTGCTCAAGTCTAGATATCTAGCTTAAAACAATCCTTATCCCTTGGGTTCGATATTTGCGGGTCCTAACTATACCCCACTTTATTACTTGTCGATCTAGTGCACTTGCTAGGATCGCACCACTTGAAAAATTAATAAAATCTCGAAAAGGGAATGAAGATTTGTAAAGCAAAAGCAAGAAAAACACGATCTCAAAAGGTGGCTCGATGAAAGCACAAGTTGAAAGACTTAAAGGAAAGAAACTTGAAAAATGCCCTCGACAGGGTGCATCCTTAAAAGGTAATATTTTAACTAATGATATTCCAATAGGATTATAGACACTATGACCCGAGGCAATCTAGATCAGGATTATCCGATAATGAGAAAATAATATATTCATGATAAGAACATGGATCTCGAAGCTCTGACCTCGATTTTTCACATTTTTCATGTAAACTTTGTGGTTTTCCAAGTGTTTTAAGGTTTTAACAAAAGAGCATTAAGAACTTTGAATTTAGCCTTCGGTCATGATAGACAAACGTCTGTCACGTGAGGGACAGTCGGCTGTGACCACTTCCCTCCTATCCAGGTAAGATCGATGGTATTTTTGTAATTTCTAGGGAATCATGTGAGGGATGGTTGTCTGTCATGATGGATGCCTATTTGTGGGTGCATTTCCAGAATTTTCTTATTTTTTTAGTTTTCAAAATGAAAGATAAGGATGATTTAAGGATTTTTCTTGGATTTGGAGGGATTTTAATCCTTTTATAACTTGAGAGTTATAGTTAGAAGGGGATTCCAACTCTTTCCCGGGTGTAAAGACCAAAAATTAGGGTTTTTATGAGGGAGGAAAAATTTTGGAAAAAGGAAGAAATTCAAATTTGAAAAAAGAATAAGGTTTCTAGAGAGAGAAAAATCAATTTTCTCTTCTTAGGAACAAGGCTTCAAACTTTTTCAACTAAAAACCAACCACAAAACTCTTTTTTTTCTTGAACACAAAGCATCAAGGATCGAAATAGAGATAAACATTGTCACCATTACAAAATCAGAATATCTCCTAAGGGTAATATTCTAGGTGTTTCTTTTCTCTCTCTCTAGTTCATTCTCATCTTATGCATGCTATTTAATGATGTTATATATGTTTTCCTTTAGATTCACGTATTCTTAAAAGTGATTTGATAATCTGAACCTTTTGGTGTGCTAGAACAGAATATTAGGATGTGGTTTCTCCTATGAATATATGTCTTATACCTTGTTTTAAGATTTTGTTTAAATTATTATTTTTATCATTATGTAATTAAATGTGATGTAGGGATAGTACTCTAGATCTAACATGTTTTGGATCTATAGAATCACATGTTTAGCGTTTATTTAAGATTGTGATAGATTTTATATATTATTTTTGCTTTCTACATCTATCTTTCGAGTGATAGACGGGAAAAACACCTTAGACGGCCTTTTGTCAACGTGACAGATGGGATGTCGTGGTGTTTTCTTCTCGTCCCATCTCTCCTCTAGTCATGGGCGTCTGTCACCTCCCAGGGGCATCCGTGACTGGATTTATGCTTATTTTAATGTTCTTTTGCCCTTTTTTTTAATCTTTCTTTATGTCATTTTCTTGATGTTTGATTTCTAATTCATTTTTTGCACCTTTTGTGTAAGTGTTTTTGGCTTCTGTATGCATGTTTAAATTTTAGAAATATCATTCTATATATTATTTTAACTTTTTTTATTACATACTTTTTTTTAAATGCTAATTGATTGATTTTCATGGATTTTTTTATGTGAGCGAATGATTTGCATTTGGAGTTGCCTAAGGGTGATCTTGCTTTAGGAGTTGTACCCTCAATTGATTCACATTTTTCCTTTCATTAATTTTATTTTTATTTTGCATTTGGATTTATTTTATTCAATGTTTTTCTTTATTAATTTAATTTTTAATTTTTTTTATTTTGGATGTATTTATTTTTGGGATGTAATAGGTAGTAATAAAATCATTTTTGCACATTAAATGAAAAATCCACTTAAAATTATTTTCTATTAATTAATTTGGTTTTTTTTATAAAATGGACCAATGTCCAATTTTTAACCCAAAAATCACACAAAAAGAAAACAAAGTTTTTTGTAAAATATGCATGAGGGAACCAATATTTTCAACCCAATAAATGTTCTAATTTATATATGCCATTTTATCTTTAATGTTGGATGATTTGCTTTTATAATAATTTAAGTAGTTGAATTACTTTTTTATTTATTGCTTCATTTGTGGCTTATTTAATTGATTGTTATGTTTATTTGAATCTATGCATTGTGTGAGAATGAAGATAGTGAAATAATGTTTAAAACTCAATTATAAATAATACTTAATTGAGATGCCAAGTAAGAGTGATATCCCAAACACCATTCTCTATTTGGGCATCAAAAGGTCAAGATTTAATTCCTAGCATTTTGTTGGGTGGCGACTTTATGACACATACCTCTTTGAGCCCACATTAGACACCTTTATAGGTTGACTATCAATAATAATTTGGGCCTAACCCCTTTTTATTCTGAAGTAGCCAATTTATAAGTTATAGTGAGCCTCATTCGGTCTTGAATCCTAAAAGCGAGACTCCAAGAACCAAATTGGAATCAAGCATGGCTCTGGCGTGCTTCACAAGGATCGCAAGCAAAAGAAATAGGATGTCCAAAGGAACGATGATAACAGAACGTCAATAGTGAGGAAACTAGCCTATAACATGGCTTAAAACTAACGTGTTCGAACACAAACACCGATCAGAAAATAATCTAGGCGATGAAACCCACAAAGGGTCAAAAGATTGCCCATCCAAGTATCGACTACGTAAAACATATTTTCACTAAGTTACGAAACATTGCAGGCTTTAGTAAAATATAATGATCTCTTGAGAGATCACATATCAAATCGAAACCTCCCTCGATACAACCCGATCTATCGATTGGAGCATCGAAAGAGGGACAAATGATATTGCTCAATATTTCTTAATAAATGGGCCAATATGGAAAAAAGGCCTAACAAACTAAAAGGCCCGACCTAGTAGAGGCCCAGTGTCTCAAAATCTTGCGCACACTACCAGATGGGCGCAAAAGTCCACGTGATGGGACGATCCAATCGGTCAAGATGGCTTCATCTTGTTAGAAGTTCTTGACACGCGCCATTGTCCCATCCGCCACTTGTCAAACATCAGATCTCTGCTTGCCTACTCTGACACTAAGATAGGCCTCTCAATTGACTTTTCTCACCTTTATAGATACCAAATTTATTTCCAAAACACCACACATTATCATAATATACATATCCTGCATAAGCACCCTCTTTCTCTCCGTAAAAGTCTAAAATTGACATAATCATTCGAGTGCTCACACTCAGTCCGATCGAACAAGCCCTTTTTTTCTAGGATCTCAACCTTATCAAGCCCGACCAGATCCTACCTCAAGTTCATCACCTACCTATCGCGCCATCATTTTGCTCGTAATACATGGCTCCTTTTTTATAAAATTTCAAGATTTATCACTTTTTTTATTTTCAATTTATTTTTTTTTCTACATTTGGAAAAGTACACCAATATTTTTTATTTTTTTGGCAAAAGAGAACAAATGTTTTTTTTTTTTTTCTAACGCAAGAGACCTAGCAATATTTTACAAAAATTTTAAAAAATCTTTTTTACGCAAAAGTACACCAATAATTCGTTGTTTACAGTTTAAAACAAAAATTATATTAATCCCTTAATTTAATATGTATTTTGACCTAGCAAACGGGTCCAAATCGTATGTGGGTTAAATGGATCATGTGGATCACATGCAGATCATATTACAATTTAATTAATTGTATAGTTTATATGGCAATTTATTATTGAATTAGTAAATAATATATTCAATAACCTATATATACGTTTAATATTTTCCTAATCTGATACACAATTTAAATTAGCACAAATTGAGTGAAATTAGGTTTAAATTTGAAAATTAAAATAATTAACAATAGCATAACAGCAAATATAGAATTCTCACCACATAGACAACTGTGTGAGTTAAAGAAAAAGAGTATAGGGAGTTAAATTTGCTAACATATTAACATTATAGTTAGCGGTGAGAATGTACCGGTTAATCGATCCATTAGTAAAAAAATTAATCAGTTCATTAATATTAGTTTTTAAAAATCATTAACCATTAGTCAGTCTATTACATTCGATTAATCAGTCAATCAGTTTTGAATTTTCAATTTGGTTAAGCAATTTTTCTCGGTTAACCATTAAAATTTATAATATAAAATTAGATAAAATTCAATTCAATTTTAAATATGCACAGTAATTTAAAATAAAAATTACAAAATAAACATAATTTACTTGCCAAAATTCATGTTCAATAAATTAATAGCTAATATTATAAAATAGATTTAATATTTATTGAAAATTAATGTTTAATTTTAGATCAAATAAAATTTTAGATAATATTAAATGTTAAAACATAAATTTTAAATATAAATAATATAATTAAATGCTATTATATATGATAAAAAATAACATATATAAAAGTTAATCTGGTACTACATATAAATATTACCATATAATTAAAGAGAATAATATAATATAAATTTAGTTTAAAGTATTGTATAAATTTTATAGAAAAATATAAAAAAAATTAAGGTATAAAAATAAAAATATTATTTTATGTAATTTTTAGAAAAAAAGGAGAAAAAAATTAAAGTATAAAAATAAAAATATAATATATCTCATATATGAATCGGCTAACCATAAACTAACGGTTAACCGGTATTCAAAAATCTAAACCGTAATAAAAAATCTAAAATGTAAAAATTAAAATTATAACCGAATTTATCGAATTAATTAACCTAAAAAATCGATTTGATTTTAAATAAATTTTACAATTAACCATATCTTTGATTTTTTTCTCACCCTTAATTATAGTAAAACACTATCTTATAATTATAACAATTTACTTAACAGTGTAGATAATGCATGGGTTTTGGTATGTATGTGAGAGAAAAAAAGAGGAAAAATAATAAAATAATGCCAATCATGGGTTAATTCATTCTCAGCATTTGAACAGTATTTATTGAAAAGTAAATAAAAGCAAGGTAGAAAATAGAAATAATAAAAATATGGATGCTATGGGAATAAAAATAAAAGGAATCAAACGTCGTCCGGATCGTAGGAGTTGTCCATAATTCTAGTGCTTCCTTCATATATGTAGAAAAAATAAACAATTTGAAAACAATTAAAGAAGGTATATATGTAAACCAAATAACAAGAATGTGGAATGTTTGATTAAATTTCATCACAATAATCTAAAATTTTAGCACTTTTTGCTTTGCAAACATATGTTGTTGCAGTTTCAATATTAAACTTAAATTACAGCAGATTATTGCAGTTATTTTAAGTTTAATATGAGGCTGAAATCACAACATATAGTTATGATTTTGATCAAAACATGTCATTTTTTAAATACTTTTACTTTCACATTATTTTCCAATTTCTTTTAAAAATAAAACCTTTATAAAAATTTCCTAGTGTAAAGAGTGTGAAATTATATTTTATTTAATGTTTTATATTTTCTAATAAATGGTGAATCTCATATACCGCATATATATTATAGATGAATTTGCATTTGATTATGTTTCAGAAAAGTAAGAAATGGAAAAGAGAATAAGCTGTGGGACCGGAATCTAGTTCTGAAAACGGAAAGTGGACAGAAACAGAAAAGAGGGTAAGTTGACCGGTTACCGGTGGCGAAGGTAGTATAGAAGGTGGGCTCCTTTCGAGCAAGGAAGCAGTAGTGTTTCAGAGTGGAAAAGCAAAATTTGCCCACTCCTATTTTCTCTGTCTCTCTCTCTCTCTCTCACTCTGCCTGTCTATCACTCTTTCAGGGCTACATTCTGTTGATAATGGAATCCAACGAATTTGAACACTGCCAATCTCTCTAGCCTTCCTTCCGTTTTCTGTTTCTCTAGGTAAGCAAATACTGAAGCCCTTTTTACTTTTCCAATTTTGATTTCTCTTTTCCACGCTTCATACTGTTTGGCTGCCAAGAAATCAGAAAATTTGACTTTCTTAATTTTCGATTTTGTTTCCTTGGTAACCAAAACAGAGAAAATTCCAAATCACTTGCAATCAGTTGATAGTCTCTTCGGCTTTGTTGACTCGCAGTGGATTGCAACAATCGTGCTTCAGGTTTACTTCAATCACGAGCAGATTGAGAAAATATTCGATTTTATTTTCAAGTTGTTGAACTTAAAATAGAAATTTCAACGCTAGAAGATACCGAAATTATAGAGTTTGGCTTGACATATGAACAGAGAGTGTATTTTCTTTCTCCCGTTAGAGTTCGTTTTATGGATAATTTACCTGTAATGGCCGTTAAAAATCGAGTTCTGCACTGTGTTTTGCCTGGTTCAAGTGTTGTAATATTATAAGTTGCATTAAATTTGTGATTGAGAGTTGAATAGCCTTATATTAGCAATGGGACTTGTGCTACTTGATTCAACGGGGCCCCCAATTAAACGACGAGCGGGTTTGCGAATAAAACAAGCTGGAAGAAGTTCTTATCGCGGCAGCTAGTGAAGATCTTTAGGTGATATATATCGGCCTGATTTGGTAATATCTAATTAGAGAATTTTGTGTATTTCTTCAAAGTCAACGAATGGGAACCACTGTGTTGAGACAACTGTTGAAAAGTCTCTGCAATAATTCAGTTTGGAATTATGCTGTGCTGTGGAAGCTTAGGAATGGAAGCCCAGGGTGAGTTGTTGCCTAACCACAGTTTTTATTTGATTTTATGGTCCTACAGAATAACTGTTGTTTTATGTTATATCTTTCTTGCACATCTATTGTAGTTACTGATATCATTCCATAAAAACGAGCCCTTTCGAACAACAGAGAATTTTAAGGTGTTCTGGGCGTGTACCATCTTCTGCATTGCTATTATAACATATGGGCTTAGAAGAAGAAAATACTGCTTCTGTTGTCCTCTGAATGGACTAGCATGCCTTCAAAAATCAACGATGATTTTTTGCTATGGTTTTTCTTTAGGATAACTGTATAGTTGAATATGCTGGAATCATTACCCAGGCTCTTCTTGAAATTAAGATTTATTTACCATATTACATAACGCAGTGATCTATTTCTGAATATTTTCTGCACCTTGTACTTTTTGTTTTTTGAGCATAAAGGATGTGAGGTTGCTTTTGTTAAGATACGTAACTCAACTTCTAGATAGCCTCACCCGGGGCACTAAATTTGCCTCCAAATACATCATCACTCTAGATTTCCACATAATCATCACATCATATCTTTATATTTCTCGGGCAACTTCTGGAAATATCAAAATTGTTTATGTCTAGTGGATGATATATGTCTTTCCATCAGTGGGGGGGCAATATATATATATATATATTAAATAGGCCATTCCCCCTTAAAATTTTTTTTTACCAATATCTTCTTAACTTGTTTCTTAAGTTTTTAATCAATCAATCCTTTTGTATTTTCACTTCGATTGAAACAAAAAATACAAAATTCTAATCTTATCTCTTTAAATTATTAAATGAAAATCATATGAATTTGAGAAAAAACTAAGCACTATTGTAAAAATTTATCTTTAATTTAAGGTTGGTAATTTAATTTTATAATTTTTTTTTACTTTTATATTTTTTATATCTCTTAAAGGTTAGTAATTTAATTTTTACAATTTTTGATTTTTACGTAAAATCTGTTCTTCTTGATTGATGATTTTATTGCTTAAAATCTGTTATTCTTGATTTCATTCTAATTTCTTATGCTCTTAACTGTTTGATAATGGATTGATTATAGTTATGTTAGTTTAAAGTTTTAAGTGTGTAGCGAAAGTTTTATTTTTTCTTTGTGTTTGAGACTCTATTCATTGATTTTTTATAGTATTTTCGATTTTAGATTCATTAGATTGTTGTATTTGTACAATTTATTTATTAGTTATGTATTTTTCATTTGTTTAATTAGTTTTGTTGTTTTAGTATAAACAATTAGCTGTTTTATTAGTTTTGTTAGTTTTGTTATTTTAGTGTAAACAATTTGCTGTTTTAGTATAAAATACAGGCTGTATTCTTCTTTCAAATATATAAAAAAAATAACTCTGCTCGTTATATTTTTCATATATCTAAAAGAAAAATATAACTTGTATTTTATACTAAAACAACAAGCTGTTTATATTAAAATAATAAATCTAACAAAACTAATAAAACAGCTAGCTGTTTATACTAAAATAAGGCATGAAGTTATTATTTATCGCTATAAGGATATGAAAAACTCGTAGACAACAATTGTAATTTTTTTAAATATGTTAATGGATATTTTTCTTTATTTAACAATTTATTTATAGTATGTATGTTATATTTTTTTAAGCATGATTTATATTTTTGCCCTCCTTAATTACAAATTCTGACTTCACCACTGCTTTCCATGACAGACTTTTGAATTGGGAACATGGATACTTTAATTATCCAAAGACAAAAGAGTTTGATGGAATTGCCCTAGGTGATGCTTGCTGCAGAGTTGCATCTGATGTACCTTACCCAGAGTTTGAGGCAAATATATCCAGCAGTAGCTCAGAAGATCACTCGGTTGGACTTGTGGTGGCAGGCATGTCAAGTCTCCAGTATGCCCTGGGAGAGGGGTATGGCCCAGTACTTGATTCATCTAGTTTCAAATCATTTATTTCTCTGTAACTTGTTGATGTTAGACTTACGAGAATTGGATCCTTAGCTTGTTTAAAAGAGGATCCCCGCATGCCGCTCTGGTCATATGACACATTGCTTTATATTACTTGGAAGGATTATAGCCACCAATAGAAGTTGACTTTTAAAAAGTGGGTTTGTAGTTGACAATGGATTTCCAAAATTTTTCAGGGTTGTAGGTAAAGTGGCATCTAAAAGAGATCATTGCTGGGTTTCCCTTACTGAAATTTTCACTGGTGAAGTCAAGGTAATTCTGTAGTGACCTCCTGATGTTAAAAATCGAGTAAATGACAAAAATTAAGCAATATTTTTTTGAAATACTTAACTTCAAGCCTCACAAAATGTTATACCTTTTGTTGGCAGTGTCCAGAAGAATGGCTGCCTCAGTTTGTTTCAGGTGTCAAGGTGACTTGACTTTTCCGTTATATGATGGATCTGTGTGCATGTTTTTGTAACGTCTGGCAACTCTTGCTTACATGCGCACAAGATTGACTGAGATTTGCTTGAAAATTCGGTGATTAAAATTTCAGATACTTATCCCCATGTTAATACTTGTGCAGACTATTTTGCTGGTACCTGTGCTTCCACATGGTGTTTTGCAACTTGGGTCGTTCGAAGAGGTGGACTCTTTGTTCCCACTGCTTGCATATTCTGTTGGAGTGATTTCATACATCCGATGCATTGAAATCATATTTGCATTGGTCACTATACTATAGAATTGTTTTTTCATCAGTTTGCAACACAATCAATAAAGGTCCACTGATGAATTGGTGAAATGGTAATATCAATTACTTAATATCCTGTCGAGGGGTAAAAGTGTTAGGCTTACAGAGGTATGAGTGGCACGTGCCATCAATTAATCTACATGCACATCTGCGTTGCATTTGTCAGTGCCATTCAGTACGTGTAACCACATCTGTCCACATAATTATGAGCATGAGAACAAACATGCATTTTAATTACTTCGCAAGCTTTTATCTCATACATGGCTTGTGTTTTCCTGTCCTAGTTTTCAGGTATCTGAAGATGTCAATATACTAGCACATATCAAAAGTAAATTCAATTGCCTTCTCAATATCTGTGGGAATTCCAGGCCTGTCTCCTTAAGGGCAGAGATTGAAGCTCAACTTCCATCTTCACAGAAATCTTTTTCCATCGAGCACCTAGATGCCCTATCATCCAATGCATTTACCTTTCTGGGGACTGAGGACTTTGAACCTTCTGCAGCTGTCAACAGTCTTGAGCTAGATAACAAAAATCTGTCCGCTACAAGCGGAGATCTGCCACTACTAACTGTTCAAGATGCAGTCATGCCAGCTGGAAAAATCTTTCCAGAAGCTTTCCAATATGACCAAGATGATACAATCAGTGTTCCATGTGCAAGTCTCGCTTCAAGTGAATCTATAAATGCTAGTGAACTGGAGATAGTGGAAAGCAAGCTGTTCGAACTTTCTTGTCTAATGGCAGAGCTACAAGCATATTCTGACTGTAGCAAATACGGTGTGGGAATCTATGGAGAATCCATCATTGAAATTATGAATTCCTATCCCAGAGTTGATATGACAGGGGAACCATTTACAGGCAACGCCAATGCTGATGCTGATGCTGATGCTGATGCTGATACCAATACTGATAGAAACAAAGTTGTAAGCAGTTTCCTTAGATTTCCTGAGGATAGTGAGTTGCACAAGGCACTAGGACCAGCTTTTAAGAAACAACCAAGTGAAAACTTGCGTGACCCGTCTTTCTTAGTTGGAGATACTTGTGACAGCTCAGTATTAAGCCCCTGCAAAGACCCCAGTGAAAGAACTGAGACACCTTGGTCTACTAGAGCAGATGATGCTGGATACCTGTTGGAAGCTGTAGTTGCAAATGGAAATAGTGGTACAGAAGATACTATTAACCCATCCAACAACTTAAAATCATGTAATAGCTTCTCAGAAGGGTTTACTGCTTTCCCTAAGCCTCAAAGACGATCCAAATCTAGCACCTTCCCAAGGGATGATTCGATCTCATGGAGCCATCTTACATCAGGTGTTACTAGAGTCAGAAATGCAGATGATACTTCAGGTACTTTCAAGAGCATGATGAGTGCAATCTTAAGCGATGGACAGCGAGGAGGAGGATATGATGATGCACAACTTCGAAAGGGAAATAAGACCTCAAACGTTAACAAAAGAGGGACGAAACCTGTTGATAGCCAAAAGCCAAGACCAAGGGACAGACAGTTGATCCAAGATCGGGTGAGGGAGCTAAGAGAACTCATTCCAAGTGGCGCAAAGGTAAGTGCTTTTCCACAATACATTGTCCTCGTAGCTCTTAGCAGGCGGTTATGCCCCTTATCCATTATCTCGTTTACATTTTGTTTTCTGTCGGAGAATATCCAGTGTAGCATCGACAATCTCTTAGCCCGCACTGTAAAACATATGCTGTACTTGAGAAGCGTGACTGACCATGCAGAAATATTGAGGCGATTTGTGCATCAAGAGGTATGTCAATTTTATTAATTTATGTTGTTATCCTTTATTATAATTTACTGGGTCAAATACACGGGAAAAAGGGTGAACCCAGTGCACTTTTGGCCCTTTTTGTTTTGTGTATCAGAGGGGTTAACGAGTTGCAGTGGTGATCATACCAATTTTCACAGATTTTCTTATATCTAGATCCCGAGGTCTTAACTGGCACCACCAAGTAGTTAATGGGTCGCTAAGGACCACCTGAATTTGTCATATTTTGATGTGTTTGTTAATTGTTATTGAAAGAGATGTAGGACATTTTGCTACGTACACCAACTACCCCCTAAAAGAATTAAAGTAATCCAAGCCCATAAGTAAAAAAATTAGCTAACGATTGCTGCTATGATGCCTCACAGCTCCACTGTCGCAATAACTCGAGGTCCTCTGAAGCCAAAGATGTCTGTGAAAATGGAACAAGCTGGGCCTTCGACTTCAGTGATAAATCCCTGGAGTACCCTATAGTCGTGGAAGATCTTGCATATCCGGGGCACCTGCTGATTGAGGTCTGAATATATATTCTGATATCTCCGTCTTCCTGATTGCCACAGTTTCTGCACTGTCATTCCTAACAAGTAAACCGCATAATCTTTACTTTCATGACCTAATAAGCAAGTCACATCTACTACAGATGCTTTGCAATGAGCATGGCCTCTTCTTGGAGATTGCTGAGGTGATCCGCGGGCTAGACCTGACCATATTGAGAGGTGTACAGGAAAGTCGATCAAATAACAGTTGGGCACGGTTCATCGTTGAGGTAACTGTATGCTTTATTGTAGGAACTTATATTTTACGTTCCAACCGTTTGATTGTGACACGTATACAAAATGATGACAGGCCTCAAAGGAATTCCATAGACTCGATATATTCTGGCCTCTGATGCAGCTTCTGCACCGCAAAAGAAATCCCATCTCGAGCAAGATTTGATGCTTGTATGAAGCTCTGCAAGTTATCTATAAGAATTTGGCAAACCTCTTTATTTTCTTCTCATTTTGGAATGTCAATAGTCATGAACAAAAAAAACACGCTACTCAATTACAAGGATTATTGTTCACGTACAAACCGTTGCTTTTCTTGCGATGAACTGTCTACTCTAGCTCCTGAAAAGATCAACACATGCTTGCAGGCGAATATATACATTGTGTGATAAGAGGATAATATGTTAGAGAACACTAACTAGTAAATTGGATCACTATTCTAACAAAACCGTAGCCATTTTGTTAACCATCAATAGATATAGCCCTCAAAACTGTTGTCTCAGCTAAAAGTAGCGTGTGCCACCAGCCACATGCGACATTTTTCAGCTGAAAACCTTCAATAGGAACTCGAGATGGAATGTTACGGTCGATTGAATCACCCAAACCAAGCTGTGTACAAAGCATTAACAATATGCATTACTACAAATGATATGAATTACCCAAACCAAGCTACTCTAATATATGTGCTACTATGAATATATGAAGTATTTTGCAGTTTGCAGTTGGAACACACCTGGCCGTACTTGTTCCATCCCCAGCTGTATACTTGACCATCCTCTACATTAACAAACAAAGAACAAAATCCAAGTTAAGAATTTAATCATCAGAACTCATCTTCTGCAATTGTCAACAAGTCTGCCTTCTCTTTCATGTTTATTGTGGGTGAACACTAAAATATTCAACCTGTTTGATAAATATCTTCACAGTTTGAAATTTCAAAGAATTCCATCAATGCACAGGTTATGAAGTACTGAATAAAAACCATGCAGTCCCCTCTGTACAAGTAAATAGTATTTTCTTTAATGAAAGGTTAAATTTTTTTTCAAACTAGACGAGTACTTGACGGGATCCTGCTGAATGAAACAATGAACAACATGCAGTCTGTCTTACAAGCAAGTTCAGTGTGCCAAAACTTACACTGGATTGCACATCTCATGACAATTGCATTCCCTTATCCGGAAAGAGAAATTAGAGTCCACATCTCAGAAAAATGGCAACTCAAAAGTATTTTCAATCCATACCTGTAAGAATGACACTATGTCGTGCTCCACAAGATACTAGTTTTGCATGCTTGCTTTCCAAACTTGAAGCATCCAATTGCCGTGGTTGAGTCTGAGTGGATATACAAATAAAAACTGTCGTCAGTTTAATGCATAGCCAGAGATTTCATCAAGCGGACCCAAGGAAACGAACGCCAAAAAGAGGCACATTGTAAAGTTCCAAGTACGAATAACTCATCTAAAGCCACACATCTAAATCTGCCAAATTATTTCCTTGAAACTGGTAAATGAAGGAAATGCATGCATATGACACCATACTATACTATCACAAGAGGAAGAGAAACAAAGTTTTAAGTCATTCAGCGTAATGGTCACAGAAGCAATCATTGAAGATAATAGTTCCCAATCTTATATTAGCAGAGAAAAAGCAACTAATTAAAGTTCTTAGCAACAGCACAGGAACAACCTTGTAAATACAAATGACAAATTTTGGAATTACCTCAGCCTGGTCAGCTCCTGTTCCCAGTTGTCCAAACTGATTTCCACCGAAGGCAAACACAAGACCATTAGCAGAAATACACACAGTATGCCATAATCCAGCAGCAATTCTTTCCACTTGGATTCCTGATAAAGATGGTACACAAGAGGGTCTCAGCAGATCATTTGTGTTTCCATGCCCACACTGGATCAAAAGAATAGCATGCACATTAGATATCTTAATTTAGTACCTCTTGGAATTCTAAGCAATACACTCAAAGACTCGCTAGACCTAGCCAACTGATAGAGGCAAGAAAGTTCACTCAGAAATATCTCACCTGTCCATAGAGTCCCCAACCAAATGTAAGTAGCGCTCCAGTATCTACGATAGGATCAAGTGATAGGAAAAGTAAGCACAACTTGTAACCAAGTTGAGAAAAGTCAACTGAGAACTGCTCCAAGACATTGTGGAAATGAACTTAAATGGTGAAGAATTAAAGGGTATTTACCCAGGGAAATTGAACAGGAGGAAGTTCTTAACAAATTTTCGGGCCAAAATCACAAGGACAATAATGGAGGAGCTAGAAACCGAGAATGAACGTAGATACATAATACTTAACAAGTTGGGATCAAATCCTGACCTGTTATTACCGCACTATGCCTGCCACCACAAGCAATTTCCTTGACATAACTTCCAGGCAAATTAGAAGCTTGTGTTGATGAATTCATGCTGCCTTGATGAACTGACCGATCTTTCCCAGAAGCAGACGTGTCAAAACAAGGAATGAGATGAGGAGACGACACCATTTTTATCCGAGATCCCATACCTAGCTGGCCTTCGCCTCCATAGCCCCAACCCCATACCTGTCCCATATCTGAAACTTCGGTTAATAACATGATGCATCAGGTGTCTTGCTTTACATCAAAAATCTTCCATAGCTTCGTACTTCATACAACCTAGTTGGTACTTCATATAACCTACAAAACTACATAGTGTAACCACACCGAGACTAAACCTCAAATTGGTAAGGGTGCACAATGTAGTGACCCAAGAAACATGTGATCTACCTGAAAGCGCTAACGTGTGGCGCCCACCAGTTGCAACATTGGTGACCCTTACTCCAGGAACCAGTGCTACAAGAGAAGGTGACACAGTGAAAAAGTCATCTCCAGATGATGAAGTTTCAAACTCTTCCTTAGCAGCTGCTACTTTTCTTTTCTTCACGATTTCTTCTCTGGCCTTTTTGTTGTCCAAATGAGGAACTGTCCCACCAGTTAAATTTGACCCATGGGACCTTGGACTCGCTGAGGAATGTTTAGCATTTGTCACATTAGTTTGGAAAAGAGAGCGGGTGCTTATGTTCACTAAGAATTCCAAAGGCTTCAACAAAGATCACCTTGTTCAGTCAGCAATGTGTTTGGTTTGGCAGGAGTATCCTTCTGGAAGCTTCCCCCACCTGTCGGTTCACGGATGGTTTTAATAGAAGGAACACACTCTTTCCATCCCCATGTGTATACTTCTCCTGTCTCTGCATACAGAGCAATGAAAAGAGCTTATTGAGGTTGTTACATGGAAAATTTCACACGAAAATAAACTTTGGCCAAACAAATGAGCAAGACCACTAAATACTTTTACTGGCATTTATTTGCTTAAAATTTTAATGAATATAGTTATTCTGAAGTCAAAAAAGAGGGGATGATCAAATTTTCTTCTTAAATTGGGATCACAAATTCTAATTAGCATAAGAGGAATCCTGCAAATTCTAATACTCTTCTAAATGATAATTGTATAATTCCAGCAAATCAACAGTAAATGATATTTGCAAAAAACGAAAAGAAAAGTGAACAAGAAGAATACGAATCTCAGAATCTAGTCACTAGTGCCAACTACCAATTACAGTCCACAATTTTGGAGCTTCAGCACACCTCAAATAACTGTGGAAGGCAGAGAGTTCAATGCATAATGGCAAACAAACTCTAAGCTGTTTTTTCTTCACCTCCCTTCATTAAAGGAACCATCTAATAGAAAGTAGCAATAAATCAAAATACAAGGAATACCTGTTACTGACACACAATGAGCCCAGCCAGCAGCTGCCCTAACTACGCGCGCTTCATGGGGAAGAGGAAAAGGCTCTGGAATCTCCTTAACAATGAGGGGGCAGAAAGAAGCAAATCAATTCAAACATGAAATTGCAGCAAAAGGATTCACTAACAATAACATCACTGCATTACCCCATGCTTCCCTGAAGTCAAATAGCTTTGACCTTCTTCATCTGTCGAACCCCATGTTATAAGTTTTCCAGATCCTACTTCCAAATCGTTAAAAGAGTAAATATAAGAGCTTATATCACCACAATTAACAACAATTCAAATAAACATTATCCAAATTAACTAACAATTGTGTAAAACTTAGAAATGTGGAGTACTCTAATCACTAAACTATGACGAAAGTTGCTAGGCTACTATGACCGAACCTTATCAAGATCTACTATTAATCATTGCATGAAACACAAAATTGGCATGATTTGTTAGCAAGTGAAACTATAATAAGAACATATACAACTAAAGGCACTAGCTCAATAAAGAACTTAGAATTAGAAATCCAGCGGTGGAATTATTTTGAGAGAAAGTTTAGTAATAAGTCAAAAACAGAATTAGAATTCAAAGGTCAGAAAAGCGACCTGAAATAGCCATAGCAAATCCGCAGCCACCACCGCAGACATCTTTCCACGAATCGCCACCGTGAATCTGTATCGGAACCGGAGAAAGTATCGGCGACTTCTCCGGAGAAACACCGGGAAGATAGCCCCACATATAAACCCCTGTGCCTTTACATTCCTTCATTTTCACATCTTCTTCCATTCTCCCGTTTCCATTAATCGCCATGTTAATGAGATAAACAAGAAATCTAAAAGCAATTTCTAAAAAAACTAATCTCCGGCTTTGAGTTTGAAAATCCGAGTTTGTTTGTTTTGGTTAGTGAAGAGTTAATAGGAGGCTGGCAGAGAATAAAAAACAGAGGCGTGGTGTCTATTTTCAGAGAGAAAAAACTCTTGGAAAATGGAAAACTGGACTTTTGAAATATGGTGCGTATCATTTGCAAGAATGTGGCATATGCCACGTAGGATGCCACGTATATCTCTGGACACGTGGATTGATCACGACCGCATGTCTGGATTATTCCTTTTAAGCAACGACTTCACTGGAACTTTCTGGAAGATGAGGACCTAAGCGGGAGCCATTGACGCGCTAATTGTTTGACACGTGTGTAATGCCTTCGTTATAAATTTATTTTTTTATTGTAAATTTAATCAAATAAAAATTTAATTAATAAATTAATCATCCTATGTCGAGACCGCCCCGCGAATCCCACCGGTTGTCATTTGATGTTACGTGGGGAATTGATATCTGTCCGATTAGGTTATTCTTGAGATGGAACGATAAAGATAGGCCACAAATTATGTGAGAAATGGAATTTTCATGTCAAGGCTTTGCATTTGACTTTTTCAGGATAAGTTTTTTGCTCTGTACTTTTTAAAATTTATAGAATATATCATCATATTTCTCTAGATATCTTTTTGCGAATACAATGCCTCAAAATACACCAACTATATCTGAAATTTGATCCGAACAAATCTAAAAATAATGATCAGAATCTAAAAAAATTTAAATGGTCAAAATTCCAATAATATAAAAATTCTATGGCTGAATCTAGAATTTAAAAAATTTATAAAACAATAACTAAAATTCAATCAGATTCAATTTAAAAGTGTGAACCTATTTTTTCAATTAAATTTTTTATATTATATTTATTTATAAATTATAATTTAATTACATATATATACACTGTTTTATTAATATTTTTATTTTTATTTTTATATAAGCATTAAATTTAATTAAAAGAAAAATATTAAATTGTTTAAATTAATTTTGAACTACAAAAGATAAAAGGACAAAAAAATAAAATGAAAAATAATAATTAAGTAGCATATAGTATATATTGTATTTTGCTTTTCTACCTTTTGCATATTTTATTTCTCGATCTTTCCTTGCTTTATGCCCTAATTCGTCATTATTCTGCTACTCACAGTTCCTCCAACATCTTGCATCACTGTTACTTAACCATACTCTATCGATTTTTCTCTCATTAAATCATAACATCTCAAACCTGAGACATAGTGTAACGGTTTAAAAATTTTGAATTTGTGAATGGTATTTTCCAAGATAAATAATGCAATATGATAGATGAACATTATTTTGTTAAATTATGAATAGTGTCATTTGAGACAAACTTGAGAATTGAATTTCAAGAAAAAATAAGTTTATTTAAGGTGTTAAAAATTGAAATTAAAATATAAATCACGGTCTCATAGTGAATAGTGACATATTTGTCCGTGGTTAAAATTGACCTTGGACATCAAAAAAATCAAATTGACTAATATAATGAGTTATATAAGATGCCAATTATATATTTTAGGTAGATAGATCGAAAAAGTCAAAGTTGACTCGGAACATAAAAAAGTCAATATCGAATCAGTTAAACAAAAAATTGAACCAAATATGTCAATTTTTTTATGGTTTGATTTTTAGTTTCTGTTCAAATTTTCAATTCTCAATGTGATCTGATTCTATTTGAACCCGCTCAAAAAATAAGTGACTTGAAATAATGATGACTTGAAAACCTGAACTTGAAAATAAAACTGACCCTGAATAACCCGAGTCCGAAACCGTCTAATAACATTTTTATACGACAATCAATCAAAAAATGCCATAAAGTAATATAAATTGTTTTATTTGACAAGTTTAATAACATTTTTCCTTTATCATGAATAATGTCAAAATTGTTCTACTATGAAAATTACAAAGGTAAATTTTTCTCCATTTTGAAAAGTAAAAGGAGAAAAATGACAAAAAATAAATAAAGTGGTGTATTCTAACTATTTATAATAAAATTATAGTGGTAAAAATGATCTTATCCCTTTTTCTAAAATAAATTATCACGGTTACTCTTCTTACTCTATATGATCATTTAATAGGCTACTTAAATCTTTAGTGCGTAAAAGGAAGAAATAGGGTGAAAGAGGGTCATATTATTGCATACAATGAATGCAATCATAAGAAGTGATATAATCCACATGCTCTCCAATAGCCACATTAGAGTAAGAAACTAAGTTGATAAAATTTGTAACAAGAGAAGCCAATAGTTGAGAGAAATTCAATTTTAGCCTAAAATTCTAGAGATATGACAGTTCTATTAATATTTATATGATTGGAAATCTCAAAAACCTTCATGATGGTATCCATAATGAGTTGGTTAGGGGGCAAACA
Source organism: Excoecaria agallocha (assembly GCA_037975025.1). NCBI lineage: Eukaryota > Viridiplantae > Streptophyta > Magnoliopsida > Malpighiales > Euphorbiaceae > Excoecaria > Excoecaria agallocha. The sequence continues at coordinate 52,519,441 of CM075806.1, read as the reverse complement.
CATTTTGCGATTAATCAAATGATTCAATAGACAATTCAAACAATTAGAGACTTCAATAGCTATCTTGCAAATTGCATTATAAAGGCTAGGGATATATGGAAAAAATTTGCTCAAAGTATTTAAAAGGGAGTAAAAATACCTCTAAACTAAAATTTTTGAAATATATACCTTTAAAGTAAAATAAAAGGGGAAATATATCCCTAAACTATGGGGAAAAGAGAGAAAATATCCCCTTATCAAAAATAAAACTATCTTTTTAATACATTTTAGTACCTAGAAAAAGTAAAAAGTTTTCAATTTAGTCTAAATCCAGTCAAACATGTTAAAATAACAATAATAAAGAAATAATTATGTTAGAATAATTAACTAAAGAGGATATAGAGTTAATAAAACAATTATAAAACATAAAAAATGCAAAGGTGACTTATAGAAAATTAATACAAAAAATAATAATAAAATTAAGTCCCAATGCAAAAGAAATAAATAAAAAACCTATTAAATCAAATAGAAAATGTAAAGTATTTAGAGCTGGTAAAATATATAATATTTAGTGAATTCAAGTCAGAAAGTAAACTGTTAGAGAAATTAGAAAGAATAGAAAAATTAATTAAATTTATGGTCTATAAAATGTGATATAATGAATCGTCTTATATATGGAGAAATAAAAAAATATACAAAGATATACATATGATGAACAAATTAGTCAAATAAATAATAATTTAAAATCATAATTCAAAATTTGATAAATATGAATATGAAGCCATACAGTTATATTGATAATTTATATGTAGAAGATAATTATGGTACGTAGTGGAAGTTTAAGATTATTCATCCAACCTAAGATTATCAAATGATAAATTTGACAAAATATTTAGCTTGTTAAGAGAAATAAAAGAAGAAATAAGTGAATTAAAACCATAGTAGAAAAAATAGAAAAAGGTAAAGAAAAAATGAAGGAACCAATACAAGAAAGATTAATAATAAAAATACATATGTTAACACTAAAAGAAAGATTAAAATTTTATGAAGAAAATAAAATAGATAAAAGAAGTTATAAAACTAACTCATGACATGGAAAATCTAAAAATGAATGTTAACCCAATATCTACACAAGTAAAAATAGAAATAGGACAAAACTTAGGAACATAAAATTTAGAAGGAGAGGAAATGATAAAAAGGAAATATAAATGTACGTGAATATGAAAAAATATAAAAGAAAATCACCTAGGGAAAGAATGACAAATAAAGATTCGAAATTTATAAAGAAATCAGATATAGATTCTGTATATCCTAATGGAGTATGATTAAATCTAAATGGTGTAGAAGATATACATAACACTATAGATGAATAGATAAAAATGAATAATTTAGCAATATTAGCAAACGGATATAATTTAGAAAGAGCATATAACTTTCTAGTTAATACGTTAAAAGGAAATGTAGAATTATGGTGGAATTCAATTTCACAAGAAATAAACAAAAAATAAAATAAAGATATACTAAAGAAGGAATATTAGGCACTTTTTCAGCAAACGACACAATAAAGGAAATTTAAAGGAATACTTCCACAAGTATAACATGACTTATTAGAAAAGTATATATAACTAAACTATCAAAACCATGGAGATTAATATTATATAAAGAGATACAAAACAATCCTAAAAGACTAAATGGAACCTGAGGAACTTATCAAGGATATGTTGAAAGGAGAATAAATGAAATGTGTAATCAAGCATATGAAATTAGAAAAATAAGAACAGTAATCAAAAGTGGATTATGTTGCCAAATAGTATCTGAACCAACTAAATGGGGGTGCTATAATAAAAATAAAAGGTATTAAAAGGTCTTATAAAAATACTACAAGCCACGATTCAAAGAATATTATAAAAGAAAATTTAAACCTTTTAAGAAAAATAAGTTTAATAAAGGAACTTTTTTAGAAAAAAAATAAAAGATTTAGTAAGAGAAATTCTAAGGAATATTCTTGTTCGATATGTAAGAAAAAGGTTATTATGCTAACGAATGTCCTAAAAATGAAAATGAGAAAATCATAAGACATATAGAAATTTATGAAAAATTACTAGAACAAAATTCTTATCTTATAGAATATAGTGATATAATGTTAAGTTTAATATTAGGAGAAACTTGTTAAATAATATTTAAGACATGTTCAGAAATAACCAGAAAAAAAAATATTATAGAGATAAGATGAGAAATATGGAAAACGAGAGTATGTTTATAGAATTAAATAATTTAGAAGAGGAATACAGACTACTCAGATTGCAAGAAATAAAAGCAGAACTAATGATAATAAAAATGATATAGAAAAAAATTATAGAAAAAAATTAAACGAGAATTAGATGAATTAGGAAAGAGAAACAGTTAAAGAAAGAATGGACCAAGAATTAAGATAGAAAAAAGAGTATGTTGAACACTTAAGAAATATAATTCTCTATTGAATATTTATAAATGTTCATAAAAATACTATAAAAGTATTAGAAAATAATCTTAAAAATAACGAAGAAGAATTACAAAAAATACTAAATATAACAGATAATCTTTAAAAATGAATATCATGGAAAAATTTGAAGAATATTTAAGTTTATTAAATTTAAGTAGCAAAGAAATTATCGATGAAATAATAATAGAAATAGATAGACAATTAAAAGCTCTATATGAAAATGAATTAATAAATGGAACCCTAGAAACCATAAAAGAAATGGAAAAGATGTCTATTCTAATGAAAAATATAAGATATACATCAATAAAAATAAAAAATAAATTTAATAATTAGAGAATGGCATAATTGAAAGAAAGAAAAACTTTAGGTATTTGAAAGGAAAAACTTTAGGTATTTAAAAGGACAACAAAAATTGGAAAAAGTCAAAATAAGGTCAAAATCCACCCAAAAACTATAATTCAAGAACATAAATTTAAAAAATTAAAGTTTAAAGGCATTTTTACATCATTTTAAAAAGTTCGAGGGCAAAAATACACCCTATCCCTTAAGGATAATTGGTTAAAACTTTAAAATAAAATTTATATATTTTTTACCTTCAAGATCAAACATATGTAAGTATGATTAAACCATGTCGGCTTAGACCAACCTTAAAGAACCTCTCGAATCATCGAACCACTTTATAACCCATCACCAGCAAATACCTATGATAGAAAATGGATGGAAACCCCCTAGACCTAGCACTTTTTCTGAGGATGCATTACTAAACTTGCTTTAAAAATCTCATCTCTAAACAGAGGTGAAACTAGAAACTTATATTTTGGGGATAAAAAAATGTTAAATATTTTTTATATGAACAAAATCTAATTGAAGTGAATAAAAATATTGTTTTTAATAAATATATAATGATCATAATGAAATTCTACATAATATTGGGGACTAATACTAATTTTCTTCAAAAAATACGGAACTTCATGGGTAAAAAGATAATATGGAAATTTGCCATAATAACTGGCTTGATTTTTATGATTGTGCATAAAAATTACCATCTCTCCCGATTTATTTAGCGATAAAACTTGTTGTCCCTGAAAATTTTAAGCTAAATTTGTGATGATTGATTGTGATAGGTTTGGAATGCGTAATATTATTGATATATAAACAATATATTTATACAAGTACAAAGAGTGACCAACTGGTAATACAACTTTAATGAGAAAAGTAAATATCTATATATTACATAAAAGGATTATTATCCTTATCACCCTCTTGCAAGTTGATCTAGGGGTGAGACCATAGCCAACTTGTCTCAAAGCAAAAGAAATCAAGTCTTTAAAAGAGGCTTTGTAAGCAAATTAGCTAATTGATAATTAGTTGGAATATACTGAACTTAAAGTTGCTTTTTTACTAACTCAATCTTAGACAAAATGGAAGTCAATTTCCATATGTTTGGTGTCAGAATGGAATACTGGATTGGTAGTGAGCTATGTCGAATTAAGATTATCACACCATATGATATCAAATTACAATAACTTGAAACCAAGTTCACTTAACAAAGATTAAAGCTACACAAATTCAGAAGTGATTGTAGTTAAAGAATGATACTTGACTTTAGTAAAAAATCAAGATATAACCTTTTGCTTTTTAGAACCATAGGAAATAAGATTGTAGCGAATAGTAACCATATAACCTGAAGTTGATTTGCAGTCATCTAAAGAACCTCCCCATTCTGCATAAGAAAGGGCTGAAAGAGCCATTGAAGAAAACTTTGCAATAAAAAGACCATAATGATTCGTACCATGCAAATAATGCAAAATGCATTTCACATATTGCCAATGCAAATCGTATGCACAATGCATAAATTGAGAAAACTTACTGATAATAAATGATTTGAGCCTAAGCAAGCAAATTGCTAATATACTTCCCTTGTGATAATCAAATACCATTCTTTTGCCAAGATACTTTTATACCTAGAATTAGTGTAGGCAACCAAATCTTTAATGGAAAATTGAGTTTGAAGATGAGCAACCAAACTTTAAATTTTAGTAATATGAATACCCATGAGAATGATACCATCAACATAAATCAAACAATAAATACGAGTACCAACAAAAACCAAATAATACAAAGGGGTATCCGTTTGAGAACACTTAAAGCCATAGTCACATAAGGCATCGGTCAACGTTGGTGCCGCATATGAAGAGCTTGTTTGACTCCATAAATAGACTTCTTTTATCGACAAACAGTCGAGAAATTGAGGATTGACAAATCGAAACAATCGCTTTATAAAGACCAATTCATCTAAAGAACCATGTAAAGAGGCATTAGAAACATCCATTTAAGTTATGGTTCATTGTAATAAAACAACAATAAAGTGAAACAATTGACCCATCTGGTTTGATCTTGTACGGAAGACTTATTTGCATCCAATCACATTTTGTGCAAAAAAAGGAGGAACCAGTTCCCATATGCTACTAAAAATTAAGGCATTATATTCATCATTCATAGCAAAATGCCAATGGGCATGTTTAGCCACTTCAAGATAGCAAGTTGGATCAATGGGACCTTATACAATAACATGCATTGACTTTGACTGCTTTAGTTTAAGATTGCCCATTTAAGAGTAAGTCATCATGGTGTGCCTCTTAGCAAGCTTTGTAGGCACAGTGAAGTGCTAAAATGAGTCATTCTAGGTATAATGGAAGTGCCAATAGTAGACATTATGGACATATTAGAAGTACCATAAGAATGCTCTATAGACATAAAAAAAGTGCTAGAAATGAATGTTGTAGGCACAGTGGAAGTACTAAAAAGAGGTGCCAAATCAGGTGTTTCATGCCTGGTTTCAGTACTAGGAGATAAAGTAGATGATGAAACTAATAGATGGATAACAGTAGGCAGCGTCTCTTGGTTAATGAAAGATGGCACTAAATTGTTACCAAAAGCAATAGATGGGAAAACCTATTCATAAGAAACAACATGGTATGAGATGTAGATTTTAGAAGAAAGTAAGGGTGAGAATAATTTGGTTTTAATCAAAAAATGGAACGTAACTGTAAATACCAGATCCTAAGGTGGCTTTTATTAGGGTAGACTACTCTTATGAAGGACAAGGTATTGAAGTTTCAAGATCTCTCTGTGTTTTCAGCTTTTTTTTCGAAGAAATAATAAAAAATGATAAAAAAATTATGAAAAGATAATAAAATAGGAAATAAAAATAACAATAGTAAAATAAAAGGAAAAAGTAATATAATAAATTATAAAAAAGAAATGAAATAAAAAGAAAAAGACAAAAATGCCTAAAACAAGAATTGGAAAAAAAGTTGATATTTGAATTTGACCAACTTGGCCAAATTGTTTCAATTAATGAAATAATTGTAATTTGCCATACCCATACACGGCTGTGTGTGGTGACACACATATTTCCAGGAGCTTTCTTTTCAAGCCATTTTTGGGGTTCTCTTATGTCTTAGTCCTTTCTTTTTTTTAGCTTTCTTCATCCTTAAGTTTACATATTTCCAGGAGCTAAAAATTCTCATTTTCTTTTATTTCATTTGGCCATTAATAGATTAAAAGATCCAATTTCATTTTCTTTAAGTTTTTTTTTCTTAAAAATAGCAGTGAAGAAATCCTGTGACTCAAGATTCCATTATTTATTCGAATAATTACACTAAAGGTAATATTATAAAGCTTATTTTTCCTCTTGATCAAGTTTCTTGCAAATTTAAATTTATACATTTATTCTTGAGTGTTGTAGATTTGACTCTTTAATCTACTTATAGTATTTTTTTTATCATTTTTGCTTAGACCTAAATTGTGAAACCCATATTTAAGAGTATTTGCAGTGTGGTAGAATATTATAAGTTTTTGTGTTAAAAGTTTTATTTTTATTCTATTTCAATTTGTTCTCTTTGTAAATCTAGTTAAAAATTATTTTTTAAGTGTGTTGAGAGTTTTTAGCTTCTTTATCCTTCTAAAGTTTTTTTAAGCGCGTTGATAAAGCTATTCTAAAGTAACAAGGAAGCAGAAGCACTCTTTCCTTCTCCAATGGTTGTTTTTGGAAGATATCTTCCCACAGGGTTTTTTTGTAGTTTTGAGAATAAAAAATGAGGTTTTGAGAACATATTTATGTTTTTTTCTCTCTTGGATGGATGAGCGAAGCATGGGGGTGTGTATCGGTCAGGTTCAGATGAACCCGATTAACCCAAAATTTATATATTTTTGTAGCACCCTCTATGCCTATTCTCAATTCTTACTATTTCTTAATTAATTCTACCATTTTTTTATTATCTAATTAATGAAAAATCGGCAATATAACGGCTTAATTTTCTTAGTTCCCAAATCTGCAAAAAGATAGAATTTACACTCCCAATCATATTTCCTCCAACTCCCAAAACTCTAGGCAACAACTCAGCACTTCTATATCATTATCCATCATTCACACTCACATACAAAATATAGATAAAATCCATTCATACACATCACCGTCCATTATCTACGTTCAAACGTATCAAATTTTTCTATAGTATTTATATTACAACCCATATAAATAAGTTCTCAAACTTATATATATACATTATAAAATGATTACACAAGCCAAAAATCCAAACTACTATCTCTATTACAGTACATGTCATCTATTAGTCTTCATTGCTGGGCTTGCATTCATGTCCCTGCGCGCAGTCACAAAACTACACGCTAAGCAAACTAGTTGCTTAGTGTTGGATATATGTACATAAAATCTCACCTACTTAAATATTCAATTAAAAGTCTTTTTTTTCTTATAATAATTTAATTAAACTTTTACTCTTTAAATAAATTCACCATTTAACCTATATACATAAAAATTATTATTCATTTATTTCGAAATACATTATTCCTATTTAATTTTAATAATTGTTCGCTTTAATGGTCGAATTACCTCTTTACCACTTAAGTTTGACTTTTTCTTTTTAGTTGACCAATTTTGACTTTTTCTTTAAACTAACCTATTTAAGTTCAAATTAAACCCAATTAACTTCTTTTAATTATTATTTCACGTTAATTATTCAAATTACATTTTTTTCCCTAAAATTTTTTTTGGGATGATAAATTACGATTTAGTCCTCGAACTTTAACTTAATTACGATTTTACCCCTTTTTTTAATCAAAATGTCCATTGTACCCCTTATTGCTATATATATATATATTTTTTCTTTAGTTGACCACTTTACCCCTAAATACTCGCATAATTATAATTTTACCCTTAATTACTTAATTAATCTCATTTTTTTCATTATTTTTGAATTCTTTTTACATTAATAATATTTTTATCATCATTATCTTTCTTTTTACTCGGTATACATTAAAATTTACCATTTTGCCCCTAGTATACAACAGTGGGCTACCACTAGACTGGATAAACGGAACAGAATATCCCATACTCTGGAGGGACCATACCACTAAGGTATGATGTTCTACTCCAGTATCATATCAAAGTGAGCCGGCTAATATCAGTCCCATAATATCAATCCCATACGGTTACAATTACAATACCCATATCAGATACAACAACAAAATCAGAGATCCGTGGGGTAGTATCGTACCCCTATGGCTAGCCACACTATCCTAAAGTCCTGGTTACCCGACTGAACACTAAGGGCAGTACATTCATGATATTTTTATATCTCAATTATTCTTATCACCATATTATAATCACTTTTTAGCATAAATTGTTCTTATATAAATTTGTTACTTAGTACATCTTCGTATAATTGTATTTCATACCATAAAATTTAATTAGCACACCATTCCACATACAATCCCATTTGGCCGTAAATGAAAATTCAACTTCTAAATTCTTTATTTCTCTAATTTCAAGCCAAACATATTTTAATATTTATTTCATAATATAATATAAAGAATTGCATCAAATTCATGTAATTATCCCTCAGTTACCACACTTTCCTTCATTATGTAACTATTACATAATTAGTATAAATTCTCCTATTTAAGTTTTGTCATCATAATTTCCTTCTCCACATCTTTAATTAGTTATTTATCATCAAATGCCCAATTGTATATTTTTCTACATTAATGCCCCCTAAGGTACCATATTTGACCACATGACTTTCATGTCTTTTTATTTTAATTTCTTCACTTAATTAAGTTTCTAACAACTTATTATAGCATTATATCATATTACCTTAAATTATTTCACACTTACATGTAATTAAACATAGTTACATAATAGGAAATTTAGGGAATTTCAATTAAAATAGTGAAATTAAATATAATAAATATCCACTAACCTCACTATAGCTTTTTTGGCACCTATATCTCCTTCTCCTTGCCCTTTCCCTCTTTTCCTTCCTTGTTTTCCTTTCTTTCCCCTTAATGGCCAAAAATTCAAAGAATTTAAACACCATATTATCTCATCAATTTAAGTAATATAAAATCACTAATACACTCTCCTAGTTCCATACTATATGCTATTACAATTTTCCTTTTTATTTCTACTCAAATCTCACAAAACCCTAAATTTTTATCTTAGAGTTTTTACCTTAATCACTTGATCTCTTGGCCTCTCCTTGTTGCAAGCCCTAATTAGAGTGAAAGAGAATTAATTTCTGAGTATAAGAATAAAATTTGGGGGCTGAAATCAAGAGAGAGAAAGCTTAGTTGAAGAAAGAAATGGAGAAAGGTAAAAGAAATGGTGTCTCGGTTATGCTGGAAAAAGGAGAGGAAAATGATGGCCATCTGAAGTCCATTTCAGATATTTTGCTTCTTATATAGGGTACTTTAATCATGCAAAAGGAAGGGCCAAGATTCATCCATTTACTATTGAATCCAATGGCTTTAATTTTTGCCACATGTCACTCATCTAGGCACTTAGACTTATCCTAATAACTTTATCTCATACTCACTTTATTAAAGTCATAAAATAACCATTCCCATGAAATTTCATGGTCAAATTATCTAATTTGACCCTCCGATTGACCCGATTTTGATTTTTCACTCCGAAATATGAATTTTTAATTCCGACGTCGGATTGCCCTGAAATTTTATCCTGAGTGCCATTATATATTATAAAATATGTGTTAAAAATTTCAACTCATTTCGATATCTTTTCAATATACTTTTAGCTTGGATAGCCTGTGCGGCCAATCCGAAACCTGAATTTTCAAAATTATCAGAATTATCATTTTTCAGTTCCCTTGATGTCACTATACTATTTATAGCATATATATGAAATTTGAAGTCAATCGAAGATCCCTAAGGTCTCCAAATAGTCAGTCAAAATATTGATCAGACGGACGCTGAACAGTGAAATTTTCTTCTTTTGCCCTTTTAAAAGTCTATTTGACCTCAATCTCCACCTAAATTATATCATTAAACTCTACTTAACAAATACTACCCGCCGAGTCACCCCTCCTCGGGTTTTCTGGGTCGGCACGTTTAACGAGGCATTCATTTCAAATTTTTCGGTCCTAGTCAATCCCGATTAATTCGAATTTTGACCGAGGATAACTATTCATATTTTACAACATGTTATGCAATGCAAATGAAAATTTGGGGGCGTTACAGTACTCCCCCTCTAAATAAAATTTCGTCCTCGAAATTTACCTGGACTAAATAGATGGGGGTATTGTTGTCTCATAGTCTCTTCAGGCTCCCAAGTGGCTTCTTCTACATTGTGACATGTCCAAAGTACCTTGACTAATGGAATCTGTTTGCTTCGGAGTTGTCTGGTTTCCCGTGCCAAAATTCTCACTGGTTATTCATCATATGATAAATCAGGTCTTAACTGTATATTGTCTGATGTGATAACATGAAAGGGATCTGAGCGATATCTCCTTAGCATAGAAACATGAAATACATCATGAATCCTCTCCAGTTCAGAAGGTAGTTTTAACCTATATGCTACTGGTCTCACTCGCTGTATTATCTCGTATGGTCCGATGAATCTAGGACTCAGCTTGCCTTTCTTACCAAATCGAAGAACCTTTCGCCATGGTGAAACTTTTAGAAATACCTTGTCCCCAACATTGAATTCTATGTCCTTTCTTTTTAAATCTGCATAGGACTTTTGTCGATCTGTCACTGCTTTCAAATTATCTTTAATCAATTTCACCTTTTCTTCTGTTTCTTTTATAAAATCAGGTCCCACTAACTTGCCTTCGCTCAACTCTGTCCAACACAAGGGTGTTCTGCATTTTCTTCCATATAATGCTTCATATGGTGCCATCTTGATGCTAGACTGATAACTGTTGTTATAAGTAAACTCAGCTAATGAAAGATATTTCTCCCAACTGCCTCCAAATTCAAGTATACAACACCGCAGCATATCTTTTAATACCTGTATTACCCGCTCAGATTGACCATCTGTCTGTGGATGAAAAGCTATACTGTAGTCCAGGCGGGTTCCCAATGCTTCCTGAAGTTTTTGCCAAAATCGAGAAGTAAACTGCGGGTCCCTGTCAGAAATTATGGATACTGGAACACCATGAAGCCTTACAATCTCATTCATATAGATCTCCGTAAATTTGGATAGGGAGAAATCCGATCTCACTGGAAGAAAATGAGCTGATTTGGTCGTTCTGTCTACAATCACCCAAATGGAATCATGTTGTTTCCTTGTCAGTGGTAAACCAGATACAAAATCTATAGTGATTCGTTCCCATTTCCACTGTGGTATAATGATAGGATGTAATAACCCTGAAGGTACCTGATGTTCAGCCTTGACTTGTTGACAGATCAAACACTTTGTCACAAAATCTGCAATTTCCTTCTTCATACCCGGCCACCAGTATAACTTCTTTAAGTTTTGGTACATTTTGTTGTTGCCGGGATGCATAGCATAAGGACTGTTGTGAGCTTCTGTCAAAATATTTTTCTTCAAATTTGCATCATTTGGTACACATATTCTACCTTTGTAATACAAACAGCCATCATGACTCAGAAAGAATTCCATACTCTTACCTGCTTGCATCTGGGGATGTGAAATTATAGAAGCCAATTTATCATCCTGTCTTTGAGTAGCCTTTACTTGTTGAAGCCAGTCCGGTCTCAGTTGCATTTTAGCCATAAGTACTCCATCTTGTGTTATATTTAACTTCACTTTCATAGCTCGTAGGGCCATCAAATGTTTTCTGCTAAGTGCATCAGCTACCATGTTTGCTTTGCCTGGATGATAATCTATTAAACAGTCGTAGTCTTTGATCAACTCTAACCATCGCCTTTGTCACAGATTAAGTTATTTATGTGTAGGCAAATACTTTAAACTTTTATGATCAGTATAGATGAAACATTTTTCCCCGTACAAGTAATGTCTCCATATCTTCAGGGCAAACACAATAGCTGCTAGCTCCAAATCATGTGTGGGATAGTTTCTTTCATGCGATTTTAATTGTCTAAAAGCATACGCCACTACTTTTCCTTCTTGCATCAATACGCACCCTAACCCGTTCCTAGAAGCATCACTGTAGATAGTGTATGGTTTACCTGAAATGGGTTGAGTGAGAACAGGAGCTTCGGTTAACATATTTTTTAGCTTCTCAAAATTGTGCTGGCACTGGTCAGTCCATTCAAATCTGGCATTCTTCTGTAATAGCCTAGTAAGTGGGGAGGCTATCATACAAAATCCTTTCACAAATCGCCTGTAGTACCCAGTTAACTCGAGAAAGCTGAGAATTTATGGAACTTTCTTTGGTGGCCTCCAATTCAGAACAACTTCAACCTTCTTAGGATCAACTTTAATACCTTCAGCTGAAACCACATGACCAAGAAAAGCAACCTCATTTAGCCAAAATTCACATTTGCTGAATTTGGCGTACAATTATTTATCGCTCAGTGTCTGCAGTATAATCCTGAGATGCTGATCATATTCCTCTGGTGTTTTAAAATATACCAGGATATCATCAATAAATACTACAACAAACTGGTCCAAATAAGGATGAAAAATGCGATTCATGAAATCCATGAAAGCAGCCGGTGCATTAGTGAGGCCAAAGGGCATAACAACAAACTCATAATGCCTATATCTCGTGCGAAATGCCGTCTTCGGGATATCTCCTTCCTTTACCCCAAGTTGATAGTAACCCGACCGTAAGTCAATCTTTGAAAAAGTACTGGCACCTTTTAATTGATCAAACAAGTCATCGATTCTAGGCAACGGATACTTGTTTTTAATGATGACTTTGTTTAGCTGCCTATAGTCAATACACAATCTAAGAGATCCGTCTTTCTTCTTTACAAACAACACTGGAGCTCCCCAGGGAGAAACACTAGAACGGATAAAACCTTTCTCTAACAGTTTCTGCAGCTGGATTTTTAGTTCTTTCAATTCTGCTGGTGCCATGCGATAAGGAGCCATAGCTATAGATGCTGTGCCAGGTAATATATCAATACTAAATTCAACTTCTCTCGATGGAGGCAATCCTGGTAATTCATCAGGAAAAACATCAGGGAAATTCATGACTGTAGGTACCTCTTTAACCTGCGATTTCTGGGTCTCTGATTCAGTAACAAAAGCCAAGTAAGCTGCACACCCCCTTCTAATACACCTATGTGCTGCAGTGACTGAAATAACATTAGATAAGAAATCAGATCGTTCTCCCACAACCAAAATTTCTTGATCATCCGAAGTCTTCAAGGAAATTCTCTTTAGGCGACAATCTACTATCGCCCGATGCTCATAAAGCCAATCCATTCCCAAGATAACATCAAACTCATGGAATGGTAGTTCGATCAGATTTGCAGGAAAAGTAACCTGCTGAATCTGTATAGGACAACCTCTAAACACTGTGTTCACAACCACGCTATGACCCAAGGGGTTGCTCACGAGCATGTCCTGATCTAACTGTGATTTTTCTAACCCTTTTCCCTGTGCAACTCTAGTGCTCAGATATGAATGTGTGGACCCGGGATCTATCAATGCACAAATAACATCATCAATTAGGTAAAATTTACCTATAATCACATCTGGCGCATCCTGGTCCTCTCGAGCTCTAACTGCATAGGTCTTTGCAAAACTTGGCCTGTCAGAAACTAGTGGAGCTGATGCTCTACCTCGAGTGGGAGCAGTCCCACTGAATCCGCCTCTACCTCTACCCCTGGCTAATGAAATACCCTGTCTGCCAGTAGGAATCTGTGTAGTTTGTGTAGCAGGTTGCGTAATTGTTTTAGGACAATCCCGTACTACATGGTCTCGAGATTCGCATCTCAAACATGCCCCTGTCATCCTCCAACACTCGCCAGAATGTCGTTTTCCACAATACTCACAAGTAGGAGCCTCATATCTAGCAGAACCCTGACCGCGAAAGGCACTACCCACTGATGCTACAAATGACGGTGGCCGTGCAATGGTATGCTGACTAGCTGCTGGGGTAGCTGAGAAATCTTGAGGAGAAGCTGTAGTAGGACCCCTAACTCTCTTACCGGATCCACTGCCTGATGCCCCTGAAGCAAGCCTCCTCCTCTGCTGAAATCTTGCTCTCCTACTCACTTCTTCTTGCTGGATGGTTTCCATTTTGATAGCTGCATCAGTCAACTCTTTTCTATTTGTATATTCTTTCAGTGCTAATATTTTCCTCAAGTCATTGTGGAGGCCTCTCTCGAATAGTTGACACATCTTTGCTGGAGGAAATTTATAATCTCTCATGTAAAAACTGAGCCTCTCAAATTCCCTGTCATATTCCTGTATTGTCTTGTTACCCTGGCGTAATCGCCAAAAAGCTTCCTCCATCAATCTCAAGTATTCTTTACCCACATAATTCTCCCTGAATTGCTCATAAAAATAATCCCAGGTGACCTGTTCTGGTGGAGTCTGACGTCGGACTGTATCCCACCATATGTATGCCGGGCCCTGAAATAACGCTATTGCTCCCTCGAGCTTCTCTTCTGGTGGACTGTGGGTAACTTCATATATTCTTTCTAGCTTCATAAGCCATTCCTCTGCTTGAGTAACTATAATCGACTCTCGGCCATAAAAGTCCTCAACACCCAATCTTTTTAATTGCTCCAATAAAGATCTTCTAGATAACTGAGGTGGTACCTGGTGCTGGGGCTGAAACTTCTGGAAAAACTCTGCCATCAGCCGCATTATATCTGATGAAGTAGGAGGCGGAGAAGTCTGTGCCACTGGAGCAGGTATGGGTGTAGGAGTGGACTGAGAGGGCTACTATGATCTAGTACTCGGTGTAGTCTCATGTGTTTCTAGGATCACAGAAGCCCCACTCTCAGCGCCACTTGCCAGTTCAACAATGCGCCGAAAGCCGGAAGCCATAGTCAATACTGAAATATACAAGGTATAGGTAAGTATTAAATCCCAGCATTAAATATCACAATTATATGGCATGTACTCAAGTTATATATACATATTCATCCTTTTCCAATCAATTTCACATCTATAAACTCCGATCTTAGGACCGTCTAAACCATGCTCTGATACCATTAATTGTAGCACCCTCTATGCTTATTTTCAATTCTTACTATTTCTTAATTAATTCTACCATTTTTTTATTATCTAATTAATGAAAAATTGGCAATATAACGGCTTAATTTTCTTAGTTCCCAAATTTGCAAAAAGATAGAATTTGCACTCCCAATCATATTTCCTCCAACTCCCAAAACTCCAGGCAATAACTCAGCACTTCTATATCATTATCCATCCTTCACACTCACATACAAAATATAGATAAAATCCATTTATACACATCACCGTCCATTATCTACGTTCAAACGTGTCAAATTTTTCTATAGTATTTATATTACAACCCATATAAATAAGTTCTCAAACTTATATATATACATTACAAAATGATTACACAAGCTAAAAATCCAAACTACTATCTCTATTACAGTACATGCCATCTATTAGTCTTCATTGCTGGGCTTGCATTACTGTCTCTGCACGCAGTCACAAAACTACATGCTAAGCAAACTAGTTGCTTAGTGTTGGATATATGTACATAAAATTTTACCTACTTAAATATTCAATTAAAAGTCTTTTTTTTTCTTATAATAATTTAATTAAACTTTTACTCTTTAAATAAATTCACCATTTAACCTATATACATAAAAATTATTATTCATTTATTTCGAAATACATTATTCCTATTTAATTTTAATAATTGCTCGCTTTAATGGTCGAATTACCTCTTTACCACTTAAGTTTGACTTTTTCTTTTTAGTTAACCAACTTTGTCTTTTTCTTTAAACTAACCTATTTAAGTTCAAATTAAATCCAATTAACTTCTTTTAATTATTATTTCACGTTAATTATTCAAATTACATTTTAGTCCCTAAAATTTTCTTTGGGATGATAAATTACGATTTAGTCCTCGAACTTTAACTTAATTACGATTTTATTCCTTTTTTTAATCAAAATGTCCATTGTACCCCTTATTGCTATATATATATATATTTTTCTTTAGTTGATCGCTTTACCCCTAAATACTCGCATAATTACAATTTTACCCTTAATTACTTAATTAATCTCATTTTTTTCATTATTTTTCAATTCTTTTTACATTAATAATATTTTTATCATCATTATCTTTCTTTTTACCGGGTATACATTAAAATTTACCATTTTGCCCCTAGTATACAACAGTGGGCTACCACTAGACTGGATAAACGGAACAGAATATCCCATACTCTGGAGGGACCATACCACTAAGGTATGATGTTCTACTCCAGTATCATATCAGAGTGAGCAGGCTAATATCAGTCCCATAATATCAATCCCATACGGTTACAATTACAATATCCATATCAGATACAACAACAAAATCAGAGATTCGTGGGGTAGTATCGTACCCCTATGGCTAGCCACACTATCTTAAAGCCCTGATTAGCCGACTGAACACTAAGGGCAGTACATTCATGATATTTTTATATCTTAATTATTCTTATTACCATATTATAATCACTTTTTAGCATAAATTGTTCTTATATAAATTTGTTACTTTGTACATCTTCGTATAATTGTATTTCATACCATAAAATTTAATTAGCACACCATTCCACATATAATCCCATTTGGCCGTAAATGAAAATTCAACTTCTAAATTCTTTATTTCTCTAATTTCAAACCAAACATGTTTTAATATTTATTTCATAATATAATATAAAGAATTACATCAAATTCATGTAATTATCCCTTAGTTACCACACTTTCCTTCATTATGTAACTATTACATAATTAGTATAAATTCTCCTATTTAAGTTTTGTCATCATAATTTTCTTCTCCACATCTTTAATTAGTTATTTATCATCAAATGCCCAATTGTATATTTTTCTACATTAATGCCACCTAAGGTACCATATTTGACCACATGACTTCCATGTCTTTTTATTTTAATTTCTTCACTTAATTAAGTTTCTAACAACTTATTATAGCATTATATCATATTACCTTAAATTATTTCACACTTACATGTAATTAAACATAGTTACATAATAGGAAATTTAGGGAATTTCAATTAAAATAGTGAAATTAAATGTAATAAACATCCACTAACCTCACTATAGCTTTTTTGGCACCTATATCTCCTTCTCCTTGCTCTTTCCCTCTTTTCCTTCCTTGTTTTCCTTTCTTTCCCCTTAATGGCCAAAAATTCAAAGAATTTAAACACCATATTATCTCATCAATTTAAGTAATATAAAATCACTAATACACTCTCCTAGTTCCATACTATATGCTATTACAATTTTCCTTTTTATTTCTACTCAAATCTCACAAAATCCTAAATTTTTATCTTAGAGTTTTTACCTTAATCACTTGATCTCTTGGCCTCTCCTTGTTGCAAGCCCTAATTAGAGTGAAAGAGAATTAATTTTTAAGTATAAGAATAAAATTTGGGGGCTGAAATCAAGAGAGAGAAAGCTTAGTTGAAGAAAGAAATGGAGAAAGGTAAAAGAAATGGTATCTCGGTTATGCTGGAAAAAGGAGAGGAAAACGATGGCCATCTGAAGTGCATTTCAGATATTTTTCTTCTTATATAGGGTACTTTAATCATACAAAAGGAAGGGCCAAGATTCATCCATTTACTATTGAATCCAATGGCTTTAATTTTTGCCATATGTCACTCATCTAGGCACTTAGACTTATCCTAATAACTTTAGCTCATACCCACTTTATTAAAGTCATAAAATAACCATTCCCATGAAATGTCATGGTCAAATTATCTAATTTGACCCTCCGATTGACCTGATTTTGATTTTTCACTTCGAAATATGAATTTTTGATTTCGACGTCGGGTTGCCCTGAAATTTTATCCTGAGTGCCATTATATATTATAAAATATGTGTTAAAAATTTTAACCCATTCCGACATCATTTCAATATACTTTTAGCTTGGATAGCCTGTACGGCCAATCTGAAACCTGAATTTTCAAAATTATGAGAATTATCATTTTTCAGTTCCCTTGATGTCACTATACTATTTATAGTATATATATGAAATTTGAAGTCAATCGAAGATCTCTAAGGTCTCCAAATAGTCAGTCAAAATCTTGATCAGATGGATGCCGAACAGTAAAATTTTCTTCTTTTGCCCTTTTAAAAGTCTATTTGACCTCAATCTCCACCTAAATTGTATCATTAAACTCTACTTAACAAATACTACCCGCCGAGTCACCCCTCCTCGGGTTTTCTGGGTCGGCACGTTTAACGAGGCATTCATTTCAAATTTTTTGGTCCTAGTCAATCCCGATTAATTTGAATTTTGACCGAGGATAACTATTCATATTTTACAACATGTTATGCAATGCAAATGAAAATTTGGGGGCGTTACAATTTTTCTCATCCGATCCGATCTTACATAAATATCGGGTCCCTATCCGAACAACCCGATATTTTTCGGGCCCCGACCCGAACAATCTTATTAACCCGAAATTAATTTTTTTCATTTACATATTTAAATTAAAATCCTAAATTAATACAAATAAATAATATTAAATATCATAAAAAATATTTTAAAAATATAGTATATTAGGTTTGTCAAAAGTTAATTAAATGTAATTAAATTATATATATATTCATATTTTATTAGCTTTTAACCAAAAATTAATACAATATATTATAGCTTTGCAAAACATAATATATTGTATTTAGATTTCATGTTGAAGTGAACATAATGTATTAACTTTTAGGGAATAATGAATACATTATATTCAGTTTGAGCAAGATTGAATATAGTTTATTAGGTTTGTTAAAAGTAAAAACAATGTAATTAAATAATGTATTAGGTTTGTCAAAAGTGAATACAATATGTCATGTTTGAGAAAAAATGAATACATTGTATTCAGTATAAACAAAAGTTAAGAAACACAAGCAGGTAAGAAAAGAAGGTTCTCTTCAATCACATGGCATGCTATAATGGCAATATTTTCATTTAATTGTGAGGCAAACAACCTCAGCGTTGCCTTCAACCGTAGTAGTCACTGCTATGGACCTTGTGATCCATTAGTTACCAGTTCAGACTCTATACACTTAGCAATATTTCTTGCAGATCGCCTTGCATGATATATACATGATGCATGAATGCAATGCATGATCTTATTAGGAGTCAATCACAATCACACATAATCATAACAGTAGCCTTCTAACCTTATTACTCCTACACAGAAGGTTGTGCGATCTCTTTCTTAAGTGGGCTTAGCCCATGGGTCAACAAGGTACCTAATGGACACATATGGTACACGTTAAAAAAATCGATAGCATAACCTCTCTAATTAAAAGCACATGCATATGGGCTTTGACCATCACGTATTTTGACTAACTCATATAGATCGGGTTAGGCCCACCTCGACATGGCAGCCTTTGATTGGTAACCTCCTAATTTGTTTAAGTTTGATCAATACATAAAGGTCCACATAGAAAATAAAAGATTATTATGGTTATACAATCTAAGGAAAGTTGCTATTGTCATTACATGGGCTTGAGTCAAGGGTGATGAGACTTTAAGGCTATCCAAACATGGTCCTTGCCAATAAGTCTAGCTCATCACAAGCATAACAACCAATGGATCACCATTTTATATACCATTTAGTATTAGACTTGGACTGGTAGGCCTCCTTAACACCTTCCTACATTGAGTGAATGTAAGGTGTGCTTTAGGATAGCACCAGAGCTAAAAAGGGATGCCTAACTTAATTCTAAGGCTATAAGATAAATGCAAGAAATGCAGTTTAGAAAGGAGAAAGGATTGATTAATAAAATCCAATTATAAAAAACTTAACCAAGATACTTTTAGGAGTAAGGTCTTTGTTTTCCAGTGTAGTCGCCACTGTGATGCGCTTTGGAGTCATCCTTGGATCCCTGGTTCACTCTTGAAGGCTCGCTTTTAGGGTTTAAGACCTGAAGAGGCTCACTTAACTCATGAATTGGGTACTTCGTAATAAAAAGAGATCAAACCCAAGTTATTATTGGTAGTTAAACCATAAAGGTGTCTACCAATGGATCCAAAAGAGATAGGTGTCATGGAGTCGCCACCCAACAGAACGTTGGAAAAAGAATCTCTACCTTTTGATGCCAAAATAGAAAATGGTGTTCGGGACATCACTCTTATTAGGAATCTTGGTTAGGTGTTATTTTATAATTAGGTTTTAAGTATTAATCTCTCTCCTCTCTCACATAATGCAAAAGCGTAGAATGAAATAAACATCCATTCACATAAATAAAGCAATAAAAATAAAAAAGTAGACCTACTTAATTATTACATAAAAAAATCATCCCATAACAACTGCAAAGTAATATATATACATAAATCGGGATGTTCATTTTAGATTGGAAACATTGATTTTCTCATGCATATTTTTACAAAAATTACATTTTTCTTTTTTGTGGGTTTGGGCTAAAAATTGGACATTGGTCCATATTTTGGAATAAAAATCCAATTTATTTAATATAATAGATTTTAAATACCTTTTTATTTTATCGTGCAAAAAAATTCTTTTTTACTAACTATTACAACCCCGAAAAATATTACATCCAAAATTAAATATCACATAAAAAATAGAAAGAAAAGAATAAAATCCAAAGATAAAGTAATGAGAGAAAGAAAGTGATTAACCACGATAACCAGGACTGGAGGTGACCACCTCAGAAGCACGACTTTTCATACAAAAATCATAAAAGACCCTTTGAAGCAAAAGGCAATAAATACTTGAGAAATTCACAAAAAGACACATGAGTTAGCATTCTCAAATAACATAGTAAAAATAATTATATTTTTTTTACAAGCAAAATGGGTTTAAGTACAGAATCATGTCATACAACACAAAAATCACATCTAATAATCCATAAATATGATAAGAAATAAATAAATGGTATAAAAATACATAAAAGCATAAAAAAATACCTCAAATTACTCTCACAAACACCTAAATTAGGCGAGGGACGGCCTTAAGGAAGCAAGAGACGGGACGTAGAGGCTGACCTAGGATGTCCCGTCTGTCAAATGACAGACGACCATCTATTAGGTTGTCTTTCCAACCATCACCTCTGGACAGAACTTGAATGCAGGAAAACTATGAAAAATGCAATAAATGATGCAAAATGGATTTCTAACCCTAAACATACATCTCTAGGGTCCTAAATCATGTTAAAGCTAATTTATGACAACCAATCATGCATAAAATACATTAATATCATATAATTACAGAATTAGAAGAATAAAAGAAAAGCTTCACATGTACAACAATGGAGGAATCCAAGAACTTATCATGCCTCTAACACATTTAATAGTCTAGAAGCACATCACGCCTCAATTAAACATGCATATCATTTGAATTACAGTAATCAAAATATGTAAATACATATCAAAGAATTACAAAATCATGCAAAATAAATTGTAGAGAGAGAAAATAAGAATGAGCCTTGAATATTATTCTTAGGAGTTATTCTAACTCTATGATTATGGTAGTCTAGATCTCCACTCTAATTTGTGGTTATTGTTTTCAAAAAGAAAGTATGAAATCATTTATGTGTGTGTGTCAAACAAAGATTGCTAGAGCACAAGGTTTAGAGAGAGAAAGAAATCAAATCTTCCTCTCTTCTAAGGTGGCTCTCTCAAGAAAAATGATTCCCCCTTTTTTAAAACCCTAAATCTTAGATTTTATACCTAGGAAAGAGTTTGAATTGAAATCCAACTCAAAACCCTCTAAATTTGGAGATAAACCCCCCTAAATCCGGAACCCAATCTTTTGAGATCAAAACTGCCTTTTTAAAAATTCAGAAATGTGGGAATTCCAGGTTTCAAGCCAAAGATAAGTGTCCTCCACTGAGGGAAACCGTCCCTTAGCACTAAACCCTAAATTTTTCAAAATACCCTTTGTTTGAACCATACAGGGGAGAGGGGCCCATAGACCCTCAAGTGACAGACGGCCAGTCTACCACTACTGAAGGTCCAAAATTAGGTCATTATGCACATTTTATTAATACACTTGGAAATATTTGAAAATACTTGAAAAATCAAAAAGAATCTTTGAAAAAAAGTGAAAAATTTACGATCAAAGTTTTGAGATCCGAACCTTTTGTCAGTAATATGCTATTTTCTCATCATTGGGAAACCCATATCTAGGCTACCTCAGGTCACGGTGTCTACACATACATATAGAAATTATTTATGCCATCATAACTCATTATTATAATGTATTGACCAAAGATATATTCTAAGGCAATCCAACATATCTCATTACAAGAAAAATCCCAATTTTCCGACAGAATATTACCGATGAAAATTTTTTCATTAGTAAATCTCGACAAAAATAGTCATTTCGTAGGTAAATACTGATAGAAAAATCTTTCCATAGACAAATTTGTTGAAGACAACTGAACTTTACGACGGAATAATAAATATGTCGTAAAAAATGGAGGGAAATTTTCCCTCCAGAATATATCGACAAAAATTAGCGATGAGATTGAAAAATCCATTGTTAAATTGGTGCCAATTTTTCGTGGCTATAATTGGACACGAAATTTCCCTATGAAATACTTATTCCGTAGAAAAATTTCCTCTGAAATCGTTTTTCCATAGGTAAATTACCGACTAAAAATATTTTCGTCGGTAATTTACCTATAAAAATAAGATTTCGTAAGGAATTTCCTTACGAAATACTTATTCTGTAGGTAAATTACCTACGAAATCACATTTCCATCGACAATTACCTACGAAAAATAATTTCGTAAGGAATTTACCTAGGAAAATACAATTATATAGGAAAATTACCTATAGAATTTATTTTCCATCGGTAATTTACCTACGAATTTATTTTGCATAGGTAATTTTCCTATGAAATGTAATTTCGGTAGGTAATTTGCTGATATAATTAATATTCTTTCGGAAAATTACCTACGAAAATTACATTCTATAGGAAAATTGAAATAAATTATTTAATACACTAAAAAAGTAAAAGCCCTAAAAGGTGAAAAAACCTATTTGTCTTTTACCTTCAAACGTCGCTTTCTTTCTACGGCTCAATTTGTTGCTGCCACCCACTACCGGTGCCACCATGTCTCTCTCTTTCTATGGCTTAATCATACTCGATCTATCTCTTCATTTCTCGATGTCCCTTGCTCAATCTCACTTTCTCTTTGTCTCAACCTCATTCTCTAACTCGACCTCAATCTCTCACTGTCCCAATCTCACTTTCTTTGTCTCCTCCCCTTCTCAATCGAATCTCAACTAATACCTCTAGAGGAACGTCGGCCAATAATCCATCACTAATTTTCGGCATTACCAGTCGACCAAAGCAAGTGAAAGATGTGGCTTACCAGGATGAGGTGGTTCGGGTCCTCACTAACACCCTTGAGGCCACTAATGTGAGATATAATTTTGTTTCGTTGCTAATTTATGTATGAATAGCAATGTTATTAAAATCGGACCGAATAGAGAACCGGCAAGGCTGGGGGTTCGTGGTTCGACCGGTTCAATCGGGTTCAACCGGGTTTTTTTCTATTTTTAAAATATTATAATTATTATAATTTTTTGAATACTATTGTATAAAAATTAAAAAAATATTCATCAAATTTTAAATATATATCACAAATATTTTAATAATAAGTTACGAAAATAATTTTAATTTTATTATTACAAGTGATTAATTATGGATTATTGAATATCATATGCTAGAAACATAAAAATAAAATCATATCATGAAAATAATTTCATGTTTAGATGGAGTACTAATAAAGTGAACACAAAAAATATTAACCTTGCATATATGAGTATAATTATATTTAATTACAATAAATTCAAATAGATAATAAGTATATTAAATTATTAAGTGACATTTTTAGAATTTAAAATTCTAATTTTTCAATAAATAAATAATAAAATTTTAATATATATATATATATATATATATATATATATATATATATATATATATATATATATATATATATATATATATATATATATATGTATGTATGTATGTATGTATGTATGTATGTATGTATATTTTAAATTTTTATTATTTATTTATTTGAAAAAAATTAGTATTTTAAATTCTAAAGATATTATTTAATAATTTAATATACTATTACAATAATCCAAATAAATAATAAGTATATTAAATTATTAAGTGACATATTTAGAATTTAAAATATTATTTTTTTCAAATAAATAAATAATAAAAATTTAATATATATATATATATATATATATATATATATATATATATATATATATATATATATATATATATATATATATGTGTGTGTGTGTGTGTGTGTGTGTGTGTGTGTGTGTGTGTGTGTGTGTGTGTGTGTGTGTGTGTGTGTGTGTGGGTGAAAAAATTCAAAAAAAATTGATTTTTTATATTTTTAGCAAAAAACCCGGTTTTGTCCGGTTCGTCGGTTTTCCGGTTCTACCCGTTTTTTTCCGGTTCAATCCAATTTTTTGCCAATCCGATTTTCAGTAGTCAAACCAACCGGCTGGCCTGCCGGTTCGCGGTTAAATCAGTTCAACCGATCGGTCCGATCCGATTTTAATAACATTGATGAATAGTTTCTTGATCTTCAAAAACCAAGTTCTACATTGTACTGATTATTTTAAATGATATCTGGTTTTTGCAGCTCCCACATTTGCTTTACTGTGGCCCACCTGGCACTGGTAAAACAACAACTGCACTGGCCATCACTCACCAACTTTTTATGTACTTATTGACTTTATAGCTGTATTCACCTTGATTTTTCTTGGTCGCTTGGCTAATATTAATATTATGCCTAATTGAAAAATAATTATTTATTAATTTTAGCTTTGAGCAATTAATTGTAAACTTAGATATGATCCCGATTAATCTGGTTTGTTTTAGATGCTTTTGTCACTTTGGTTGATTTTACCTTATATAGATTGTTTGAAATAGTGTGGAGCGTGCAAGGCTTCTTTGGGTTACTATGTGGAAATTTTCTACTATTTATTTATGAGTGGTTACATATATCAGTACATGAGCTCTGGCTTTATGTTAACTTGTAGGCTTTGCAAAAGTATGGAGCTTTAATGAAAGGGGTTTTTTCATAAATATCACAAAAAAAACACATTTCATATTTGCATATCCCTATTTTTCATCTATCTTAAATGCTATTTTTTAAATTTCTTATTTTATAATTATCATTTTTTAAATTTCACTGTCAAAAATGTCCCATCTACCTTGTCTCTCACTCTCCTTCTTTGTAAATCCCATCCACAAAAAAGAAAGGCGACTGAGAAGAATGAAAATGTGATGTGATACCGAGTATGGGGGGACTTTTTTAGGAATGGTGTACTTTTTTTTTTTATTTAGGAAATGGGGGTTGTTTTAAAACTATTTGGGAAAATGGGGTTGGAGACACCATTTTTGCAACGAACCACTGCGGAATCAGCAAAGTGGGACCTGCAGCCGGAGTGGTTGATGAAGACTGATTGGGGGTGGGGCCCATAGTTCCATTTTCGCAATACAGTGTTGCGAAAATGGAATTTTTTTATTTTTTTATTTTTTAATATATATATATATTGAAATAAAAGTGTTCTATTTAGAGAAATTGTTCAATATTATGAATTTAATTGCAAAAATAAATATAAAATTTTGAAAATTAAATATGTAAATTAAAAAAATTAAAGTTTATGGTCGGTACCGAACCGATAAAATCGGATACCGAAATTTTTTAATTTTAGCTAACCGAACTTATAAGATAACGGAACTCAAATAGAAATTTTTATCAATTCGGTTCGATTAAAAATTATCAATTAAAAAATAAAACGACATCGTTTTGAACAAATATACAAAACGGTGTATTTTGAACAAATATAAAAATGATGTCATTTTATATAAATATCGATCGGTACATTTATTTTTCAAAATCGAACTAAACCGTATTAACCGAATATGTTGAAATTTTAAAATAAACAAATAAATCAAAAAATAATTTTGTTGGTGGGGCCCACAGCTCTATTTCCGCAATACTGTACTGCTAAAATGGAAAAAATCCAAAAAACGATTGATTTTTTTGGTTATATTTTTTATTTTCCTGTTCCAATTTCATCACAAAATCAAACCCATTAGATTTAAACTTATTGATTTTATGTAATTAAACAAATGGATTAAATTATTTTCACTTAAATTCATTTGTTCAAAACGATGTCGTTTTATTTTTTAATTGATAATTTTTAATCGAATCGAATTGACAAAAAATTTCTATTTGAGTTCGGTTTGCTAAAATTAAAAAATTTCGGTATCCGATTTTATCAGTTCGGTACCGACCATAAACTTTAGATTTTTTTTAATTTACATATTTAATTTTCAAAATTTTATATTTATTTTTGCAATTAAATTCATAATATTGAACAATTTCTCTAAATAGAACACTTTTATTTCAACATATATATATATATTAAAAAATAAAAATAAAAAAAATTCCATTTCCGCAACACTGTGTTGCGGAAATGGAACTATGGGCCCCACCCCCAATCAGTCTTCATCAACTACTCCAGCTGCGGGTCCCACTTTGCTGATTCCGCAGTGGTTCGTTGCGGAAATGGTGTCTTCGACCCCATTTTCCTAAATAGTTTTAAAACAACCCCATTTCCTAAATAAAAAAAAGTACACTATTCCTAAAAAAGTCCCGAGTATGGGTTTCGATGCCTATTTATTTCCAATATTTCAATTTTTACAACTTGACCAAACTAAATTATGCTTTCATCTGGAGTTGCAAGGAATGCATAGAACGCCAAAACTCTTTTAACCTTTGATGGCAGGAAATTTTTCAAAAAAAAATCAAAGCTCTGATTAACCATGAAACTTATAACGAAAGGTAGAATTTCATTCAAATAATAGTCATGTTTAGGCCTAATAAAATAGTACAAGTGAGAGAATAGGACTGCAATTCAGCAGCAAGTTGCACACACTTGGCTTTTACATTTCTATTCCTTTGAGATTGGATGCGAACCATTGACATTGGTAGAAGTACTCGATACCATTTTCCTTAATCATGAACTGAAAATTGCTTATCTTGTTCTTCATGTTTTGTTTTTCGCTGTCAATTCTTGTGTTCAATGCAGTCAGCTGTAACAAAGGAAAAAGAATTAGGAGAGCCAAGGCACATGCTATTTGTCATCGAATCAGATCTACTTAGAAATGATGGGATCTTAAAGGTAAATTATCTTTTATAAAAAAAATATACAATATATTATCTTTTCAAAAATAAAAAATAAAGTGTATAATCTTTTGAAAAAAAATAAAGTATATAATCTTTTGAAAAAAAATATAATATATGATCTTTTCAAAAAAAAATATATATTGTATGATCTTTTGTAAAAAAATATACAGTATATAATCTTTTGTAAAAAAATATATAGTGTATGATCTTTTTAAAAATAAAAAAAATACAGTGTATGATGTTTTAAAAAATACAATATATGATCTTTTAAAAAATACAGTGGATGATATTTTCAAAATAAAAAATATACTATATGATCTTTTGTAAAAAAATATAGTGTATAATCTTTTGTAAAAAAAATAAGAGGGTGTTTTTATAAGGGGGTGTTTGATGACAACAAAATTTACATGCATCCACAACACTAACAACAATAATTACTTCAATTCAACTTAACTCTCCTGAGAAAAGATATATTTTACATGCAGGAAAATACAAAAGCTTACAGGCACTGCAATTAGTCCACTCCTTTATGACGAAATATCTACAAAATTGCCAAATTTTGGCAAATCTCGATTAAATTAACTAACAAATTATTGCAATGTAAATATTTGGATTTGTCCTAAGCAGCAGGAACATAAAAGAATACGTATTAAATTTAAAACAGATCAAGTAAAATAACAAAGCAATGGCAGATATAGTTTAGTTTTCGTCTATCATACAGAGCCAAGTGTGTATCACAGATATAAGAACGATTAAGGCAATAAATTGAATGAGTTCAAATTTATATTGCAGATATAGTTTCTTGTGATCATTTGGAATCCACCAATCATCAATAGAATAAAAAAAAAAAAGAAAATACATATAGTGCATTTTATATTCATAACCTAACTAACCTCCAATAAATTGACATTAGAGTCTCAAAATCATTTTTCTATAATCTTCATAATAAATAAAAGAATTTATACTCATTAATTTTAAGATAATTAATTCTAATAAATTAAAGCTTTCCTTCCCTAATCCAGTTCTGCTCCACAATTTATTGGCTGATATTTACAAGATGTCCAAGTAAGCAAATGAATTTTAGACCCTTTGCTATGAACGAAAATAAACCAAATGAAGAAATTAGCGACACCAGACTCCAAAAACACAATTTTGGCAGCAAAGTCTACTCCCTCAACGCATGAATATCAGAGCTTTTAATGAATATCAAAGCTTACTAAAAGGCAAATTGACAACTTATCAGTAATTTATATTTTTGATCTAGGTTAGATGGAACTCGTAAAGAACACTACTGAAATTTCTAGTCCTATTAAAAAATAGAGTGTATGATCTTTTGAAAGAAAAATACAGTATATAATTTTTTTTCAAAATAAAAATATACTATATCATCTTTTGTAAAAAAAAAATACAGTATATAATTTTTTATAAAATAAATATACAATATATGTTCTTTTTAAAAATTTTAAAAAAATACAGTGTATAATGTTTTGTAAAAAAATATAATGTATAATCTTTTTAAAATAAAAAATATATTGTATGATTTTTTGTAAAACAAAAAAATACAGTGTATGATCTTTTCAAAATAAAAAATAAATTATATGATTTTTTTTTGTAAAATAAATATACAATGTATGATATTTTGTAAAAAAATACACTGTATAGTTTTTTAAGAAATAAAAAAATACAGTGTATGATTTTTTAAAAACAAAAAATATATTGTATGATCTTCTATAAAAAATATACAATGTATAATCTTTTATAAAAAAAATATACAGCGTATGATCTTTTCAAAAATAAAAAAAATATAATGTATAATTTTTTGAAAAATAAAAAAATACAATATATAATATTTTTAAAATAAAAAAATATAATGTATGATATTTTATAAAAAAATATATAGTATATGATCTTTTCAAAAATTAAAAAAATACAGTAAAAAATCTTTTGAAAAATAAAAAAATACAGTATATAATATTTTCAAAACAAAAAAAATACATTGTATGATTTTTTGTAAAAAATATGCAGTGTATGATATTTTCAAAAATAAAAAACTACAGTGTATGATATTTTGAAAAATAAAAAAAAATAGTATACGATCCTTTTAAAAATATATAAACTGTTTGATATTTTGTAAAAAAAAATATACAATGCATGGTCTTTTCAAAAAAAAAATACACATATTTTGTAAATTCTTCAATAATTCATATGTAATGAAACACATATTACTTTTGTGCTAAAACATTTATACGAAAGAATATTATTGCTGCATTTACAAATTCTGCAAAGAGTCTTGCTGAGCTGAAGATCTCTAAGAGCAGAACCATATATTACATAATTTACCAGTGCTGCAACTAAAAATACCATTAAAATACAAGTTTATCCAACCAAATTTAAGCTTCAGCTAAATCAAGCAGCATTTCGCGAGCACAAAGAAGATATTTGCACTCACTCACTCTAACGCACATGCACCTGTATCAGCAATATAATTTTGGAAAAAAGAGCTAAAATCATTCCTTTACTTCCTTATCATTTAGAATGTTCAAATGTCGATGAAAAAGAAAACTTGCTATAATCGAATAACACATGGTGCAGTGTCCAGCATCAGAACGTTCAACTTCCTTATCATTCTAGCAATTGATGTCCAACCGTCTAACCAAGAAGAAAAGGCAGAAGAAAATATCATGAACGAGTTAGCTTCCGTTGTTGAAACTGATGGGGTTACCACATGGCTGAGCAGTGTGAACAATGAAATTAATGAAGCCCAGGCACTCATTCAGTACAAAGAAGAAGCCAAGATGAAGAAGTACTTCTTTGGGTTGTGTCCCAATTTGAAGAGTCGCTATCAGCTCAACAAGGAAGTAGAGAAGAAAGCTTCAGCCATCCATAAGCTTAGGAATCAAAAAGGATTAGTTCCATTTTCATCTCATCTGCCTCTGCAGCAGAAAGTAGAAGAAAGCTAACTTGTAAATCGGATTAGCATCACTAGCACTTACATCAAAGATAACGAACTAGACTAGTGACTGGAAGTTGAGCGATTGTGATGGCTTCTGGTAGTGAAACGGAGGCAAGAGAGAGAGGAAAAGGGAATTGAAGGAAGCTGGTTGGTAGAACCTGCAAAATAGAAAAATAAACATCAGAAAAGGGCATTTTTGAAAGGTAAAAGCGTAATAGTATAAAAATGATAGCGTGCAAAATTGATTGAGCATTTTTTAAAAGAAGAATTAAAAGGGAAGTAAATCATGTAATTTCATCTTAATGAAAATTCTGGAATGGGATCAGATGCTGAAGTGTTTGCATAGCATATGATTATATTTTAAATTTTGATATAAATGTTGATTGTATTCTGATTTAGATTGAGAAATTAAAAAATTCTTAAGATTGTTATCATTAGCCAATATTAATTTTACTTTTCAAATATTCTAGATGTTAAAATGAAATTAATTTATGTAAAAATAACAGATCAAATTGAAATTAAGATCTGGCAGTTTTTCGAATTATAAGGCTATTTTTTTTTTCTTCCTGTAGTTGAATAGATTCCACTCAATACGTCCCTTTGAATGAACTCTCCTGTATACAATACTGCGGAAATATTATAGAGAATTGGTACGCAATTAGGATGCTGCTAGCATTAACCAACAATTGGTCATGCTGCAAAAGGTGAGTCTCGAATATGTAACATCTCAATGCTAATTTATCATACACTGTTCTCTTACCTTTTGATATAAATTCTTTGGTTGCCGTGCTCTCAGTTCATTTCTATTTCATTTCTCCTCTTGCTAATCGGCTTCTTAGTCTGTTAAGAATCCAAAGGAAGCCCTTTCAGGACAAGTTTCCTCATGGTATGTACATTAGATATAACAGAGTTCTTTAGTGTTGTAGAATTAGCCGCCATGTCTTACTTCTTACCTCTATAGGAGGAGCAGGTTTCTAGTTTTTGCTCCATGATGTGTACATTTACATTTTGCAGGGAATTCAATTTTGTAAGTTTTTTGAATGATTTTGCTAATTTGTAGCAACTTTTTAGGTGTTTTTTTTTATTTTTTTATTTTTCTCTACTCACATGGCGTCCTTGAAGGATATTTCAGCTGAACCCTTAGTTCAATAATTAGTTCAATAAATAACAACATTGTTTTGTCAAGAAAAAATAATATTAATAAAAGCAGCTTCAATTTTGCTCAACTGAGGCTCATTAATTTTTTGTATCTTTCTTAACTGTCCATACAACATATAAACATTCAGCCTGTAAGAGAGTTTTGTTTTTTAGGCTAATTAATGAGTCAGAAAGTGAAATTTTACAGACTGAGAAAATAGAATAGAAAGTTGTCCCTTTGGAGATATTCTAGGATAATGTTGGTTTCAAAGTACTAGAGTAGAGTACTGAATGTTCTAATGTTCAATCTCTGCTCTCTTTTCCCTTTATAAAAAAAAAAAGAAAAAAAAAATAGAAAGTGAAACTAATTAATGGTGGAACTTGTAGATTGTTCTATATTTTTGGTGTTATTTGAGCAATCAGCATCTGTTCTGGATTGCAAATTATCCAGAAATTTGGATGTAGTCTGCACGAAGGCTTTATCATTTTCAGCTTCAGTAGTAGATGCTGGCACAGTATAGTTGTCACTTCCTTTACAACTTTATATAAACAGAAATTTTGCATCTTAAGACAATGCATAGTGTATATGAAATTTTCTTTATGAAAAAGAAAAGAAAAGTTCTTCATAAACTATTGATATTATTAATCTCCTTGCATTCATCACAATGTCATTTTTTTAGATGTAAAAGATGGCTGTTATGAAATGAATGTGTTAATCCCACAGTTTTCATATGCAATAGAAATGAGAATTGACATCTCAATCAGCTCATCAAACTGAAAGGCATAAAAGAAGAAAAAAATTGAGAAAGTAAGGTCATTTCGTCTTCACCAATGCCAACTCACAAGCTGCAATATGATATTTCCTATTTCACGATTTGTTCATACTTCAGTGCACAGCTATACAGCTATATCAGGTCTAAGTTTGATATGGATGCCTTCCATCACTACAAAAAAAAAAAAAAAAAAAAACCTGAAATAGCGACGGAATTTAGCGATGGCTTACGTTTCATCGCTATTTAGCGACGGTTTAGTGACTATTTTAAATTTCAGTCGTGAAAATGTATTTGTTCAACATGGGGATAAGTTTAGTGACGAAATAGCAACGAAAAATTGAAAACAGTCGCTAATTTCCTATATTAATTGGATGTTTTCAATTAAATTTTTCAAAAAATTTTTAATTTTGATTATTGATTTCACTAAGGATTATAATATTAATAAAAAATATACATACATATTTAAGCTTACTAATTATTTTTAATAATTTTATTTTATGCATGAAATTTAATCCAAATATTTTTTGTTTATATATTATTAATAGTAATGCATTATATGAACCCTTAATTATTATATTTTTTAATTATTTTTAAATGATAATTATTTTTTATCAATTATCCCAAAATCTAAAATTATTTATTTAGAAAATTTGTATTTTTAATAATAATAATAATAATAAATTAATTGTTGCAATTATTATATAATTATATTATAAAAATTAATAAAAATAGATATTTGTAAAATAGTAATATAAAATTTATTATGTCATTTAAAATAATAATGAAAAATTTTGTAATTTATTTTATTTTGTTAAAATTTTGATAAAATTAAATTATTAGAAATTTTAATTATATAAAATTACCAAATCATCTTTGAATATAAAGACAAAATAATAAAAATTGACAGTAACATTTTAGTATTTTCAATATGTTAACCCTAGATATAAAAACTATTTGTTCTTTCCCATTGCTCACTACTCTCTGCTGTATGCTTCTCATCTTTCCTTCTCTCCTCCCTCCCTCCTCCATCAGGACAACCTCCACGCGGAGTGCCGCCTTCGCGAGGCCAAGCTGCGGTTGCGCGAGGCTAAAGCGGAGCTCCACCGCCAGCAACGTAGGGTTGCAGCAACTTGTTTCTTATAGCGTTAGAGTCGGCGTTGCCTTCTTGCTTCTAGCTTTTAAGGTCGCCGGGGGATATTCTTACTCTTCTTTTCTTGATCTCAAGGTTTTTCTCCTTTCCCTTTTATTGGCATTTTCTTAATTTTTTGTAGCATTGTGATTAGTTGCTGTATTGCAATGGAATATCGAATTAGGGTTCAGTGTATTTCTGTACCTTGCCGCATTTTGCTACATTTCTTTCAAACAAAGTGAAAGCCAATCCAAACGCGGCCTTAGTCATTGTTTTTATGAGATTTCTTTATTCTTTGTTATTCAAAGTTAACGTTAAATTATCAAATCAAGCTGTTGTATTTGATTTTGTAGTCATAGGTTTTGTATCACTCTAATTTAATTTTTTTTCCCGGTGGTTTAGTTTATCAGTGATCACTAAGTTTAGGGCTTCGGCTTAATTTTATGTAGGGTATGCAAAACTGGAAACTGTGAAAAAAAATTTGATTTATTCAGTTTGTTCAGTTCTGTTAGTTTAAGTCTCTATTAGTTAAAAATCTTGTCTCATCTTTTGGTTTTTGATTTAGCTTCATTTTGATTTTGTGTTTATAGATCCTGAAGATTTTTACTTCAAGCTTGACTTCCAAACTTATATTTTATAATTTAGAACAGGATAAGAAATTGAGAACGGAACAATTCCTTATCAATTTCCATTTTTTTTCTGAAATTCTCTGTTTTCGGTTGTATTTTACAATCTATTGAAATTCTTTATAATTATTTTAAAATCTCTGTGCCTTTATGTTCTCAGTTGTGTGTTGTCTGCTGTTACTGCAGGAGCGTCTGTGATGCTAGCTGAGTTAGCCTTGGAGGCTGGCTTGCCTAGTGGTGTTCTAAATATTGTTCATGGCACCAATGTAAGTTCTTATTTCAGAATTGAGTTTAGGATTTTTTTTCCATTTTAAATTTTCATCAATAAATGGTGTCACTTGAAGGATTCATTGGTTTTCTTTTCCCAAGTATGTGAGAGTGCAAAAAAGATAAATGTACAGTTTATATCATTTACACTTTTTGAAATATTATAGGATATGCACACAAACATTCAAAATTTGTGTTTTGGGAGTATTTGTACTAACACAAAAAATTTCATTTTACTAAATATGTCATGAATGAAACCTCTTTGTTTTCTTTGTGATGCATTGATATGGGCACTGCTCCATTTGGCTTCTATGAACTTATTATTGTATCCTTTTGTTGCACGTGTGTCTGTTTAATGCTTCTGTAAGATTCAAATTTTTCATCCATTGGTTTTCACTTTTGGTATTATTGCACTGCAGGACATTATTAATGCTATTTGTGATGATGATGATATTAAAGCTTTTTCATATGTTGGCCCAAATTCTGTAAGTCATTTCTCATTGGTGATTTTTTCCTCAAGTTACTGAATAAAAATCCTCTATCTAGTGCATGTAATTGCAATATTTGCTACTTAGTTAAGTTATATCTACGGACTTAATGCTTTTATTTATTTGTTACTTGTTAGTAGTTTGGACCTGTTGGCTAGTGTTCTTTCAGTTTTCAGTTTTTCTAGTTTCCTTGTTCGTTATTATTGAATTCCTTCTTGTGTTTCTTCTTTCTTATTATGAACATATATACTTAATTTAGCAATTTTAGCTTGGATTTTCTTAGAATATATAGTTACATCTTGATATACGAAGCTGAAGTGTTATTGTGCACATTAGTTAATCTCAATTTTTATGTGGTAGTTTATATAAATAATTAAAATAGCATAAAATTTGAAAGTTGAAACCATGGTAGATAGTGAGTGGTCATCATATGAAAAAAGCAATGGCATGGATTATATGTTGTTTTTGTGAAAAAAGAGAAGCTAACATGTCTGAATTGAGTGTGACTTACTTGAGACACCCCTCCACTCACAAACCTCCTTTTAACCTCATTTTCCACAAAAGTAAAATCTTTTATAATTGTTTCATAGTTTCTTCCACCTTAGTCAAATTTTAAAGCTCAAGTCTTTTTCCAAAGAACATTGGTTCTATTTTTATAAATGATCAACTAACGTTTCTTGATTTAATTAGCAGATCATTAATATCTGATGTTTCAAATTAATTTCTTGTGTGTCTACCATTTAAATCTTTTGATTATTTTCTTGGTTATTTTGCAAATCTGCCATGCACGTGTAACCATGCATGTGCCCATCTGTCAAGAAGCTAAAGCCCAAAGGAAACGACGAAAATAACATATAAAAGGGAATAATCATCCTAATGACAGTACTACCATATGGTATACTCCAGTTCAAATTTTGACTAGGAATTAATATAATATATGTAATTGTTATTTAATTACTATCTTTTTTTTTTAATTAATGCTGTTAATTTATAATCAATCATCATGCAAATTATGATTATCTCTGAGAATCTGTTTATGAATAAAACCACGGATTGGAATCTAAATAAGTAATTAAACTTTTGCTCCATGAAATCTTGAAGTTTGATTGGAATCTAAAAAAAGCAGCCCCCGTTATATGATCCCCTATCTACACATATATAAAAACATTGGCTTTGCATTTATTTTAGGCATATACCACAACCTCGATTTATTTTCAAATAGCTCATTTACTCATATATAATATTTACGTCTGCACAAGAACCCTTTCATTTTTCATTTATACTTTGAATGGTAGATAGAATTTACTTTACACTTTTTCTTTGGGCCCTTTATGTTAGCTTTTCTTTTTATAAAATAGATTGGTTTTTCCATGTCATGATTTGCATAAAAGTTATGGTTATTTTGCACCGTGAAAAACTGGAGTTTTATTAGCTTAATTAGCTAGGTAATATGTAGTATATAACTGAAGAATTTTAGTTAAAAAAATAAAAAGAATGCTGTTTAAATAATATTTAATTAGAATAGATGCTTTAAATATTAAGATAATAGTATAGCTGTGAAGGTGAATATATTTGTAATGTTGGTTAGCTAGCTAATAATCTTATATAATATTTGCATATATAATTAATATAGTTAGTATATATAAGGTATAGGGAAGAGGTTAAAAGACAGCCAGCTAACAAAGGCAGTGAATTTTTGGAATTGTGAGCAGTTGTCTCCTTGTGGGTTGACTTTTCCTGCTAACACTTAATCATAATCTAATGATGTTTTTGCTTTCTATGTTAATTTAGTATATAATCTTTGGAATTTAGTTGTTGAACTGTGGCTGCCTAAGAATATTCGCTCCTCCCCCAAAGGCTTCGACTTTTAAGGTCTAGTTTATAGGATTCTTAATTATCTTATGCTGGGACGACAAATTTTGGAAATTTGACTCCAATTTAGTAAGTGCTCTATTAACTTTACTCTACCAAAAAAATTACCCCTTTTTTAACTTCTTTAAATAAAATATACAGGATTGGGAAATTTTGATACTTTTGTATGTTTGAATTCATGTGTGATACCTTTGAGATATATTTTTAGGTGGAATAGTTGATTTAGTTATTGGATAGATTAGTTATTTTATGGGAAATTCTAGATACCAACAGTGTTAGTTTGCTGCTCTTCAATGTTTATTATTCAGCAATGTACTGCAAATTGTTTTTCAAAAAAATTTACCCTTTATTGGTTTTGTTGTGTTTGTAATACATGAGTAGATAATTGCAGGTATTTAAAGAGAATTGATGAGGCAATCCGTGAGGCAAAGGAGCTAGCACAAGGTTTCTATCTTTACCTCTCACTAGTCATTTAGGTTTCATATGATTGATTTTGATGAAGACGTTCAGCATTTGGCTATAAATGATTTGATCCCGTTGTGCTAGGAAGAGAGGTAGGTCAAATATTTCATTTGTGGGCTGAATGTTCTTAGTTGCATATATTTTAGAGAAAATTACCCCAAATGCCAGATTTTTTTTCCCTTTTTTCAAAAAATACAACACACTCCTCTAATTTTTCCTAAATCTTACTTTTTAAATTTTTGTTTTAAAAAATACAACTTTTTTTATGTTCAGGTGTCTTAGAGCGCGCATTCCTCTATTCTTTCTGCCCCATCCTCCACCTCACGTGAACTTTACGGTTTTTACTTGTTGACCCACCATTTTTGAGGCGGTGGACCACACTATCCATGGACCCCACCACCACTCAGAGCACCACAACCTCCCCCTAACTACACGTGGGCATCTATTGTCACGTGCAACTGTTCATGCCATGCTTGTTTATAATCAAAAGAAATGACGGGAGGAAAGTTTCATTCAATTACATTTAAGTCCCTTTTTAAAGAATAGAATGACATTAAAATCCCAATAAAGTGGAATGGTCGAAATCCTTTTGCACTGGTTCTTCCTTCTCAGACAAAATTAATTCAATGTGGCAAGGGCTGGACATGTATGCTGAACAAAATAGAAGAGCATAATATTAGTCGAAAATAGAAGTTTGTTACGAAAACTTATATGAATTAAAAAAAAGATACGCACGAATGAGTCTTTCAACTTTTTTGTTTGATGTAGAAAGGTTAATAGTCATTAGTCAGTGTAGTTTGGCACTTTTTAATGAGAAAATTAAACCAACCACAATACTGTTGTTTTTTATACTAGCATCAATATGCTTAAATCCAGGATCATTGATTGTTCTCATCAAATCTAATGCAAATATCATAACTAATCTTTGTGGATCTTACATATTTCATTTGTTATGGTTTTTCAGTTTTCTCACTCAACAATTTGAACATAAAATAATCAAACACTCAATATCACAAACCAATATCAAAATGGTAACAGCTTACTGAAAAGTATTCATGTATATACCAAATGTGTTGGGATATCTCTGCATTTTCTCTCGCCAAGAGAAATGAAACATTCAGCAACAAATTCAGGTGTTAAAATGCAATTTCCAACTATAAATTCTTATGGTCTATGATCTTCATTACTTCTTAATTCTTTTGTTATGGGTTGGCTTCACCATTTTGAATGACTTGCCAGCACTCTCATTCTGCATACATGATTTTTCAACTACAACAAGTTCTTACTTTGATTGAAATTTGTGAGTGTAAATCCATCAGGTGTCTATACATCTTCCTTAAAAAGCTAAAGAATTAAAGAAATAAAAAAGCTTTAGAAAAATAACACATTTTAACTCATAATAATCAAGATATATATCAATCAATAAAATAATAAGTAGTAAATCATAGAACTAACTATTTTTCATTATCATTTTCAATTCAATTGACTAGCATTTTAAAGCATGAATTTCTTAGAATATGATATAATTGCAACTGATAAGCTATTCCACAATGATCTATAATGCATATACATTAAATGTTCATAAGCCACCACAAACACACCTACACATCTATACTAGTACACACTGTGTATACATGATGTACACACGGTGTATACAACTAGTACAAACTGTATATACAACTAGTATATATTATGTATACATCATGTATACACGGTGTATACAACTAGTACACACTGTGTATACAGTGTGTACAACATGTACACACCGTGTATACAACTAGTACACACTGTATACACAGTGTGTACAACATGTATACACCGTGTATACAACTAGTACACACTGTGTATACATGTATACACGGTATATACAACTAGTATACAGTGTATACAACATGTACACACCGTGTATATAACATGTACACACTGTGTATACATGATGTACAAACTGTATATACAGCTAGTACACACGATGTATATATGATGTATACACTATATATACAGCTAGTATATATTATGTATACATCATGTATACACGGTGTATACAACTATTACACATTGTGTATACATGATGTACACATTGTACGTGTTCTAGACATGGAGTTCATGTAAGTGTACCTTTGAGAGTTAACAAGCTCTTAGTCAAAATTTTCAGGAATCAAATGCTTTATATCCAGGTCGCAATTACCATTCTCGGCTCATAGAACAATTAAGTTGTTGCTCCCTCCTTTTGTGATAGAAACCTCAACCTAAACAATTTATATAAAATCATAATGTGATGTGTGGGTCAATAACTATTTTACATCTAGATAACAGCAAAAATGCTAACAAATTCACAATTTACATTTATGCTTATAATTTAAAACGTTAATGCACAGGAAAAAAAAAGGATATAAATTCACAGCTACATCATGACTATATGTGTAGTGTGGCAAAAATGTGAGGATGAACCTTCAGTTGGTCCAAAAGTAGATATAAGCCAGCTTAATCGTGGTAACAAAGTAATGGTTAAAGAGATGTTCCAACTTATTAGTGTAATATAACCTTAAAACTCCACACAAGGCAATTGAACACAAAAACGAAATCTCATATCAAATTTCATTTTTTTTTGGATCATTTGATTTATTTCATTTCCATCGTAAAATGATTAATTTTTCATAACCATCACTTCTCTCTTCTTGTAGCATGAAACTAAAAAACGAAATAAAAGGCAATAATCCAAAAAAACAAATTCAATTTGTATATATGAAGAAAATCACAGGTAATTGTACGTTGTAATGTAATTTTAGCATTATGGCGGCCATTTTCTATAGCTTTAAATGTAGGTTTATCTTTTTGATCTAGATTTTATTCTTTTTCTTTTTTTACTGCTAACCTGAATTTGTACAGAGAATGTAAAATCTTTGTTATTTATGGCAGCTCCCAAAGGATCTCTCGTGCTCTGGATATTCATTAGATCTAAAATTTTGGATTCCCAACGAGCAAATAAGTTGGGTTTGAAAAATTAATAACTGGTCTCCCTCAGTCCTTTGATTTCCTATGAACTGTACATACCCCTCCCTCTCTCTCTCTCTCGCGTTTTGGATCAACTCTTAGCCAGAAAGCTCATATCGTTAGTTATTTCTCTCTTTCACTCATTTTTTTAGGATAAGCAAAGAAAATCAGCACTGGTTATATTAATGGCTTATCGAATGGAAACAGGAAAAGGAAGTTAAAATATTAAATATCTTTGCAGGTAGAACTGTTATATTTATTGCATCAAATTTAAAATTTTCCAATCAGATGCCTAGCACCCATCATCAATCAAGGCTCAAGCAAAGAAGAAAGAAGGCAAATAAGGACTATGAACAAAGTGAAGTCAAATATAAAGATACTGAGTTGATCACCTTCTTTTCTCGAATGACAGCTCTTGGCTCCCCTTGGATCACCATGTATTTTGTGCCACTAAGATACAAACCAGTTGGAGCAAGTGTTTAGGTTCATTAAAATCATTTATAATGGCATTGATTTCTTCAGGCTTAAACTAAATAAAAGTTCGACATTAAGGAAACGACCATGAGTATTAAAAATCAACAAGCTAAAGTAATTATCAAGCAGAATTAAAGCTAATCCAAAGATCGAATACACCCATATATCAACATAACTAAAAATACATGGCAGATCACAAACAAGAATACCAAATAAATCAGATCGGATAAAAAATAGCAGGTTATAGCAGAAATGGAAAGAGCAGTATTGACCCATGAAAGAATTTACAGATTCTAAAACTTTCCTAAAAAAATATATTTCTGGATCTAATCAAATGTGGAAGTTGAAACACAAAAAAGAACTAAACAGTTTGCTTATGAGTCAGTAGATTGACGACGACCGTCGAGTCGCCGTGGTGATCTCCAGCGGAAAAAGAAGAAAATAAGTAAAGAGTTATGAATCTCTTAAATCTTAAAAATCTGAGAAAATAAAGAAAAGTATTCGAAGCAACTCAATAAGTTTCTAACGGGAAAAATATTTTTGGAATGAGGGAGAGGGCATAGAAAGAGGAGGGAGAAGAGAAGGGAATGGCAGCCAGAGAGTGGAGGGAGAAGGCAGCGAGTTCTAAGGGGGAAGCTCCCCTGTTAGTTGATAAGAAAGTTAGGAAAGTTAAAGTAAAAAGTTGTATTTTTGAAAAGTTAAGTTGTATAATTGGTGTTAAAAATTTAAAAAATTGTATTAATGAAAAAATTATGATAGGTTTGTATTTTTTGTTATTTTTATTTTTTTTCTGTATACTTTTGTAAAAAGCCCTATATTTTAGGTCGTGTCAACTTGGTGGCCTTGCCTTGATTATTTTTAATTTTTTTAATTTTTATTTATTTTTTTAAAAGAGCTATTTGGGTTTTAATTATTAACCTCTGCTCACTTATCCTTTATTGCTATGCAGTTTTATGGGGTACACTTTACTTCTAAGCCTAATTGAGTACAAGATCCTTGTGATGCGTGGAGACCTGGAAAGAGCCAATGATCTTTTACCTTCCATTTCTAAATAACATCATAATAGGTAAGTTCAACATTCCTTGTTGAATAATGCGTAATGGATGTTTACCCTTGTCTTCTGAACAATAGGTAAGGATTCATTGTGATTTTAATTCCAACAGGCCTTTATCGTCATTTTTGTGGTATTATATTTTTTAATGTGATAATATTGGAGAATTGTTATTTATATAAATTAAATTATGGATATTACAATAATAATAATAATAATAATAATAATAATAATAATAATAATAATAATAATAAATTGCAAATAATAATAATAAATAAAATATTACACAAATTGTGATGGTTTTTGCATTATTAGCGACGGTTTTGCGTCGCTAATTTCCTGACATCACAAATGTTTTAGCGATTATAAATAGCGACGATATTGGTCTCTAATATTTTCAAAAAAAAAAATTAACACTGATTTTAGGGATTAATTAGAGACAGATTTTTTACTGTAATGACTAAATTCGTCGCTAAAAATGCCAGCGACGGCTAGATAGCAACAATCAGTAGTCGCTATAGTGAATTAGCGACGGATCACCGTCACTAATTTTCTTTTTTTGTTGTGTATATATATATATATTATAATTTCTTTTGCACTAAACGTAGCAAAGCAAAATAATACTGTGGATTGAAACATGTATGTCCTGGTTTACCTGGTAATTTTTAAAAATTTGTAATATTTATAGTGACGGATCATTCCGTCAAGATTTGTTTTATCAGTGCAAAATTTGCCAACGGAAGTGTGTGTGTGTGTGTGTGTGTGTGTATTGTAATTTCTTTTGCACCAAACGTAACAAAGCAAAATAATACTATGGATTGAAACATGTATGTCCGGGATTATCTAGTAATTTTCAAAATTTGTAAAATTTACAATGACGGATTATTTCGTTGCAAATTTTTTTCTCGAGGCCAAATTTGCCTACAGAAGTATATTTACTGTTGTTAAATTTACCTATGGAACAAATCATTCTGTAGGCAAATTTGGCTACGGAATACAATTTTCGTCGTTAAAAGTTTCGACGAAAAATATAAATCCGTCGGTAAATATGAAAAATGATTACAATTTTTCGGTTTACACCTCTCAATGGAATTAACGACGGAAATATTTCCTACTGAGAAAAGTGCCTACAACCAATTCTCGTATGCCTTTTTTTGTCACTAAATTCCATTGGAATTTTGGTTTTCCTACAGAATTTCACTCAATTCCATTGGGATTTTTCGTCAGGAAAATGAATTTTTCTTGTAGTGTCTTACAAGACCAGTTATGTAGCTATTGACTTAGATAGCTAGCCAATTTTAAAGATACAAGTTTAGTAGTTTTACAAGACCAGGTATGACATATTCTAAGGCATTCCAGTTTGTACAACATGAAGTCCAACATATCTTACAAAGGCTTCTTCCAATATATTTGCAAATTCCCAATTGAAACAGTAATTAGAAGAACATCAAAACTACCAGTATTATATATTAAAAAAGTTTCAAATTTTAAACATTAAGCAGCAAATTAGATTTCATTATCAAATGAATTTGGACCAAAAAATTATGCAAGTAACAAAGTCCCAAGATTCCTGAAGATTTTTATAAGAATACTATACATAGGTTAGCCACTATAATTTCATAAATACGTTGAAATATCCAACAATGGGTTACAAGAAAACAGATTGAGAACATACCTCCAGCCAAGTTCTTTCTTGGCTTTCTCTGTTGAAGTATAGACAGCAGTAGCATCTCCAGGCCTTCTTGGACATAGTTTGATGGGTATTTTTTGAATTTTTTGTTAAACCACATATCAAGTTGTGATCAATTATTGAGAGGTAACAAGAAGCAAAAGAGAAATAACAGTCACCTTACCAGAAGCCTTTTCAAATGCAGCAACCATTTCAAGCACAGAGGTTCCTTTTCCTGTTCCCAAATTGTAGGCTACACAACCTGCATATAAGAGAGATATGCTTGAGAATAAAATCAAAAAGAATGATTCGGTCTGTTCAAGAGCACATGTCTTTGACCAAGGGTTAAAATAAAGAATTGCCTTGTTCAACTGCTTGCTAACTAACATTCAAGTGCACGCATAAACAAAATTACTCACTTATATCCTCAGTTGTGAAAAGCTTTCTAAGAGCCGCAATATGGCCATCTGCTAAGTCCATAACATGGGTGTAGTCCCAGATCTGTGCATTCAAAACTATGTGAATATTTAGAATAGTGTTGTGACAAATATTATATATCCATATAAAGATTACCAGATGGATTTTGCTAAATACATTTAATTTCAAAAAGTACAGGCAATTCCTAGTGTTAATGAATATACTATATTGTGAAAACAAAAACATTCATTGAAACACATACCACAAATGCATCTTCACTGGTATAGTCATGGCCATATACATTGAGTTCTAGCAATCTGCCAACAGCCACTTGTTAGATATATGGCATGAGATTGTTTCGGATACCTTTGGGATCTTCACCAAGTTTGCCACTCTTATGAGCTCCTATAGGATTGAAGTATCTCAGTAAGAGGATTTTCCATTCTGGTTCTGCCTTTGAATATCTCGAGCAATCTCTTTAAGGAAAAGCTATAAAAACAAAATAGAAGAATATTAATATTTAATAGTAAAGGAACTGTACTATTATATGTTAATTGAACTTCACACTTTCACCCTATACTTGGCAAAGAAACACCT
Source organism: Excoecaria agallocha (assembly GCA_037975025.1). Classification (NCBI taxonomy): domain Eukaryota; kingdom Viridiplantae; phylum Streptophyta; class Magnoliopsida; order Malpighiales; family Euphorbiaceae; genus Excoecaria; species Excoecaria agallocha. The sequence continues at coordinate 52,475,455 of CM075806.1, read as the reverse complement.
CAGAAAACAAATATCTCTTCAAAAACAGTAGGACACACCTTAGTCCGGCTATAAGGGTTCATAGCCTGTATATTGAAGTCCTCAAAACATGGAATTTTTTTTGGTTGGCCATATACTATTGCAGATGATGAGAATACAATCTATTTTTGGGCCCCAGGATAAGAAAAGAAAAAAAAAGGGTTAAGAAACTTTCTATCAACAGCGGGGAAGAACATCAAGATATAATATTGAATAAAACACATAAGCAAATTAAAGAGATAATGACTTTCAATAATCAATGCCCAATCATTCAAGATATAATTGAAATACATGAAAAATAATTATAACCATTTTTGAAATTACAAAAGGCTGTAAGGCAAAGCCAAAACTGGTATTAACCCTTTAATCCTAGCATAAAATGGAGGGAAATTTGAATAATATGATTCTCACCTACCAATTATCATATAGACATGGATTAATCAACAATACTAACAATACTGTCAATCTTCTAATCAACAATACCAGCAATACTGTCAATCTTCCAAAATACAATATGAAAACATCCCTTGACAATAAATGAACATTAGTTAATCATACAAGATCACCACAACCAGAAAAATCTTTAAGATTTAAAAAAATTAAAATATAGAAATACCTTTTTTGCAGTTATATTTTGCCATGATCTCATGCAGATTTATAGTGCCAATCAAATTATTGTCAAAATAACGACGTGGGTTTGCAACGCTTTCCCCAATTGCCTTTAGCCTAGCAAAATGAATCACAACATCAAATCTGACATTTTTTCTTAAATATCGGAGCGCGTTTTGTCATATAACAATGATTCAATAATTTGTGAACATTTTTTCCCCATCAGAAAATTAATCTATAGATATAAATCTAATAAGACATTTCGCCATTTCCCATCTCCAAACTAACAACAAATAAATAGTTCAATCAAATGAAAAGCAAAATATAAAATAAAATAAAATAAAATTCTAATTTTAAAATTAAATTCACTACTAAGTTAAAAATCATTAGGATCCATAATCATTAAATTCACTAATTCACTTAGTTCTAGAAAAGAGCTTGTCCAGGTCGTCTTTAGTTCTAAGATCATCCTACCCGCAAACAAACCCAAATAAGAAACGAGAATAATTCAATAAATCTTGATAATAATAACTAGCAAAAAACAATTTCCAGTCACTCAATTAAGCTTCTCAAATCAAAATGAGCCATTTTCTAAAACCCAGAAAACCACTAGCGGCAAGATTAAAAAGAGAGAACCGAGAAGAAATTAAGATCAATAAGGGCAAACATACCAAAACAAATTCAAGTTTCTAAGAAAGCTGAGGGACAGAGGCCGGTGAACTGCTGCTCTGAGGGGGCGAGGCGGCGATATGGCAGGTAGTAGAAAGAAGAGAAAATAAGTTACTAGATTAGGGCAAAAATGAAAGCTTTGTTTGAACTGAAGAGTGAAGGGGGATATGCATTACATATAGGCTTTTAAGACTAAATATAAAACGATGCAGTTTAAGTAGAAATTTGGTCGATTTTTACGGTTTTCTTCTCTAAAAATTGGGTTTTCAATTTATTTCAATTTTCCTACCAAATGAAATTTCCATAGGTAATTTAATGATGAAATCTTATTTCCATCAGCAAATTATCTATGAAAATTTAATTCTGTAGGGAAATTACTGACGAAATGTAAATTTATGCAGGTAAATTTCCTAAGAAATTATATTTTCATAGGTAAATTACAGATGAATTATTTTTTGTCAGTAATTTACTTACAAAAACATGATTTCGTAGGAAATTTACCTATGAAAAAGGATTCCATCGATAAATTACTAATCGAATCAACATTTCATCGGTAAATTTCATGTGCAATTTCAACTGTGAAATATTGGCACCAATTTTGCAATAAAATTTTCAATTTCGTTGCTAATTTCCATCGGTAAAGTTGGACAGAAAAATTTTCCTCCATTATTTACCACAAATTTGTTATTCAATCGTAATATACATTTTTTCTCGACAATTTTCCCTACGGAAAGATTTTCTGTTGGTAATTGCCTACGAAAATTTTTTTTATCGGTATTTAAAAATTTTCTTGTAATGTATAAGCCTATAAGACATCATCTAACTTCAATGCCCGATCCTTCTTTGACGAAGAAACCGTTTTCTCTAAAATCCACTTGAGTTCTCTATTACTTTAACTTGTCCACTAGTTTGAGGTTGATATGGAGTAGCAACCTTTGTGTAACTCTATACTTCTTCAAAATACCATCAATCACATTATTGCAAAAGTGTGAACTTCCATCACTAATAATAGCTCTAGGAGTACCAAACCATGGAAATTTAACCTTCTTAAGCATCTTCCTAACCACCTTGACATCATTAGTGAGAGTAGGCATTGCTTCCACTCATTTTGAAATATAATCGACCATAACTAAGATGTATTTATATCCTAAAGAACTAGGGAAAAGACCAATGAAATCCATTCCCCAAGCGTTAAAGATCTCTACCTCTAGAATACCTTTCAACGACATCTCATTCTTCTTTGAAACATTTCTCCTCCTATGACACCTATCACATGTAAACACAAAGTTCCTAACATCCTTAAATAATGTAGGCCACCAAAAACAAGATTGAAGTACCTTAGAAGCTATCTTGGTAACACCAAAATGACTACCCACATCTATAGAGTGATAATGCTTTAAAACATCTTTAACCTTATCTTAGGGAATAATCTTCTAATCAATCCATCAGCACATCTCTTGTATAGTAAAGGCTTCTCCAAATAATAAAACTTACTATCATGCAAAAACTTCTTCCTTTGATTGTAATCCAAGCCATAAGGTAGAACACTACTTACAAGATAGTTGGCAATATCCACAAATCATAGAACATCTTTACATACTATACTCACAAAGTGCTTACCATGAAAGGTCTCATTAATCGGTACACCATCATCATTCTTCTTCAATCCCTCTTGATGTAATTTTGACAAATAATCCACCATAAGGTTCTCACTTCCTTTCTTATCTCTGATTTCTCAATCAAACTCTTGAAGCATCAAAATCCACCTTAAAAATATAGGCTTTGCATCTTTATTGCCTAAAAGATACTTGAGAGCAGCATGATCTGAATATACAATCACCTTTTACCCCACAAGATATGCTTCAAACTTATCAAATGCATACACAATAGCTAACAACTTCTTCTTCGTTGTGGTGTAGTTAATTTAAGCTTCATCCAATAATTTAGTAGCATAATAAATGACATAGGGCTTACCTTCATTCCTTTCCCTAAAATAGCCCCCATCGCAAAGTTGTTTGCATCACACATGATCTCAAAAGATTATTCCTAATTAAGTGGGTGTAAAATAGGTGCTAAACTAAGAGCCTTCTTTAAAGTCTTAAAGGCTTCAAGACAAGCTTTATCAAACTCAAATTCAACATTTTTAGCAAGCAAATTGCATAATGGCTTAGCTATTTTAGAGAAATCCTTGATAAACCTCCTATAAAAACCTATATGGCTAAGAAAACTTTTGATATCCTTCACACATTTTGGAGGTGAAAAATTGGTAATCACCTTAATCTTTGCTCTATCTACTCTAATTCTCTTGTTTTATATAGAATGCCTAAAAATGATACCTTCTTATGCCATGAAGTGACACTTCTCCCAATTAAGCACTAATCCATGCTCCATGCACCTATCAAGAATTTTGGAAAGATTCTCTAGAAAATGGTTAAATTTAGATCTATAAACACTAAATTCATGCATGACAACTTCAACACATTTATCAATCAAATCACTAAATATTGAAACACATATATCTTTGAAATGTAGCAGAAGCTTTGCATAAACCAAAAGGCATATGCCTAAAAACAAAAGTACCATATGGGCATGTAAATGTAGTTTTAGCTTGGTCTTCGAGGTGAATGGGCATTTGATAAAAACCACTTAGGCCATCTCGGTAATAAAAATAAGAAAAATTAGCTAGCCTCTTTAAGACTTGATCAAGAAAAGGTAAGGAAAATGATATTTCCTAGTTGCTTTGTTTAACTTGCAATAATCAATGCACATATGCCATCTCGTAATAGTCTTAATGGGTATCAAATCATTAGATTCATTCTTAACAACCTTTAAGCCTCCCTTTTTAAGAACAACTTGAATGGAATTCACCCACTTACTATCACTAATAGAGTATATAATCCTATTATCTAGCAACTTAATCACTTATTTCCTCACCACTTCCTTGAAAGTGGGATTTAATCGCCTTCGGCCCTTAATGGAAGGCTTGGCATCATTTTCCAATAAATCCTATGCATGCACATCTTAAGGCTAATCCCCTTCATGTCATTAATGGAATGGCTAATAACATTCTTATGCTTACACAATACAACACATAAAGCATTAATATAATAATTAGACAAAGATGAATTAACAATAAAAGGAAATTTAGAGTTAGAGTCAATAAATAAATATCTTAGATTAGATGGTAATGGCTTGAGCTCTAGCTTTGCCTCCTCGTTTGATGAATTGACCTTTAGGTCATCTTCCTTCCTCAAAGGCTCAAACCTTGAAGGCCTATGAAAAGGAGATAAGGTGGCCTTCAATTGATGCAGATGGCTTTTCTCATTAGCATATGGCTCAATAGGCTCTTGCCTTAAGCAATCATGTATAACCTCATCAATACATTCATCAAAAATGTCAAGAGAATCAACTCTACTTACACTTTCTATAGGTGAAGATCTCATCATGTTAAAAACATCAAATTCAATACTTTTATTGTTTACCTCTAAAGTGATCTTACCTCTTTTTATGTCAATTATGGCACCGATTGTAACCAAAAAAGGTCTCCCAAACAAAATTGGGATCTTAAGGTCTCCTTTTATATCCAAAACAAAAAAATCAATAAGGATAACAAATTTATTGGCCATAGATAAACACATGTTAGTAGGCTTAAATTCACCTAAAACAATATGCTTATAAATGGAATAGGGTATAAGGCTAACACTAGTACCGACATCACAAAGAACTTAGTCAAAGTGAATACCACCAATGACACAAGGAACCGTAAAACAACCAGGGTTCTTAAGCTTTGGTGGAGACTTAGAGTACATAGCTTTAGACTCTTTAACTAAAAACCCAAGCTATAATTCTCTAACTTACTTTTATTGGTAGTGATATCCTTTAGAAACTTACCCTATGTTGGTATATCTCTAATAACATCCAAAAATGGTATGGTAATGGTTATCTTTTTAAGATAATTAAGGAATTTACCAAATTATTTATCTAGACTACGTCTTATAAACCTTTATGGAAAAGGCAAGGTCTTGGGATCCACTTTAGATTTAGCATTTTTATTTGGTTGAGCATCCTTCTTTTTATCTTTGTTAACCTTTACAAAATTATTGTCACCATTATCAACCACATTTTCATTAACTTTACTAGACCTATCCCCTATCTCATCATCACCATTAACCACTTCTTTATCCTTAGTTACTTTATTTTCAACCTCCTTACCACTCCTCAAGGTAATTGCTTGGCAAGTCTCTTTATATACAAATTCGAGTTAGCTAGGAAGCTTTCTCATTTGTTGAGAACTAGAAGAAGCTTTTTCGACAATTTGGGTTTTAAGGATTCTATTATAAGTAGCAACCTGCTCAAGCTTTGAATTGATTTGCTTGAATTTTTCCTTATAGTGTTTATTGATGGTTATTTATTGGTTGATAAATTGCTCCATAAGAGTCTCAAGATTTAATTTGGGTTATGGAGGGTTAAAGGATTACTTCATAGGAAATCCTGATAGGTTTTGTGGTTTAGGTATTGGTTATTTGGGAGGTTGAGTTGAGAAGATGTATTGGACCATGAAAATCCAAGGTGATTCCTCCATTGAAGGTTATAAGAGTTTGAATTTAACATTACCCTTTCGTTAAAACCTCATTGAACATAGTTAGCATCCTCATTAGAACTCATATTACATTGTGCATAGGAATGAGATTCTCCACATAATTCACAAACAAAATTTGAACTTTCTAAAGAATTGACTTAAGATTTACTTACCACTTTGGTGAAAGAATCTACCTTTGCAATCAAAAGATTGATTGTGTCAAGTTTTAAGACTCCCCTTGTAATGACCTCAACACCGGGTCAGTCATAAATAGTAACTTCAAATGGTAAATAGTGTTTCCAAGCTGAAAATTGCACTTTGAAGTGAAAAAATATTTTATTCAACCATCAAAAAATATTGGTCATGGTGAGTCCGGAGTTGAAATTTGAAGTGAAACTAAGGTTAAATAGGCCTCCAAAAGTCAAAAATACGAAAAAGTTAGCGAGTCAATTTTTATTATAGGAAGGTTGGCTTGATTTTGCATGAAGTTTTAAAACTAGCAAACGAATTTTGAAAATTGTCAAAATTTATAAATCTTCCTTAAATTTTATGTAGAATATTTTGGTAATAAAAAGTGAATTTTTCAACGACACCGATAGTTGTTGAATCGGACCAATTTGATTGAATCAGGCCGGTAACAGACTCCGATTAAGCTAAAATTTTGTGTACAATCTATTTTTGGTGTGATAAGAATGATGAAATTAAAATTGAAGTGATTTGGAGTTGAAAAGTGAGAAAAATTAATTAGGGATTTTTAATGGATAATTAATGGGTTTTGGGTTAATGGGTTTGGCCCATTAACTTAGCCCATGAGAGGAGGTATAAAAGGTAAAAAAAATCTATAGAATACCAGAAGTTTCCACCCTTTCCTTCTTCTTCTTCTTGGCCGAATCCTCTATTGGCTCTTTCTCTCTCTAATTTCTTTCATATCACTTAAAATTCACACCAAATTCAAACATAAGAAAGTTAATTCTACCCCTATAGACCATTATTCAGCCCTTTATCCTTTGGTTTGAGGAAGGGAAGCAAGAAAAATCAAAGGTTAAAGGTTTAGGTGTCAAAAGAAGGTAAGAGAAATTCATGATTCTAATTTGGTTTTAAGGTGTCTACTACCAATATAAGGTGCCTAAAGTTCATTTATGTTGTTATTTTGAGCTTTAGAGATAAAAAAAACTAAGGTTACTTATGTTTTAAATTTCGGCCATGGTAGGGATTCAAGAGGAAGATCAACTTTCTATTGCTAAAGGCAAAGGAAAGGAAGTTTAGACAAGCTAAAACAAGAAGAAAAGGTTAGTGACTAATAAATCCTAATATTTTTCTTTATTTTGATTTAATTTCCTTGATGTAACTTAGGGAAAATATTAAGAAAAGGTGTAAAATTGAAATTGACATTAGAATAGTGAAATTAGACCTTGAATAAGCCTATTAGGAAGCTTAAATAAAGTTAAATGCATGTATAAGGTATACTTCCTTTGTTGGCCAAATAGGGTTTTAAAGGGAATTAATGTGTATTTTGTGTATTTAAATGAAATTAAGCCATAAAATGATAATAATGGTGAAACAATATGTTCATGAATTTTTGTGAAATTTATATGAATTATTCGAATATTTTAGAGAAGAGAATTCAGTTATGTTTAAGTGGAAATATTAAGTTAGTAAGAAATAATTCACTAAATGAGTGAAATATGGTGAATTAATGTGAATTAATTTACATTCTATGTAAAAATAAAGGAAAAGTCAATTGATGAATTTTCTGGAATGAAAAGTCATTGAATTTGCTAAGAATAATTGGAAAATAAAATGAAAGTAAGTAAATTTATACCTTTAGAAATAGTCAAGTAGTGAAAATCTAGCTTAAGATATAATTGGTTGGTCATAGGGACATTTATACCGCGGTGCAAGTCATGGCTACTTGCTTTGCTATGGTAGGATCATTGATCTTCCATAGCATCTGTCTGTTCTATTATCTGCTCAATGAGAAATGATCCTTTAGGGTCATTTCTTAGTCTGTATGTGGTCCTGTAGGGTCTACTTCTCATATATTCAGTCCGAGAGTTTCTGTCGGGATTGTACTAGGGGCATAATGAAAAGAATATGTTAAAAGTATGAAAAGTGAGCCAAAGTAAAGTTAAAAGTGAAAAGGACCTAATTGAAAGAAAATAAAATTTTGGGGGTAAAACTGTAATTTTCCCAAAAGTTGCTTTTAATGAGTAAAGATAATTAAGAAATGATTATGAAGAGTAAAATGGTAATTTGCTGTCCAAACAATCCAAAAATGAAGTTTTGTACAACACAGGAACTAAAATATAATTTTGCATGAAAATATTAAAACAATGGTTAATTGATAATTTGTACACCACTTAATAGGTTAGAAAGGAAAAATAAGTCAAATAATGGCAATTTTGCAATTATTAAGCAAAAAGGGAAAAAACTGAAATAAATTGAAAGTTGTTGGACTAAATTGAAAAGTATTCAAGGTTTGGGTACGTATCTGATTTATAAGTTAGCAATAAACATAAAAATATGCTTTAAGGATAAAGTGAATAGTTTTGTGTAATTAGATTTGAAATAAAACTTGTTTAATTTCTACCTTCCATAATTGGTATAAATGGCCCTTGGAAAATGTTATGATTATTAGTCACCATTGGATATGTTTAATGCTTAGCAAGTAGGATTTATTGCATATAGGTACTGAAAAAAGCTTGGAACAATAGCAAGGAGGAACAATTTTGAAAAAAGGTGTGATATAGTTTAGAACTTTTATCCTAGCATATATATATGTGATAAAGATTGCAGTGAAGTAGTGAAGAATTATTTATCAGGATTGTATAATGTTATATGTGTATGTATGAAGTCAGTCATGAGATGGATTTAGTTCAGTATGTATGGATATAGATATATGGAATGCATGTATAGGTTATTTATGAATTGTTGTGCCCCTGAGGGGCTGTGAATTGTTTGAATTTTTAGGTTGGTTAAGCGAATGTTTAAGACGTTATATTGCCAAATTTTTGAAAAATTTGGACAGTTATAGGTCAACGATAACTTGATTTAGGAACTTGTATATTGATTGAGAATTTGTAATTAAGAAGTTAATTGGTAAAAAAAAATCTTTCTGGCGTATAGCTTAAATGAACAGTTATTGGTTTAGTAAGGGTGTTACACCCCTTTCTTTTGCCATTGTTGGTTCATCACCCATATATCCTTGAGATGCAAGTTTCTCAAGCAATGTGATAGCCTTTTTGGCTGTCTTGCCCATCCATTTCCCACTACAGGCTTCATTGACAATGTTTCTATTCTCATTCTTCAGCCCATTGTAAATAAGGAATTATCCAATCCAGCAAGCCATGATGAAGGCATTACCTTTGAAGTTCCTTAAACCTTTATGCCACATATATGGTCTCACTTGCATTTTGCTTAAAGGTTGTGATTTCATTCCTAAACTTGGCAATTTTGTGGGGTAGAAAGTATTTGTAAAGAAATGCTTGCTTTAATTGATTCCATGTTGTGATTGATTCACTAGGCAAACTAGCAAGCCAAAGTTGTGCTTTGTCCTTGATAGAAAATGGAAATAGCTTAAGCCTTATTGCATCATCTGTCACACTATTGATTTTGAAGGTGCATAAACATTGAGAAAAGTCAATATGTGGACATATGGATCCTCTCCTTGTAAACCTTCAAATTGGTTATTTTGCACCATTTGAATAATATTTGGCTTAATTTTGAAGTCATTATTAGCAATTAATGGTGCCATAATTCCTTTGAAACTACCTGATATGTCGGGCATAGCAAAATCACCTAATGTACGTCTATCTTGATCGGCCATGTTAATTGAACTTTGTTCCTCCTCTTCTTGTTGTCTTTTTCCCAGCGCAAAACACTTAAAGTTCTTTCAATTTTAAGATTGAAATAGAAAATATCACTAGCACTATTGCTTCTTCACATAAAGAAAATAAATAAACAAAATAGAAACTTATTTTACTACAATTTTAATACTACTAAAAAAATATAAAACTAAGGCCCAAAACAACATTTCTCTACCCTAAGTTAATAAAACGCTTTATAATGATTCCCTGACAGTGGCACCAAAAATTTGTTACGGTGTAAACTTTATTATCTTAGTCTCCAGGACTTAGATAGAATGAGTAGGGTTTCGAACATAGGGAATCTTAAAGTGGTTTTACATTAACCGAATATATACTTAGGATGGATAGGCAAATGCAATATAATAAAAGTTGATTTGCTAATTTCCTAGAATTAATCAAACTACAGAAAACTAAACTTTACTTCTAGTTAAACTAATACAATGCAATTATGTTATTATAATTACAAGAATGAATTGGCTAAGTAAGAGATTCATCAATTTAATACAAATGCATGCAAATGATTGGAGAATATGGCCTACTTTCTCTAAGTGCAATTCTCATTATCAAATAAGGGTATTTCCATCTAGAGTCCACAAGCACTCTCATGAAATTGTAGAGATAGATGAAAACTATAAAGTTTTATGCCTATTCTTTTACCTCTTAAAGTGAAACCCTTGTCTCCATGTGATTCTTATTCTTTAGGTAAATTCAATTGCTTTTCCACCAAAATGCCCCAATTCTTATTGTGAACAAATTGATTAACAAGTTACATATGCTTATCAAGCATACATAACACATTAAACACCCAATTGGATTTAAATCATTCACGCATTAAATAAGATATGGTTATAAAAAAATCAATTCATACTTGTAATCCTAATTAACAAAACTTAGCCTAAATACATTGTGTTCAAAGCAAACAAAATATAAAGAAGAAGAAATAAAATCAAGCAAATAACTAAAAAGAAAGAGAAGAAAATGGTTGATGACTCCTCAATTCTTCTCTAGAAAAATACTTGGTTGATGAATGACCTCTTTGAATCCTTTCTCTTTCTTAGAGTTTACTTTTTCCTCATAATCTTTTTAAATTGAATTGTTAGTTTTCTCATGCCTAAAATAAGGTTAACTTCATGTATTTATAGGCCTCCAAATGTCCCATTAGTGCCTTTTCGAAAAGGGATGTAAATATGAAAGGGCGCTTGAAGGGTTGTGTTGGTTGGCCATGGTGACGACTCGGCATAGGTGAGTCGGCACGGAGTGCCTCTGTAACAAGTTGACACAATTAGGGATGAGTCGGCATGGTTTATGGCTTGTCACAACTCGGCATAACAAAGCACGATTTAGCACATGAAGGCTCTCTTACGAGTCAGCACACTCTAGAACGAGTCGACATAGCCTTAAATCCTTCCTTTTATTCTCTATCCTTAAATTCTTCAAGCTAAAACTTCCATTTGCACTTCAAAACACTCAATTGAACAAAAAAAAGCCTATAAAAAGAAAGAAAACAAAAAGGTAAAACATAACACAACAAAAAAAAATGACAACAAGTTGGCATTAATCACTCCCTCCATCATTGATTTGACATACCGATGAGCTAATTTTAATCAATTTAAACACTATGATTTGACATGTTGACAAGCTAGTGTCAATGATCCGACATGCTAGCATTAATCACTCCCTCCATTATTGATTCAACACACTGACAAGCTAGCATTAATCAGTTTAAGCACTGCAATTTGACATATTGACAAGTTGGCATCAATCAACTAATCCAACAGTGATTCGACATACTGACAAGCTGGCTTCAATTACTCCTTCTATTATTGATTTGACTTGCCAATAAGTTGGCATCAATCATTGTGATTTACATCTGAAAAGATGGCATTAATTGCTCCATCCATCATTAATTCAATATGCTAACAAGTTGGCATCAATTGATAGCTTTGAATCATGACTATATTTATTAGTGTGTTTAGGAGTTATTTTAGTGTTAATTTAGTTAATTTAGTGTTTAATTTCATAAGTCTTTGATTTATGTGTGTTTAATTGCATTTTGGTTTTTGTAGGTGTTTAGTTGAAGAAAGAAAAAATCACCTTGGTTGAAGTGAAAATCACCTTTATCGAGGTCTTTAAAAGAAGAAAGAAAGTGTGTCAATATAGAAGCAAACACCTTGGTAGAGGTAAAATTCACTTCTACTGAGGAGGACATCAAGAGAATGTAATTTGGTGGAGGAGAAATTCCCCTTTACCTAGGCAAGGCAAATTTTTCCAACTGTGAAAATCACCTCATTAGAGGAGAAATTCCCTTTACCGAGGCAAGTGTTCCAGTAACAATATAATTCTAACTTTCTCTAGTTTAGGAAGTTTAGTGGTGGTTGGTTTGTTCACTCTAGGTTGTTTAAGCAAGTTTAACACTAAAATTAAGGGAGAAATGAGTTTTCTTAAGTTTTTAGATCTAGTTTCAAGATTACAATCAACTTAAGGTTGGAAGCTGCAACTTGTTTTGTTCTGTGAAGACATCAAGAGCAGCTAAAGACTTTATGTGTATTGTAACTTTTTATTTCAGTTTTTTCAATTTTTTTTAAGATACACAGTGAGTAGTTTTTCCTATTTTTGCTGAGGGAAACTTGAACCCTTATTCTTTTATTGTAATGATTTTGATTTGATCTTAATTTCAATACAAGTATGTTATTTCCTAATTCTTGAGCTAATACTTATCTTTGGTTATCTTACGTTGATAATTGATTTATTGAATAGATGATTGATTGTCAATTTAATGTCTAATCAATGATTTGCATGTTTTTAATTTAATTTACTTATGTTGATGCATGATTATGTTATGAAAATTAAGGCAATAATGTGTTGTTCAAGAGTAGAATTAAAACTAAGAAATCTAAATTGAGAATAGGCTGGAATTAAGTTTCTCGAAAAAGGATTTATTGACAGTTTAGGAGTTAATAAACTAGATTGATATGCTAAGTATTAGATTGTTTATAATTTGAGGGTTTAATGCCTAAAATGATATTTTGAAATAGATATATGAGTTTAAATAGGTTTTCTGTAACCACTTGTGTTACTTTTAATTGAGTCATTATAATAGAAGTTAAGGTGGATAGTCCCTTAACAAAAGTATTTTTAATATTGAATTTTATCATCTTTTGCATCTTGTCCTATTTTAGTTTTGCAATTAATTGATTTAGTTTCATTATTTGAATTGTTTAGTTATTGTTTTTTTTTATAACTTAGTTAATTTATAATCACGTTAAAACTTGGGAATTCTTTCTCATATTACTCACTCTAAAATCTAAAATACACAATCTCTAAGGTATGGTATTTAAGGGTCTTAATCTTATTTTCTTGTATTACTTAAATCTTCATCATCAACATTTTCATCATCTTCGTCATCATTATCATTACTTGACCTTTACTCTTTGATCTTGGAATTTGCTTTTTGGGACCATATCAAAATTACCTTTTTCATTTCCATTTCCCTTAGAATGGCTTCCAGTAGTAGCGATCCAATTGGACTAGACACTGAATTTCTTAAGGCATATATGGAGAAGGAACCAGTAGTAAAGCATTTAAAACTTTTTATTTCTCAAGTGAATGGATCCTTACTTCCCTCTTCCTCCATTTAAAACCATTATCCTGTGAGGCTATGCAATTGCTCCAAATCATATCAACCCGAATATATAGAGGTCCATTACTTGTTTTAGGGTCATTCACAATTATCTTAGGATCACCCTTTCTCTTAAGCTGTTCACCCATTTCTTTTACAAATCTGGTTGAGATGGGACACCAAAATACTAATTCATGAGTAAAAATAAGAGGAAGCTTTTTTCACTCCTTTCCTCTATCAAAAGGTTCTAGGATAGATCATACTTTCTGGTTAGTGAGAAGGGCATCTTTAGAGTAAGCTTGAGCATATCGAAGAAGTCAAATAATCTAAAAGATTCAACATCCGACCTTGAGATCTTCAAGATGAATATAGAAAAGCTTATGAAATACATCAAGGATCACGAGGATGATCTAATCAATTTTGAGTCTTTATTGGCTTCTCTAGATAAGCCAAACGTTTCTGAAGCCGAATGTAAGCATGCACTTCATTCTTACATGTTGCATTTCAAATTCTATCATATCTTCATAAAGCATTTACTTTTTCTTATATTCGTGCAACTTTGATGGATACAAAATTTTTCCTAGGAAAGTGGCTAAAAAGGCTAAAAAATCATTGGAGTCAAAGAAGAGAAAAAAATCCACATGAGGGGATGACAGAATCGCTAGACCTGTGAAGGTTTGCCAAGCTCTAGCTCCACAATTTGCTCTTCTAAATAAGCTAGATGAAGTGATGGAGGTGGAGCCTTCTTTTACTATTATCTCCTCTTCGGCTCTCACGAATGTTAAAGTTACTTCATTAGGGCTTGCTTTCCCAAGGGTTGTATCTAAGCAGACTGCATCCAAAGGGCCTTTAGTTGCCATAGCTCCCACTTCAGGAGTCAAGTCTCGTTCCTTGAAGGAGATTCTTCACCAGAAGTTCGGGAAGGGTTCTTTCACTCAGAACGCTCAGGTGTTGGACTTCATCAGTCGCATTCTAATGATAGAGAAGGATCTGGTTGAAATAGGGCTTGTTACTTTGTTCGCTTGGGAGTTGGCTGACATCAAGTTTGAGGCCATAAGGGTGAGTTAAGATAAACTTTTGTTATAGGCTTTTTTTTAGGAGACTTTTAAATTTTATGTGTTTTTTAATAGATCATATAGAGGGACATATGCTTATATACCAAAAATGTAGCATGGAAGCGGTAGCTTACTAAGAAGGCAAGTTCTAAGCAGAAGTTGAGTGAGAAGTTAGAGATGACCTCTAAAGAGTATAAGGAAAAGCTCTAATCTCTTCGTTTAAAATCCTAAACTAAGATTTGAGAGTTGATTGATCAGGTCGGGGAGCTTTAAAAGAAGGTGAGCTCTTTAGAGTCCTCTATTAAAGATCTTTAGAGGAAGGAGAATTACCTCCATCAACTTTACTAGCAAAAGAAGACCAAACAAAAGAATCTTTTAGCCAACCAAGTAGGTCATGTTCAGGGTAATCTCATTAAAAAATTATGTGTGAATGTGATAGGAGATACCTAGTGCAAGACTTTAGCTTCCTTAAGGACCCTAGCTCCCTATTTGATCTTCCTACCGATGAGGAAAAAAAAGAAGAGGAAACCCCAAATGAAAATGTCGGAGGCGGAGAGGATGTAAATATAACAGATTAGGATTTCCTTTTTATTTTCTTCTATTTCTCTTTTTTTTTTTGTAATCAAGACTTTCATATTAATGACATCGACTTCTTGTTTATCCGAGTAATGCATTATTCATTTTCTTCATTATGAATGGAATACTTTGCAGCAATATATAGTATTGCTAAGTGTTTGCCATTCCAAGGAGCCTTTTGATAAGAGTAATACGAGTAGATTCATCAAGTTTTAAGTGCATGTTGATGAGAAATGCGACTTTAACTTGGGATAATAAAGAGTTCAAGACTTGTATGTGTACTTGATCAAGCTAATTGGGACATAAAACTAATTAAAACTGTAAAAAATACATAAATTTGATTAGAATCAAGTTGTTATTAACTCATCAAAGTTACGTAGCACCTTAGTTTAATCTGAGTAAGGACATAACTATGAGTAACTTTGGAAAAATAATAAGACATCAATCACGATATTGGAATTAAATTCATCAATTGGGAAAGCATTAATCGGGAAGATAGAATAAATGTGAGGCATCAGTTATGTGACTGGGATTGAACTCATCAATCAGGAGGACATATATTAGAAAAAAACAGACAGATGTATAGCATCAATTGTGGGGTTAAGATAAAATTCATCGATCGGGGGAATATGTATTAATCAAATACTTAAAAAAGTTACAATAAATGAAAATTACATCAAATGTTTTGAAATAGGAAATTACAACATATACCTTTTAAGCACTTCAACATTTCAAGATCAGAGAATGTTTGACTCATCTATAACTCGCAGTTTGTAAGTGTTTTTGCTTAGAACCTTGGAAATTTCATAAAGTCCTTGCCAGTGTGGCATTATTTTTCCCAATCCAGCATTGCCTAATCCAATGTTTGTTTTCCTCAAAACTAATTCCCCAACATTAAAGGTTCTTTGTTTTACCTTATTGTTGTGGTACTTTGTAACAGCAAAAAATTTGCATCTAACATGCTTGAAATGTTCTAGAGCATGAACAGTAACCCTAAGACAATTTTTGGAATAATCGGAGTTGAATAGAACAGGAAAATTTGAAAGTTTACAAGGGTTAAACATGCTCAGGCCAGAGAAATTTAAGGATGGATGACCTGACAGGCAGTTTGAATTAATACTGGATTATGAAAATATGTATTAAACAGAGTCCGGTGGTACAATTTGAGATGAAGTTGAGCTCAAACGGGCCGTCAAATTAGACAGCGAAGTTTTTACTCGATACTGTAAAAAAGTTCACTAAAATTTTGATCGAAACTTTAAAAATAGAAAATGACTTCTAAAAATCACTAAAATTTTCATATCTACCCTAAATTGTATGTGGATCATTTTACAGTAAAAATAAAATTTTACGGTGACATCGAAAATTAGCTAATCAGACCGATTTGAGTGAATCAGACCAAAAAAGACTCCAATTGAGCTAAAAATTTTTATGAAGACTTAAGTTATTATTTTAAGAATTATGAAATTAATTTTGAGTGAATTTGATCTTGAAAAGAGAGAGAAATAATTTAGAGAGCATTAAATGGGCTTAAAATCAATTTTGGGCTTAAATTAGGTCCAATCAAGGCCAGCCTAAAAATTAAGGTATATAAGGCCAAAATATCAGCATTTTCTAGAGATAAGCCCAGATTTTTGCTTCTCTCTTCATCCCTCTCCAAAATTGAATGTTTATTCTCCCTCTTTCAATAATTTTCTTCATATCTCTTCCAATCTCTCTCTAAAATTAAGCCTCCTACATTAATTTTAGCTTCTCTACAATATTATAGCAATCTCTAACCTTTAATTTGAGCAATAGAAGTGAGAGAAATCAAGGATTGAATTTTACGTTCAAATTAGAGGTAAGTAAAATTAAGAATTTTAATTCAAATTAAAGGCATATATTGATGGATGTAAGGGTGTAGAGTTTATTTTTGATGTTAGAACAATTATTGAAGTATGATTTTTATGGAAATTGTATGGTTATATTGGGCCACCTTTGGAAAAAGGATGGAAATGGTGAAATTTCATGGATTTAAGGGGATGGAAATGGTGCAATTTCATGGATTTAAAGGGATGAAATTGGAGAATTAAGTGAGGAGGATAAGATGTAAGGTATATGAATGCAAACTACACTCTATTTCATTTAATTACTTGAAATTTATTTAAAATCTACATTATATAACTACACAAATTTGAGTAAAAATGCAAAATAATTCAAGATAATATGTTAGAATGATGGAATTTAAATGATTTGAATATAAATTAATGAAGAAAAAAATTTAGAAAGTAGAGATGCAATGTTGGACGAATTGTTTAGTAAGGGATAATATAAGTTAATTAAGTAAATTATGGTATATTTAGTGGGAAAAATATAATATAATGCATGGAGAATGAAATAGAATTGGTTGGAATTAAAAATAATAAATGTACATGATAATGCATAATTATACATAAAGATGTACCTAAAGATGACTTAGGAATTATAAGTTAAATTAGATATGTAATAACATATAAATATATAATATGGCATTAGAAATACATATAGCAAGTAGTAAAAGAAAGAACTACATTGTATGTATAAAAATCTCATCATGACCGAATTATATGTTAAAGGACACTATGAGATGTTTTGATAATTAATAGCATAAATAATATGAAATACCTAAGACAATGTATATAGTTTGCCACGAAATTGAGTAAAGTTAGAAATATCAAGTAGATATAATAATGAACAAGTAAACATAATGATCTAATTAAAGGTAACTTAAGAATTATAATGCAAATGAGACGTGTACTATTATACAGATGGTTAAAATAAGCTTAGAAACATATATGATACATGAATGAAGAAAGAATCATATTGTATGTATGAAAACTTAATGAGACCGAATGGGCTGCCTAATGATATTTAAATAATTTTATCATGTTTAGTTGTTATTTTTTATATATACATTATGATTCCATACATGTTATGGATATATGCTTGGAAAATGATGATGTATAGAATGATACATATTAGGAATACTATAATAAATGAGACAGAAATATAACATAACATATAATCTTTTAGTTGCAGTTAGTATACAGTGGGTGATCCAGGACCTTAGGATATAATAGCTAGCTATAGGACCTATATACCGTAGTGCAATCATACAATAAGTTATTATCAAGGATTGACTACCTTTAGGTAGTCTCCTTTCTCATACAGTATATACATACGACTCTAAGGCCTCACATACAATCAGACAATATATTCAGATAGTTATACAATCCTCATCCCGCATATCTAGCTTAAGAATTTTCACTAGTTATTGTTAGGGGCAAAATGGTAACTATGCAAAAAAAAAGGATTAAATAGTAAATTTTATATAAAAGATATTGTAAATGTAAATAAATAAAAGATGATGTGAAAAATAAAATTAATATCTTAAACAGGGGTAAAATTGTGATTATGCGAAGAAATAAGGATTTAAAATAAACTAGGCACAAAAGAAGTCATAAAGGTGAATAAACAAGAAACAAAGTGAAAACATGATTAATAGATGCAAAAAGAACAAAAATGTAATCACGCGATAAACCAAGGGTCAAATAGTAATTTAGCATCAATAGGATGATTAAAAAGATTAAAATAGTCAAATAAGATCAAAAGGGGTGAAAATGTAAATAAAAAAAGTTTAAGGATCAAAATATAATTTTTCACCATATAGGTAAATATGAGGACCAAAGAGGAAGTTATCCATTTAAGCTAAATTAAAAGTCAAATAATTCAAAATAAGAGTCAAATAAAGTCAAACATGAAGAATAAAAAGTTTAGGGGCCTAATTATAATTTTACATTCAAGTAGAAATTATATAAGATTAAATAAGAAAAGATTGAATATGAAAATAATTAAAGTAAAAGGGACAAATTCGAAATTAAATTAAGTATGAAGAAATAAAAAGTTCAAGGACCAAATTGTAATTTGACATTTAAATAATAATTATGTGAAAATTAATAAGAAAAATAAGTATCAACATAATCCAATAACAAAATTACAGTAATAAAAGAATAAATTGATTTAATTAGCCAGAAGTAAAATAAAAGGGTAAAATAGTAATTTATCCTTACATAAAGGAAATTCGAAAATTAAATTGTAAATTAAAGAGTAAAAATGAAATAAAAGATTCAATAGAGTAAATTAGAGTAAAATGATCAATAAGTAATAAAGTTCAATCAGGAAGAGATCAAAAGGAAAGTTTAGACAAATTTAGTATATGAAGGGTAAAATCGTAAATTAGTAAAAAAATAAGGAGATAAGGATAAAACTGTAATTTGAAAAAAAAAAGTAAAGACAAGGGCCAGAAAGAAAGGAAATGAGATTTTATAGAGAATAATATCAAAGAGAAGAAATAAAGGGTAAAATAATAACTAGAGGAAAAGAGATAACAGAAAGATCAATTGAATTAGAAAAGGGACCTAAATATTAATTTAGGAAATAAAGAACTTAAATATTATACTGAAACAATAAATAAAATTTAAATGTTATGTTGATTGAAATAAGGAACTAACTGAAAATATCACAAAAGATAGAAAAATTTAAGAGTAATTAAGGAATCAAGTACAATAAAGTACCATCTAGTCAACAAGAAAAGAAAATGACAATGATATTGAAATAGAATTATATAAATAATATACTCAATAAGAATTAAATTTATAATTATGATGAGAATAGCATAAAGTTCAAATACAGTGAAATAAATTAAAATAATTAAATTAAGTGACAGTCAAGGACCACCAAGTAATTAAGTAAAAAGGTAAGGGTATAAGAGTAAATTAATGGTAAAACTATAAGTAACTAAAATCATACAGTAAATAGGTCAAAATATAAGAACATGAAGTTAAGAAAGGCTAAATGGCAGTTGAGAAACATTCTCATTTATAAATAGATAGATAGAATAATAACAATAATAAAAATGAAAATAGAAATAAAATAAATATATTTAAATAAAATTTTGTGTAGTTGTATCCACCACTTGGTAACAAAGTTGCTTAGCGCATAGTTGTTGACTGCACGCAGAAACATGTGATGAGGAAGCAATGAAGAAGGAACAAAATGACATGTACATATGTTGCGAATTTGGACACGAAGATTAGACGACTTATGTAATAGGTTTAGATATATGATTGAGAATGTATTGTGTTTGTTATGATTACCAACTAGTAATGAATTTATTCATATTTGCGTATTTTAAACATTGTATGAATGAAATGTTATGCTTGCGTTGCAATGATGAGATGAATGATTTTAGAAGTGTTATGGATGTTAATGTAGTAACGGAGGTAGAGGGTACCTTTTGGTAGTGTTATATGGTTAATTTGCAGGTTTGGACAGCATGGGTTACAAGCCGTCATATTGTCAAAATTGTATTGAGTAAATAGTAACCATGTGATGCCGTTAGTAATATTATTAAGTACATGGAGATTATGAATGAACGTAGGGTATTACATTTAATGTACTTTTAAATCTAATTTCTTTGTTTTATTTCCTTTCTATATAATTTAATGCACTTTTATAATATTATATTTTTTAAATTAATAGTATTGGAGAATTGGTGTGTGTGTGTGTGTGTGTATAATTTTTGGATGTTGTAGTAGCAGCAGAATAACAACAGTAGTAGTAGTAGTAGTAGTAGTAATAATAATAATAATAATAATAATAATAATAATAATAATAATAATAATAATAATAATAATAATAATAATAATAATAATTAAATGGGAACTAATATCAAAAAATTTGTAATATTTTTAAGGACAAGATAGCAACAAGTTAATTGTCGCTAATATTAAAAATGAATATTTTTTTTGTGACTAATGGTGGAGTGTATTTAGCGATGGAATTACTTTTAGTGGCAATTGTAGACTTTGGTTGTGAAATATTCAGCAACTAAGTACGCACGGAAGTTAGTCATGACGTTGCTAAAATTAATTAGCTACGTAGATTGAGCAAATAGCGATGCAAAATGCCACGCAAATTCTGTTTTTTTTAGTGTAATAATGACCTTAAATAATGGTATCTAAATATAGTATAATCTTTTTTTAAGGTATAGTATAATCTTTTTTTAAGGCAAAGTACGTACGTGCGCGCGTGTGTGTGTGTGTGTGTGTGTGTGTGTGTGTATATATGGCGAAGGAAAGACCCCCATTTTATTTAATAGCGCTTGGGGACGATTTGTTCACAGCTGATTGATTTGCGGCATCTTAAAGGGAGTGAAGTGAAAGGTGCAGATGAAGAAGGAGTTGGTCCTCTAATAGGCATTCAGTAACACATACACTAAATGCAATAGATCCCGGAAAAGCGAACTGTCACTACTCTTTTCTTTCTTTGACCCGGAAAAGGCCGTGAGTCAGAATCTCCTTCGTAGGCCCTACAGGGATTGGTTCCGAGGACTTTGGCTACTGATTCAGTATGAATTCACTCTGCTACTAGTTCTAAGCCGAATCTCGTTTTCTTTCAATGGCTGCTAGATGTATAAACAGGAGCCTTTTCTTCCACCTCTCCTCTCCAATCCTCGATCAAACTTGCGTCCTTAATACAGATACAGGGGCAAATTCTGGGGTTTGTACTAGAGTGACGAAAACAAAGCCCAGTTCTTGTCGAATCTCTAAAGATCGGGTGATGACTACGAGACTGGTGCTGGAAGCAGCACAGAGTCCTTCGGGGAACCTTCCTACTCTGGTTGAGGAAATCCCAGTATTTGTTTTGGGAAAGACCTCACTCGCACGTAATATAGTAATATATAAGGCTCTTCTTGAAATACGTGGGCGAATAACCAATCCTATAAGTCTTTCTGGCTAGATCTCCCCCAATAGACTCGTTTTTGTAGGTGTCCCCGAGAATGCCAGTCATAAGCATAAGAAAGCTCGATCGGAGGTGGCTTTCGGGCTTTCCTTTCTTTAGGAACCTATTTCCTCTGCGCAGATGAGCCTCGCCTTTCTATTCTCTTTCAGATTTTACCTTCTTGGTGTCCAAGGCGACTAGCGATAGAGTGGGTCTTCGATACGAGCGAGAAGATGCAGCCAAGTTTGTTACGGATCCCCCAAGGGGCGTGTCTAACTACCTCATAGATAGCATCCACAAGACACTGAATTAGCCTAGAAATGGATGCATCTTATTGCTATCTCTCATGACCTTTTGGTCTCCGGTTTCACTGGAAGGTCACAAACCGCCCTCTACAGTTGAAAATGTGAAAGGGTGCTAAAGCAGGACCCCTTACTATGAAAAATGACTGCTCAATCGAAACTTGAGTCACCTTGGAGTAAGTCAAGCCACATACTCAACAACGTCTCTGTCTGAACTGTGAAATCCCTAAATCGAAACACACTAGAATAACTTCAAACACTGGATCTGCAGATCTACGTGTATTCAAAAATTCTGGTCTTCTTCAATCAGGTTCTCAACCCAATCAGGGAACTTCTAAAGACCAAACGAAAAAATCTCAAACTCTTTCTGGTGGAACCTTCCGAGTTTTTTTTAGAGAAAAATCACGCTGAATTTTTGCGATATTTTGAAACTTCTTCTTTCAAAGCGGCGAAACCTCGAGATACTTTTCACTTGTCTTCTGCGAGTCTGAGACCTTCCTTCTGCGACTACTCGACTTTTGCAAGTCCTTATCTCGACAAAATCTCCTTAAAGTATCCTCTATCTCAGAGTCTATTCTAAAATAAAAAAAAAAGAATCCACCAATAGCCCACACATTGTCAACATCAATGACGGTTTGCTTGAACTTCGGGGCAGAGAAAACTTGCCCGCCCTATAAGATAAGAAAGGTCCAGCGGGCGATCATTCGTATTGGTGACTCTTAGCTTCTCTTCATTTTGAGGATCTAGAGCGTACCTGCACCTCCTATACCATAACATTCCATAGTAACCGGTGCGGTGTGATGCCGCTTCGGAAACTTCCCTATAGAACGCATTCAGTTCGAAGGGAAAGGCTCGGAAGAAAGATTTCGACCGATGACCTCTGGAGTCAACAAACGGTTTAAGGTTTGTTGCGATAGCCTTCCAGGTCGGAGCCCAATCCATCCCTTGATAGAGAGGGATTGAGTTGTTACTAGGGATATAACGGGTCAACAGAGATGGTATAGCTTTTGCCATAGTGGCTGCAGCTAATGCAATCTCAGTGATGGACTTGGGCGGCGAGACTATAGAAGAGAATGTCTCTCTGGTAACCGGTTTAGCTAGTTTAATAATCTTAGCTAGCGTAAATGCGGACAGATAACATCTCACTAAAACATCGGCCCTGGGTCCACCTCTACGTATCACCTTAAGGTGAAACGGTGGAATGATCCGAGGTATCCCCGTCCTGGTGAGGGATATTGGTATCATTGTTAGGATTTACCTCTCGGCCTTTTCCTTAGCAAAGATTCTTCGTCTTGCTAAGAAAGTGTCTTTAGGGACCCTCCAATCCATCTATGAGTCGTCCACGAAGCCGTTTACGGCAATTCATGGATCAGTAGACCTATCCGAAAGGGTTAAGGATCTACTGACGAGGTTGATACCGAAAAACAAGCGAGAAAAAGCCCTTTCTATCTTATATATATATATATATATATTATGATAGATTCTTTTCTATGGGTATTACATAAATATATATTATATCTCAGATAATGTATTTCTTTTACTCTACCCTACCTCAATGAGTTGTCGAGTTGGACCATTCGACAATTTTTTATCATATTTGAACAATTATTTTGAGTGCAGTCTTAGATTACCTTTTTAAACTCTTCCTAGGGTTGTTTTTATGGTTTATGACATCTCTTCTAGCTAGCTACTGCCAAACGGGTGGATTACTTTATCATGTTTTAAAACCATATGCATAAAGTTAGGAATCCCCCAATCAGTCGATCTCTTTGCCTACGTCCTATTTGTCTAATAAGGGGGATGGAATGGTTAACTTCACCTCCTAGCACAATCACAAGCTTTTTGACATGCAAAATGATTCTTTCTATCTCGTATGTAGCAAAATACTTAATAGTTAATGTTTGTAACAAAACAAATAATAAAAGTTTTACATAAATTAAAAGAGTTTATAGAAAAAATTATTTTTCTTTTCCTCTTATATTATTTAAATATAATAATGCATACTAGAGAAATAAAAAATTATGCAAGGCCCTAACATACACTCTAGTCATATTTATACACGTCTCGAGTGCAATAGAAGCTAACACATAGAGATAAGTAATTGAAGTGAAGCAAAGGGGCAAATTGGTAATTAATTTAAATGATGTGGGAGCAAAGACACAAGGAACTTAGAAGAGAAAAGTTAGCCAAAATAAGGTATGGGAGCATTTAATTTTCTTTGCATGTGCTTGCCTATATAAGTTTGGTAGAAATGCTATGTTAATTATGTACATGATGTGGGAGTGTTGTTGTGATGCTTAAACATACTTGAAAGATGAAATATATGAAGTATACCTAAGTTAGAGAATTCTGTTTCAGGATTCACTTAACCTAACAGGATATTTTTGTGTATATGAGTTAGAAAGCTCTAAATGGGATGATTCTAATTGGAGCATAAACTAGAGACATAGAACTAAATTTTGTATGAAGAGGTTAAAACATGATTTTACCCTCAAGACCATCAAAATTTATCTCAACGTGGAGTTATAGCTGCTGCCCTATCATTTAAAGTAGCTTGTGGTATTTTAGGCATATCTTTTGGTGTAAAAATAAAAATGACCTAATTTTTATGGCTATGGAAACAAGAGATATAGTTTAACATTTTTTAGAAGGGCACTTTGCCTAAAAATGTCTGTAACCATATTAAAATTGCATGACAAAATGATCCTAAAAACTAGTAAAAACCTGTAAATTTGGATTTTTGGGCACCCTCACGGCTGGTAGATAAATTTGACCAGTATGAAGAATGTTACTAGACTGGAGTGGCCAATTTGTATGTCCCTTATAGCTAACAGCCATACCTATCCATTGTGATTCTCCCTATTTTGGCCAAAATGCAAGTTTATCTCACCTAAAAGTTATCGAATTGCATCTGAACTTTCTCGAATGTTTATAAAACTTTAAAAACACATGTATAATGTTATAATATGACTAAATATATATATAACACATGATTATATATGAAATATAAGATTAAACCAAGCAAATGCAAAGTGAATTAAGGTGTATAAGTGGTATTTGTGTACATATCAATCTGAACATGTAATTTATGACTATGATCAAATATATTATGATGCATTAAAGCATCAAACATATGAAGTGATTGAGTGAATATATAGCGTGTAAAATTATATTATGGTATGATGTGAATATGTGTATGCAAGGACTACTAGTACGTAATTGATATTTATGTATCATCATTCATTAGGAGAATTTGATTTGTATATATATGAGTGTGTATATTGATATGTGGTCGTAGTGGAGTGTAATGGAAATGATTGAATATATGAATAAAGTGTATATTTAATACATGAGTGATTAGAATGATGAAGTAAAAAGTGAGGGAAGCCTTAATGTTGTGATTTGATACCTATTTGTCTTTAGTGTTGGCACTGTAATGGTTTTTGATCTGATACCTTTTGGTATCTAGTGTTGGCATTGTAATGGTGTCTAGTGATTTGATATCCGTATGGTATTCATTGTTCTTATTGTCCACACTTGTGTTGAGTTAAAGTGATGTGAGCATGTTCGTAGAAATGCTTGTGAATTAAGGAATCATTGATATAGTAAGGAATGTCATTGTTAACCATAACATTTATATATAGCTAAAGTATATTTGAAACTTGAATATGCAATTATGGTAATATAAAAGTAAGTGAAATGGATGTGTATAACGCATATGTTATATGTTAACTAATGAAAAGAATGAGTTGAATGTTTAAAACTACGTGGTTTTGATTCCTGTATTTGGGATATGTAGGAAGTTTGGACTGCATATTCCAAGTTCGAACCAAATCCTAGGAGAATTGATAAGTGCTTAAATGTTAGTGACAACCTAAGGAATGAAAACCTAACATGGAGTCCATAAGTGTTCGTTCCTTAGATATTGTGACGCGCGCTGGGCATCGCTTATGCCTAGTTTAATTCTTAAAGGCTCGCTTTTAGGGTCCAAAATCGAACGAGGTTTATAAATTTCATAAATTAGCCACTTCACAATAAAAAAGAAATTTTGGCCCAATTCTATTACCGATGGTCAACCTACGATGGCATATAAGTGGGTCTAAGAAGTAAGTATCATGGAGTCGCCACTTAACAGAAAGTTGAAAAATGAATCTAACATTTAATGCCCAAACAAAGATGGTATTCGAGACATCAATCTTACTCATATCCCGATTAGATGTTATTTATAAATGAGCTTTTAATATGAATCGGATCCCTTTTTCTCAAATGATGCATTATAAGAGAAATAAATAAACACATCAAGCATTCAATAAAATGATAAAAGTAAATAAAAATAAACTACTTAAATTATTACATAAGCAAATTGTCCAAAGAATATAAAGAAATTATTGTACACAAAATAGAGAACTAATTAGATTGGGAACATTGGTTCTCTTATGTATATTTACAAAAACCTTTTTTCCTGTCATGTGATATTTGGGTTGAAAATAAGGCACCGGTCCATTTTATTATAAAAGCCCAAATTAATTAAGTAAAAATGGTTTTAAGTGATTTTATCTTTTGTCATGCAAAAACCATTTTATTACTAAATTATTACATCCACAAAAAGAAGTACATCCAAATAAAGTAATAAATGAATAAATAAAAGAAATTAAATAAATGGTTAAATAAAAGATGAGTAAATAAATAAACAAGGAGTAAGCCACCCACGGGAAGTCCTCTAAAGGTACTTCGGCCTCAAGATGCAAACTCCCAAATGCAGTATAGTTAATTACTCATAAAACACATACAAGAAAGAAAATGATTAGTTAGTATGTAACAAATAAAAATGAATCATAAATCAAATGAATATTAAAACACAAATTCTGGACTAAAATATTAAACATGAGAACATCTAAAAATGCATGAAACGAAAATAAAATGATGCCTAAATATATAATTAATCATGTAAATAAACTAAATATGAGAACATGCAAAAAATGACATGAAAGGGGTGGGAACCAAGGCCACAACAATGGGCGATGGGATGGAAAGAAGGTCCTACTACATCATATCGATCGCTATGACCAACAGTCATCAGTGAGGCCTTCTTCCCATTTGTCAGGCGATGCACAGACAAAATGATGTAGAAATATGCAGAAACTAACAAATCCTATCTTAAAACCTAAACATGCAAATTTCTACCTCTAAAACATGCCAGATTTAATCTAAAATATTAAAATATATTTATATCATGCTAGATCAAAAATTAATGCAACAACACATAAGTAATCAAGACACGTAAACATGCATCAATGAATGATTAAAACCTAAAATGTGCCATTCTATACATTTAATCATATTCTGTATCTAAACATGGCATCACAAAAATAAATCATGGCATCAGAAACAAATCAAATAGCAATAAAACATGACAAATTCATCTTACATGACAAAAAATAAAATCATGCGTTTATGGCATCCAGTTATAAAGAGAAAGAGGGCCCAGAATATTACCCTTAAAAGGAATAGCTTTTTGTAACTTTGAAGTTGTTCTCCAACTCCTAATTCGAATGCTTTTCACATTTGTAAAGATAAAAAAATGTTTGTGTGCGTTAGAGGAAAATATATGTAAGAGCTTTGATCTTCAAGAACAACAATGATGTTTACTGTCTCAAAAAAGTTGCTCTCTAGAATTCTAAATGTTCTCTTCCATTTCAAATCTAGGTTTTTTGGTTTAAATACCATTAAAGAGTTTTTGTTGGTTTTCAATTCTATTCCCTCTAAATCTGCCCAAGAAATCCGCTGTAAATCCATGAAAAATATTTTCCCAAATCAAAATAGATTTTTGACTAAGTTTAAAACGTGGGAATTCTTAAAGAACCCCTCACAAATGGGCTTCTACGGAAATGACCATAGATAGCCAAAACAAGCCATTTATCGAAAGCCAACCAGTTAAAAAATAACGACAGATGGGTGTCTATCCATGACAGATAGCAGTCTGTAGCAGAAAAGCTAACCTAGAGATGCAAGGTTAAAACTCTTTTTATTCCCTAGAAATGCAAGGTTAAAACTCACAAAACATTTGTGAAAATTATAGACAGAACCTAGATATTGCACCTCCCATTTGAATTATGAAAATTTCCTCTTCATTGGATAACTCCAATCTGGGATAAAATTGAAGATTTTCTTAAAGTGAAGGTCAAGAAGTTTTCCTATAAGATGTAGTTTATAGATATAATATGCATATTATAACATTTAAGATGTAAAATGTATACTAAACTAATAATGTATAGACAAGATTACAAGAATGTAAGACTTATTTTGTTCTAAAATGTTCGTAAAGTAGTGTGGTATGAGAATTTTGGTTCTTGAAAGTTAAGTTTTGATAGCATACATTATAATATGTTGTTGAGCTTACTACATGATAAGTTACAATGTGTGATAACATCCTTAGTCCCTCCTAGGGTATATAGAGATTTAACAAATTATGTGGCTTGTTGGCTCAAAAGGCTACAATATCAATTTTATGAGAATTTTGATAAATAACAAAACCTTATAATCAATTAAGTTTAGGGCTATTTACGTTTGTCTTGTGTAGGTCCAAAATAGCACAGATATCAGGTGTTCTACTAGGAATAGAATAAAGCCAGATGTGTTATACTCTCAAATCAATATTAGACTTGATGCCTTAGAATTATCTTTAAAGATCAAGAAATTTTAGAAATTAATTGTAAAATCATTGTTGAGGATACACACACTCATATAATCATTCATTGCATTAAAATACTTTTCAAAATCATATCTTAACATATTTAATTTATTTCTTTTCAAAAATTAAGTTTTCCATATTTACATATTTGAAAATGGAAAGAAAAATTCTAAAATATTTTCTAGCTGTTGGAATTTGTATAAAGAAACCAAAATAAAATCTTTTCAAGATTAAGGAAATGTTTTTGAAATTAGTTTTCAAACTTAACGGCTAAATTCTTTCAAATTATAAAAATGAAATTGTTTAATTGTTGAAGTATGTGAGTGAAATATTTTTTGTTTTGAACTTTACATTGCTGTAAGTTTTACCTCATCATCATGAGCATTCACAATCACATATCCTTAAATGATTATAGTTTTTAATTTTAATCATATGTAGTAAAGTTTATCAAGTCAAATGTGAATAAAAACTTGGGTAGCTACATATGTAATCGACTTTTGACTCTTGCTCACTAAATAGAGTCATAATAAAAGAGAAAAACTCTTAAGATAGGTTATTTTAAGGAGAGGGTGTAAGCAAAGGTCGAAACTCTATGAATCATGGTGTTAAATTTCTCTATCCCTCTACTCTATTACATTATGTGCTCTATATATTTATAATGTGCTAAATCTGTCTATTATATACCTATCACGTGTTCTATAGAACATGTTATAAAACCAGTTTGTGTTCTACCATAGGATAAATTTGAATTTTTGCAATAATTATTTGAGGAAGTTTTATTTGATTTTCTATCCACCAAAAGTTTCATCCAGACATGTATACTTGATATGGAAAAGGTTAATTAAAATTAACTTAAGTTAAATGCATGAAATGGATTCATCTCATTATTATAGCTTTGCTTGAATATGCTATATCTTCTAATATGTTTTAGTTGTTCATAAAAAGTTGTAATACTCTATTCACTCCCATTTAGAGTATATTTGGGACTCACAATTGGTATCAAAGTAGATATCTTTGTTCACAGGTTTAACCACCTAGAGAAATCCATTCAAATGGTGGCAACAAATTAGTTTGCTATTGCTGAAGGGACTATAAAAATCAAATATTATAAAAAGACCTATGATCAATTAGAAGAATGTTTTTATCATGCTTATATAAAGGCAATATCAAATTTGGAATCAAAACTGAGCAATTAGAACTTAGAAAATGCTGGTCTGATGGTTGTTTTAGATGTACAAACAGAACGCGATACTAAACTAGCAAATCTTAAAGAAACTAGAACTAAATTAGACCAAAATGAAGTAAGTGATTTTGATTCCAATAATCTTGAAAAGTTGAATAATATTTTTAAAGAGCTTTGCATGAACTGTGATAGATTAAAAAAATGAATAATGATATCTTAGCTATCTATCATGCTTTAAAACAAGATCATATAAGTTTGCGAGAATCACAAGATAATTTGAAAAGAAATGTTTAAAAGATGCTACAATATTCTCATGATAAACGTAAAAATTATCAAGAGTTGCATGAAAAATATAATGGCCTTAAAGAGAAATATAAAGCATTAGAAAAAGATTATGATACATTAATGAAAGATCATATTGCATTAAAAATTAATTTTGATCATGTTTTGCATAAAAATCTTGAAGCATGTAACATGTATAACGATATAGCAAGAAAATATATATTGTTGCATGAAGAATATAATGTTATGAATGAAAATAAAAAGATACTAAATAGATAATAAAGTTTATCTATAATGATGTTGCACAACATGTGAAAGGTAAGATGCATAAAAATAAATTGCATTATCACACATATATATTTTCATCCCAAGTTGCTTGCTTTTATGGTAGTAAAAATGGGCATATTTCTAAAAATTCATATCATAAAAACAAAGCAAAGAACCAAGAGGTTGGAAAAAAGACATTTGTTGCAAAAACTAACATCCAAAGACCTAAAATAAATTGGGCACCTAAGAAGAAATAATTATCTTGCAGGTTTGTCTCAAAAGCAACGAGAACAATAAATGTTATTTTGATAGTAGTTGCTGTAATACCTTGAAACTAGTGTTTGACATATTTGGCATGTTGATGAGTACAAAAGATAATCTCGGGGCAATTTTTGGAACAAATAAAGTTGAAAAGAGTTGAGAGATTGGAAAAGTATAAAGGTTAAACGTGCTTGGATCAGAGGAATTCGAGATGGGTGACCTGATAGACAGTCTGATCTAAGAGTAGATTATAAAAGTAAATGTTAAATGGAGTCTAGCGGTATAATTTGAGAAGAAATTGAGGTCAAATAGGCCTCCAAATGAGCAGTTAAAGGAAAATTTCACAATTGTGTGTGGGTTTGACCACGTGTTTGACTGAACATTTGAGTGGATTAGAGACTTCCAATTGCTCCCATATTTCACACACATCTTATAATTAGCATAAAAACGCTCGGAGAACTAAAAAAACAGTAATTTTGATAATTCTAGAATTTTGAATTTCAGACTGGCTGAGCAAGTTGTCGAAACTAGAAGTTTATCAGAACGGCATCGAAATGGGCTGAAATTTTAACCATATGTTCTAGAATACTTTATTACATGCAAAATAAAATTTTAAAGTATTCTAGGAATGGGGAGATTGATTTCGAAAAAGCGGTCAAGAAACCAAAAGGGTTGATCAAGATTTGACTAAGACTTTAAAAATAGCAAATGACCTCTAAAAATCACCAAACTCTTCAGATATAATATAAATGGTATGAATTAGTGTTTTGGAGGTGAAAAATAATTTTTCTGACAAGTTTAGATTTTTAAGTTTTCGATCGGCTGATATTTCCTTAAAAATTGGAACTATACTGAAACAAACTCGGAATGACCTAAAATTTTAACCAAACTCTCTTGCATATTTATGGACATTTAGGGTAAAATTTTAGGATATTCTGATGAGTGAAACACTAGTTTCAGAAAAAGAGTCAAGAAATATAGAGAGGGGCAAATCAAAGTTCGACTGGAAATTTAAAAATAGCAAATGATCTCTAAAAATTACCAAAATTTTCAATCCTATATGAAATTATATGTAGAATATATTGGTATAAAAAATAAAATTTTTGGTGACATCGATATTTTACTTGTCGGACTGTCTTGGGTGAATTGGACTGAAAATAGGCTCTGATTAGGCTAAAAATTTGCATGGAAACCTAATTTATTATTTTAATTGCAATGAAATTGATTAGAAATTAATCTGAATATGAGAATTAAGAGAAATAATTTTGGGCTACAAAATAAGCTAATTAAGAAAATTTGGGCTTGGGCTTGGGCTTGGGTTCACTTGGTTAAATCAAGTCCAACCCATTAATAGAGTTATTTAAGAATGAAAATATCTGAAGAGAACTAGAATTGTCCCCAGATCTCTTCTCCCTTCAAAGTGGTCGAATGATCCTCTCCATTATCTTTTATATTGTTTTTCCCATTCTCTTTCATAATTCTCACCAAATCCAATCTTCCCTAGCAATATTTGGCCCCTATTTTCTTTGGTTAGTAACTCTAAATCTTATTTGAAGTGAAATAAGTGGGAAAAATCAAGAATTAAAGGTTATGTATCAAAATTAAGGGAGGTAGAAGGAAGAAATGGTTTTTAAGGAGGAAATGGAAGGATTGAAGAAGAAAGTGTGGAGAACAAGAATAAAGGTTAGTGGATACATTCTCTATAATTAATTTCATTTGATTAGTGAATTTTCTATTGAAAATATCATTATGTAACTACAAAGGCTTGGGTAATAATAATAAACAACCCAAGACAATCTTATAAATGATAAATTAGAATGTAATAAGCATGAAATTAAAGAGAAATCAACCAGTAGGTGAGAGAATTAACCTTGGCATGCTTGTACATAATAGGGTATGAAATGATAAATTAGTGTTAATTAACAATCCAAGCATCAAATGTGCTATATTAAATTAAGAGAGAATAATTAGAATAATTTTAGCTTGAGTAAATGCATAAACACTATAATTACTAAGAGTATATAATGATGTAACCTTATGTGACCATATACATAATTGAGCAAAATTATGAAATAAATTGATATGATTAAATAAAATGAAGAATTATTATATTATGAGTTCTAATAAATAAAGAAAACAATTTGAGAATGAGAGATCTTCATTAGGGCCAAATTGAGTAACTTAAGTAACCTTGGTGAAATTTAATGTTTAATTGGCTAATTAATGATAATTAAGCAAAATAAAGGATGAAGAATGTGATGAGGTCGATTAGAATGAAAATTGAGAAGGGTACCTAATTATGTAATAATTACATAATGTGAAAAGTTCATGGAATTTAGAAATTTTCATTTGAAAATGGCATGTCCCACTATATTAGGGCTTAAAACGAGTATAAAACTAAATATGACATGAATTTGGAAGATTAAATAATTTGAAAGTGTGACTATGCTATGTGACCGAATGGTGTTGTATGATAAAAGAGATGTTTTTGTTACATTTGTATAATATTAAATACATATATAGGAAAAATTATTAAGTACTAAGGTCATATGAGAATAATTTATGGTATAATGTGATTGATGTAGTGTGATGAGAATAATTAAGATATAAAAATATAATAATCTCTAATACCCTTAGTGTTTAGTAGGTGATCCAAGACTTTAGGATAGTATGGCTATCCATAGAGGTACTTACCCCTGCGATATTCGGTGTACTATATTGCTACCGAACTGTTACTATATCAAGATAGTATGAATACACTATTAGCTGGATCATTATACTGTCATACTAGGGAGTGACATCATACCCTAGTGGTACGTTCGCTCCTACCTACTGGATTTGCTTATCTGCTTATTTGGTTCATGATTTTTCTATTGTCGACAACTAAGGGCAAAATGGTAATTTTGCATGAAAACTGGGTAAAAAGAGTAATTACGGCTTTAACAATGTTAAATAAAATGAAAAATGAGATATATATGTAATTACGTTATTAACTGAGGGTAAAATGGTCAATTGGTGGTAAAATATAATTAAAATAGTCAATTTGATTAAAAAGGGAAAAATCGCAAGGAAGAAAAGTTATAGGGATTAAATTGAAATTTTCCATCTAAAGAAAAATTTTCAACGATTAAAATGTAATTTATGCAATTAAATTAGAATAAAAGTCAAAGAAAGCCAATCGGGTCAAAATGGAGGTCAAACTAGTTAAAATTGAAAAAAGTCATTCCTAAAGTCAAAATTTGGTCAAAATTGGATAAAAGTCAAACTTTAGGGACTTGATTGAATTTTTCACTTAAACTTAAGAATGTTCAAAATTGGTGTAACCCAATTAATCTAACCAATCCAATCTATTTAACCCACATTTTTTTAGAATTACAATGGGTTATTATAACCCATTTTAATATTTTAAAAATATATATGTGGGTTATGATTTATTATATAACCCAACCAATTAACCCATTTTTTCTACCTCTCTTACATTACTTTTTTCAGTGGTAGCTTATATGTATTTTCATATTGCTCATGTCCTTTTTTTATCCACTTATTAATTAGTAATTAGAAATATATTTTTTATTTTTTTATTATTTCATATTTGAATGACTTGTGCCAAAGTATACATGCAAATATAGTTCTTCAAAATTATTTTCTAGCTTATTTGAATGAAATTGGTCATGATTTGGTGCTATTATTATTAATATGTTTAAAAATAAAGCATTGGTATGCTAGGCCATTTACTGTAGAAATAGGACCCTCAGGTCCAAAAATTAAAGTAGGGATGTGCAAAATCAAATCGAAATTGAAAATCGAGTCTAATAGACTTTGATCTATTTAATTCAATTATTTCGATTAATTCGATTTTGAACCGAAATAAAAATAAATTTAATCAATTTGATTTAATTTTTAAAATTAAAAAATCAAAAAAATAGAACCGACCAAAGTTTTTAAACTCAACATTTTGCTTATATTTTCATACAATATTACTCTATTAATAACCAATAGTTACTAGCTATTATGGAATACTAATGATTATTATATAATTAATAACTCTCGAATTTTAACATTTTATGTGCTAATATCACATTTTACATTTTCTCTTTTAATACATTAAATTTATTGCCTGATTTTTTTATTGAAAAATTATTAATTTTATTGATTTTTGTATGTAATTTATATGTAATTTTAAATTTTATGGCATTATAATTTTATATGCATGCGGTATTTAAAAAATATATATAAAAATAAAATTAATGCTTTATATTTAAAATTACATAAATATGAATAATTTATAATTTATATGTTTGCAATATAATATAAAAAAATTAACATAACCTATATAATCCACATAAGCCAACAAAACCAACACAAAAAAATTAATTCATAATCCAGCTAGTTTGGGTTGGGTTCAATCCATTTAAGAATTTAGATGGGTTGGAAGAAAAACCAGTTATAACCTACCCAATCCACATTTGAACACCCCTACTTAAACTGAAAGATTATTGAAATTAAGTAGGAAAAATTAATTATTAAGATAATTAGAAGAAAATGAGATCCAAAAGTAAATTAAATATAAAGAAAATTATAAATTTGATTAAAAAAACATTAACTTGGAAAAATATGTTTATCAAGCTTAAAAAAACAAAGACGAAAATACATGATGGAGCGAGGGCAAAATCGAAATTTTGGCATTGATATGAGAGTTATAGAAATTGAATTAATTAAATAAATCAAGAAGGATAGAATAGTAAATAATAGAAAGTTTATAGGCCAAACCATGAATTGCCACCACGTAGAATAAACACGAGTGCTAAAATGCAAGTTTATCAACTAAGCAGGACTAAAGATGAAAAGAAGGCAGACTGATAAAAAGTTGAGGTTAATTGGGGCAAGACAAGGTAAAGGAAATTCAATTCTAAGCATCTAATTGAAAATTTTTACTTAAATAAAGAGACAAGTGAAAATAAATAGAGGAGAAATGTGCTAAGGAGAAATTAAAAGCTGAAAAGTTAAACGGCCAAAGGAGAGAAAATAAATGGAATCACATATAGTAAATAAAAAGTACAAGAGTTTAATTATAATTTTTTGTTGATTAGAGAATTGTATAGACTTTAGTAATAAAGAAGGGAATGTGGAAAGAATCTAAAGAAAAGAAATAAATTCCATAACTAATTAAATGGAATATGAGAAAAAATAAAATTATGTGTAGTTGTACCCACTACTAAGCAACGATATTGCTTAGCGTGTAGTTTGTTGACTGTGTGTAGGGACATGTAACCGAGGACATGATAAAAGAGGATTGATTTGACATATACTTGAAGAAAGATCGGAATCGTAGGATTTGGCAGTTTATATTTAAAGTAATTGACCTATATGTAATTATTGATGATGTGGTTATTTACAAATTTAGCATTATGAATATTAACATTTCTATATATTTAGAATATTTGCATGTGAAAGATGTGTCATAGACAGATGGAATATCTTGGAAAAATAGATAAATGTAGGGTGTTATAGTTGCTTAAGACACATGACATGAGACAAAAAGAATTTTGTTGTACTCTTTATGATAAATAGGGAGACTGTTAGTTTTCGTGACAAAAATCAAAGTAAAATTATTAGAGTTGTAACCATTAGTACTAACCCATTTATCAAAGACATTTCACTTGTGAAAGGATTGAAATGTAATCTTTTAAGTGTAAGCCAGTTATGTGATAAAAATCGAAAAGTTATCTTTGAAATAATGGATTACAAAGTTGAAGATGTAAATTTAGGTAACATTGTTATAATTGGCTACAAAACTAAAAGTATTTATCAAGTAAGTTTAGATGATAACGGTATTGATAATTCAACTTGCTTAATCTTAAATGATGATTAAAATTGGTTGCGGCATAAAAGGTTAAGTTATACAAGTTTACATGCTATTGAAAAATTATCTAAAAAGGATCTAGTCATTGGTTTACTAAGATTATATTAAATTAAAAAATATATTTGTGAAGCATGTCAACTTAGCAAGCAAACTAAAAGTTCATTCAAATCTAAGAAAGAAATTTCAACTAAAAAAATACTTATACATGTTACATATGGATTTGTTTGGACTTATCTCACCATTTAGACTAATATGAATGAGTTATGTATTTGTGATTATTGATGATTACTCACATTTTACTTGGACCCTTTTTCTTGGACATAAACATAAGATATTTGAGGTTTTCAAAAAGTTTGCCAAAAAAATACAGAATAAATATTGATATCACTTTGTCAAAATTTAAAGTGATAATGGAGGAGAATTTGTGAACAAAAAATTTGAAGAATTTTGCTCAACGGAAGGAATAGAACACAGCTTTTCAGTGCCAAAAACTTTATAGTAGAATGGATTAGTAAAATGAAAAAATAGAACACTACAAAAGATGACAAAAACCATACTGATGAAAATGATATTCCAAAGCATTTTTGGGCTAAAGCTATAAATACATCAATATACATCATCAATTGAGTTTTAATTAAAGCTATTCTAAACAAAACTCCATATGAACTTTAGAAAGAAAGGCAGCGAAACATCAGTTATTTCCATACATTTGGTTGTAAGTACCTTATTTTAAATGATAAAAATAAATTAGAAAAGTTAGCTGCTAAATCTAATTTATGAATTTTTATAAGATATTTACTTAAGAGTAAACTATAAGGATTTTACAATAAAAGAACACACATGATTGAAGAGTTAATTTGTAACGCCTAAAAAACAAAAACTAATAATAATAATAATAATAATAATAATAATAATAATAATAATAATAATAATAATAATAATAATAATAATAATAATAATATCTTGAGTTTCTAGAAGAAACTATTTAGACCACAAAAAAAAGAAAGAAAAGATTTAAAAAGGATGTGTGCGGTTAAAATAAAAAGAAAGAAAGAAATTAAAAAAAAGAAAGAAAGAAATTTTTTAAAAAAGAGGAAGAATCGGGAACAAAATTGGTGTGGTCACAAATTGAAAGAAAAAAAAAGAAAGAAGTGAATAAAGAAAAGAAAAGGGAGAGCAGGAAACGAGAAAAGGGAGAGCGGGGATCGGAGAGGGAAGAGTACCGTCCAGCCAATGTCTTGAATGACGCTGGCGAGGCTCCAATCATCGCCATTGTCCTTCAGTCTCCTGCTAGCATTGTCTTCCTCCCATGGCGTCATTTCCTAAGTTCTTTCCCCCCACTATGGCTCTCCTATTTTTTCATTCTTTTCGGCGATTTTTGACCGCGGATGAGATGGCTGGTGTCACCAATGGGATCCCGAGAGCCAGGCACTTCTCCGACGTCTTTCACTCATCCTCTCTCGTCGGTGGAAGGTAGATCGGAGAGAAGGTTTGACCGGCAGGTTTTGTTAGATCTCGGTCAACTCTAGCGGCCATTGGGGGCATGACCACCTACCGTGGAATCCCCGGGCCTGGATCTTCAAGTGGACGGCTTCGGTGAATTTTTTAGTGAGTCTCCGGCGAAGCTTCAGCAATCGGTCCGGCTAGCTTAAGGATGACAAAATGCAAAAAAATACGGAGATCGATGCTAACAGGTATGTGGATACAAACTATCCTTAATTTCATTTAATTTTGAATTATATGGTGAATTTTTATGTTAGGCAACTATATAAATTTAAGAAATAATAAGAAATAATTTGAGATAGTAATAGAAATTAATGATATAACATGAAATAGATGAGAATAAAAGAAGAAATCAAGTAATTACTTGAAAAGCTAATTGATGCCTAATGATGCCTATGAAAATTTTAAATGAAATATGGTGATTTATTAGGAATTAAGCACAAATATAACATCCTAATGATAAATATATATGATGATGGAATTGAGTTAAAGATAATATATGGGTATGAAATTATATATAAAACATAATAAAATTCATGAGGGTAACAAAAAGATATTTAAATAAATTAAGTGTTAATTATATATATATATATATACTAACATACATGGTGTAGAAACATAAATAGCGTAGAACAAAGCATGAAAAGATTGGTGAGTGTGAAAAATTATATATTGACCGGATTGTATATAAATGTATATGAATTAAAGAACTGATATTAAATAGTATTTGACGTATAAAATATGTTATATTAATTTAGAAGAGTATAATTAAAATAATTTGAGTTAAATAAATTTTATTAATATAATGTGCACTATAGGTATATATATATATATATATATATATATATATATATATATATATATATATATATATATATATATATATATATATAGTAATGAAAATATTGTGTAACTATATATATAAGTGAACAAAAGGGGTAAAATAAATTGATATAAAGTAATAAGTTGGTGAATTAATATAAGATGAACATAAGTAATGTGAGAAAATAAATTAAAAATACTAGACTACATAATGATTGAATTAAACTCCTATAATTAATATAACAGAATAGGTCAACTTATTAAAAGTGTTTAATAATAATTGAGTAATATAGGATACAAGGAAATAATGGCTGAAAAATATATAATGGCCGAAATATATCTATAAGGGGATGTAAAATATATAAATGATGTTTAGTTGAACAATTAATAATAAATAGATAAAATAAAGCATAAGAAATGTAATATTGTTAACTGAGTGAAAACATAATGAGGGAGGACCTTAATTACATTATAATTACATAATGTAAAAAGGTAATGACATTTGGGATTTATTATGTGTAGTTAATTCACCATGAAATGACTATAAACGGCAGAT
The DNA here is from genome assembly GCA_037975025.1 of Excoecaria agallocha. Lineage (NCBI taxonomy): Eukaryota > Viridiplantae > Streptophyta > Magnoliopsida > Malpighiales > Euphorbiaceae > Excoecaria > Excoecaria agallocha. The sequence goes on along the minus strand of CM075806.1, from coordinate 52,435,933 downwards.
AGAAAATTTCGTATGATATGAAATTGGAAAGAGAAACAATTCATAAATGGAGAGAAAAATCTATTGATGCTGAATGATGAACATGAGTAAATTTTATTGTTTATTTACAGTTATCTGATAATGAGCATCTATGTGATGAATGTATGATTGATGAGCTTAATTGAATATGTTGAGAACATGATGTGACTAAAATAGAACGAGGAAAAATAATAATTCATAAGTGTGATAAGAAATGAAAATTTAATAATGCCCTTAGTATCAGTGGGAAATCCAGTTCCTTGGATAGTATGGCTAGCCATAGGAATTTATTCCGTGGGATATCATGATTTTATATGATAGTTGTCATCAGAAATGATTATGATATATGAGATTTGGATAGCCGACTTATTATATGTATCAGTACTGGGGTTTTGGTGTCGCACCTAGTGGTGGGATCCCCCTAGTACACCGTATTTACGTCCCGTTTATCCAATTTGTGGTTGTCCACGACTAGGAGAAAATGGTAAATTTTTTTATGCAATCGGAATAAAAAGTAAATATGATAACTTGGATGCCATAAATGTAATTAAATGATAAATACTGTGAAAAATAATATCAATGAGATAAGTAAGGGCAAAATCATAATTACGTGATAAATAAGGGTAAATTGATCAATTGAAGCAACAATAGTGAATAAAGAAGTTAAAAGAGTGAAATAAGACAAAAGGGACAAAAATGTAATTAGTTAAAAGTTGAGGAATCAAATTGTAAAGTTATCATCTTCGAGAAATTCAAAGAATTAAAAAGATAATCTGTGCATTAGAAATTAAGTAAAAGTCAAATAAAGCCAAATGAGTCAAAATGTAAGTTAATTAGAGAAAATAGTAAATTTGAATATTAATATAGCAATTAAAGAAATTACATTGAATAGACAAGTTAATAAGGATAAAATTGTCAATAGTAAAAAAATCTTAAGGACCAAAATGTAATTCGTCATCATAAGAGAAATTTTATGATCTAAATTGCAAATTATGCATTTAATTTAAATTAAAGACCAAAGGAAGTTAATCCAGTCAAAATTGGTTAAGGAAAAATTAATTTCGGGAAATTGAGAAATTAACTAGAAAGAATAAATGATAAAAAGGTTTAAAGTAAATTATGAGTATAGTAAGAATAGATCATGGAAGGAAATTGCAGAATTTAATTAAATAAAATATGAAGAAATAAAGGGAAGAGATAAAGGATTGATTATTAAACTGTAAATTGATATCAAAAGAGAGAATTAAGCTTAGACAAGAAAAGGTAAAGAGAGGATTTGAATGAATTTTTATAAATAATGAACGAAATCATAATATGGTCAAAGGAAGAACAAAAATAAATAAATAAATAAAAAATAAAATTGTGGAATGGGCCAAAGAATGGAATTAAGGAACAAATTGAAAGAAAATAATAGTTCCATGGCGAGAAATATTCAAAGAGAAATGAAGGATAAATTGATAGTTTTGAAAAAATAATTAACGAAATATTGATTTAGCTAAACAGAAAAATTGAAATTGTAAGTCGAACAAAAATAAGTACCTAATCGAAAATATAAGAGGAAAAGAGAAACTAATAGGAAAATAGGGTATGACAAAGTATGAATTAGCGAATGAGAAAAAGAAGATTAAAAAGAAAATAGAAATGGAATATTACAACTAATGAACTCTGACTAGTGAAAGTTTACTATATAAATTATAGTGAACCAAAATATAAATTTCAAATAAAATAACAAAAGAAGGATAATTTAAATGAAGAGACAAGCAAGGATCGGTAAATAATAATGAAAATTACAGGGGCATAAGCATCATTGAAATAAAACTGTGATAACAAATTGAAATAAAATTTAATCGAATGAAATTTTGAGTAGTTGTATCCACCACTAAGCACATAGTTGATAGCGTGCGGTTGTTGGCTATGCGCAGGAACTGTAGATTTCAGGATATGAAGAAGAAATTTTGAATGGCATGTATATAATGATATTGGGATCGCATAAACTGGGGTAGAACAATTTTATAATTAATGTCTAATATATATTTTTTTTATTTAAAGTTATTATTGTAGTAGTCAATGATTTTGGATTAATAGATGTATGTGTATCTCTGTATAATGTATGGATATATGGATGAGAGTAGGGTATTACATTTAATGGTATCAGAGCTCGGTTTAGGCGATCCTAAGATCGGAGTGAGTATGTAAGCGAAGAAATTATTACAAGTAACTTATGTACATGCCATATGGAATGAGTGAATTTGAAAGGGGCAAGTTTGTTGTTATCAGTTTCCTCATATAATTTGAGTATAAATAAGTAAGTTGGTGATTGAGGACCATAATTAGACTCTTAGTTACCTCAATAGTTATAAGATAATGCTTTTGGGTGATTCCGTTAACCCAGCTAGTATACACTGCCACTAATGTTATGCATTAGTCATCCATGTGTACATTTGTGTTTCTGTCCATGCATAGACATACGATATACATACATACAATTCAGTCATGTGGCCACATGCTTCATAGTATACATGTACATTTGTTATTGCATAGTTATACAGTTACATGCCTTGTATTCAATTTTGTTAGTGGCAGTTTTGTTATACTAGTAAGGGGTTATAGCTGAAACCCAGCATATATTTCGTCAGTTACGATGAATAAAGGCCTCATTGAGATAAAAGAGATGCTTGATTTATATTAGTTATTTAATCACTCAAGAATAGACAATAAATATGGGTCTTTAGGTGCCTATGTATAGAAATCAAATATCAGAGTTGAACAATGAAAATCAGAATAACTAAGAGTTTAGAGCAGTGATGTGGTTAAGTGATAAAGGGGTTAAAAAGGAGTAATAGAAGATCAATTATCATGAGACAAAATGTAACACTCTTATTGTAACAGTCTTATCGGACAGGCAATTGGTCGGAAATTTTTTTTTTATCCTTTAACTTAATCATCATCATGCATATATAACTTTCATTAATCCTCAACCGATAACTGTCCGGAATTTACTATGCATTTAATAAAATTTTGGCAATATAACGACTATATTCTTAATTAGCCCCCTGAAAAGCAAACAATTACACAACCTCTCAGAGGCACAACAGTTTAAATCCAATCATATAACAAATCCACAGATATTATCAAGCAACACATGCATACCATCCATTCTCTGCAATTTCTCATCCACATACCACTATATACAATACAAAGTACGATTATCGATACAATATCGTTCTCATAAAACAAAAAATAATGGGTATATATACATGCCACAAAATATTCTTTCTAGCTCTTCAGCTTCAATTCCTCCTATGTACCCATGCTCCAAACTATCTGTACCTGCACGCAATCAATCTTATGTACTGAGCATTAAACATGCCAAATGGTGACTAAAAATCATAATATGTCCCTAAAATATATATATCTTTAATAATTTTGATTTAAGTTATTTATTATCGATTTTTCTTATTTAAAAACAATATTTATTTTATTAGCAACTAACTTTCCATTTAATTTATAAACTTTCTTATATTCTCAATTTAGTCCTTAAACTTCTCTTTTATTTAAAAAATGCCATTTTATACTATTAATTACTAGTTTGCCCTTTTATTCCTTATTTTCTTATTTTACTTTATTAATTAGCTTATAAATTACTGAATAATCCTTATTTTAACATTTTTCATGTAAAATTTTATTTTAATCCTTTAACTTTGTAAGGTTGACTTTTTACCCAATTAATTGATCAAATGACCATTTTACCCTTATTACTTATTTCCTTTTTCACTTTTACTTATTAATTTCATCTTTTGGGAAAATTACTGTTTTATCCCTAAACTTTTAACCCCTTTTCATTTTAGTCCTTTTTCATATTAAACTTTCGTTTTAGCTTTTCTTTTTACACTTTTAACATTTTCTTATCAATATGCCCTTAGTACAGACCCAATAGAAAACTCTCAGACCGGATATGAGAGACATGGACCCCACAGGGCCACAACAGAATGAGAAATGACCTCCAAGAATCATCCCTCATATAACATATGAACATATGACAGTACGTATGATATATATACTATGGTGATCAATGATCCAACCATAGTAAAGCAAGTCGCCATGACTTGCACCGCGGTATATGTATCTCTATGGCCAGCCAATTATATCCTGAACTAGATTTTACTGTCTGACTCTTTCTAAGGGCACAATTTTCTTAATTTTTCCTTTATTAATTAATCTTTCATCATTTTCCTTACTTTTCATTTCTTATCAATACAGTATCAGTGCCTTATAATTACAGTTAGTCTTCTTTACACAATTTGTGAATCATTTCACAGTAGTTCACCATTTAATCTATAGATTATGCCATAATTCATTCAAATGTCACATTTTTCAACTAATACCTAATTAACATTTATTCCGAAAATATTCATTTAATTTCCATAAATTTTATAAAAATTCATAACTATTTATTTACATTAATATTAACATTAGAAAGCTTAAAATCACTAAAATCACCCAAATTTACGTTAGTTTCTTAGGAATCATCATTTGGTCTACACTACAACTCCATCATACAATTTCCTTTAACTTCATTTAAGGTTTCTAATAAGCATATATAACTCTTAAATGAATGAATATAGCATTACTTTCAATTATACCTCAATATATGCAATTTTTCATAAGAAACCTAAAGGAAATTCACTTAATTAATAGGAAAATAAAAGGATTAATTAGTCACACACCTTTTTCTATTGATTAGCCTTGCCTAGACTTCTTTTCCTTTTCCTTTGGCTTGAGAAATTTGCTCCTCTTCTTGGATTCCTTCTCAAACCGAAATTCCCATCAAAGTAAACTCAATTATTTTGGCCTCAAATGCTAAAATTAACAGTAAAAATGAACTCTAGGCACCCAAAACTAGTAGTAGGCACCTAAAAACAAATTAAAATCAATTAATTCACTTACCTAACTTTGACACCTAAATTTTAATCCTTGATTTCTCTTGATTCTCTTCCTTGAATCAAAGATTAGAGCTTGCTAGGGTACTCTAGAGAGGCTGAAATTAATTTCTTAGGCTTTGATTTGGTGAGAATTGAGAGAAAATTGGAAGAAAAAAGTGAAGAAAATGGATGTGAAGTGTTTGGCCACCAAAGAGCTGAAGGAGAACGATTTGTTGCTGGAGCATTCTGGAGTTTCTGGCATTTTATAGGTCTTTTTAATGGGCTTGGGCTATCTTTTAAGTGGGCTTGAACAATTTAATTGTTTAGGCCCACCAATTTTCCGATAAATAGCCTTAATTAATTTCTCCCACTTTCCAACTTCAATTCTCTTCAAATTTAATTCCATTATTCATATCACATTAAAAATATACTATTCTTAAAATTTCATCCCAATTGGAGTTCGTTTTGGGTCCAATTCAAAAATATCGGTGTTATCGAATAATTTACTTTTTGCTATCAAAATATTCTACATATTATTTTAGGCACATATGTAATTTTTTATAATTTTTAGACTTCATTAGATATTTTTAATAGCCAAAACTACCAAAAATTCAATTAAAAACCCTAAACCCTAATTTTCTCGATTTTCATTCTTTTGGCTTTCGGAGGCCTATTTAACCTCAAATTCACTTCAAATTTCAACCTCGGACTACCCGTGACTAGTACTTTTCAATGGTCCAATAAAGTATTTTCACTTTCGGGTGTCATTTTCAGTCCAGAGATACTATTCACTATCGAAAAGTACTATTCATGATCAGTCCGACGTTGAGGCCATTACAATTCTCCCCTACTTAAAATAAATTTCATCCTCGAAATTTACCTGACTCGAAAAGTAGAGGATATTGTTGTCTCATGGTCGCTTCTGGTTCCCAAGTAGCTTCCTCCACATTGTGATGGCGCCATAGGACCTTCACTAATGGGACCTGCTTGTTTCTCAGCTGTTTAATTTCCCTAGCCAGGATCTTTACCGGCCTTTCTTCATAAGTCATATCAGGCTGTACTTGAATATTTGATAGTGTAATGACATGGCTAGGGTCAAACTTGTACCTTCGGAGCATAGATACATGGAACGCATCGTGGATCTTTTTTAAATCTGAAGGTAGCTTCAATCGATAAGCTACTGGACCCACTCGCTGAAGTATCTCATAGGGGCCAATAAATCTTGGACTTAATTTTCCTTTCTTGCCAAATCTCAAGATTTTCTTCCATGGAGATACTTTTAGAAAAACTTTCTCTCCAACCTGAAACTCAATGTCTTTCCTCTTCAGATCTGCATAAGATTTTTGTCGATCCATGTCTTCTTTTAATCTACCTTTGATAATCCTCACTTTCTCTTCTGAATCACAAATCAAATCAGATCCAATCAATTTCTTTTCATTTAACTCAATCCAACAAAAAGGAGTTCTGCATTTTCTTCCATATAAAGCCTCAAAATGAGCCATCTTTATACTGGATTGATAGCTGTTGCTGTAAGAAAATTCTGTCAAAGGCAAATACTTTTCCCAACTGCTACCAAACTCTAGTACACAGCACCACAACATGTCTTCCAGAACCTGAATCACCTGTTCTGACTGACCATTTATTTGGGATGAAATGTTGTGCTAAAATGAAGTCTTGTACCTAAAGCTTCTTGTAAACTTTTCCAAAAATGAGAGGTAAAACTAGGATCCCTATCTAAAATAATGGATGATGGTACTCCGTGAAGTCTTACTATCTCATTAATATAGATTTCTGCCAATCTGGTCAAAGAATAATCCATCCAAACTGGCAAGAAATAAGTAGATTTGGTGAGTTGATCAACAATCACCCATATAGCATCATGCTTATTCTGAGTGACAGGTAATCCTATGACAAAATCCATAATAACCCTATCCCATTTCCACTCTGGTATCAAGATAGGATGAAGTAATCCAGAAGGGACCTGGTGCTCAACCTTTACTTGCTGACATATCAAGCATTTACTTACAAATTCTGTCACATTTCGTTTTATTCCTGGCCACCAGTAATAAGATTTCAAATCCTGGTACATCTTGTTACTTCCAGGATGCATAGCATAACTACTATGGTGTGCCTCTGTAAGGATGTCCTTATTCAGTTTTTCTTGATCTGGAACACAGAGTCTTTTCTTGTAGCAAAGGCTTCCATCTTCATTTAGATAATAGTCTCCTTCATTGCCATCTTTTACGTTACTCATAATAGCTTTCAGCCGATTATCCCCTTTCTGAGCCATTTTCACTTGATATACAAAGTCAGGTTTCAACTGCATTTCAGCCAGTAAAGCTCCATCTGATGCCAGACTCAAGCTAATATTCAAAGCTCGAAGAGCTGCAAACACTACTATTAATCAATTACACATATCACTTACTTATATCAATTCATTTGAAACCATTTACATTACCTGTAATGAATTTTCTACTAAGTGCATCAGCCACCACATTAGCCTTTCCTGGATGGTAGTCGATAAAACAATCAGTCTTTTATCAACTCCAACCAGCGCCTCTGCCTGAGGTTAAGCTCTCTCTGAGTAAGCAAATACTTCAGACTCTTGTGATCAGTATAAATATAACATTTTGCTCCATACAGATAGTGCTTCCATATCTTCAATGTAAAAACTATAGCTACTAGCTCTAAGTCATGAGTAGGATAATTCTTTTCATGAGTCTTGAGCTGTCGAGAGGCATAAGCAATCACCCTGCCTTCCTACATCAAAACACAGCCTAGTCCATTCCTGGAAGCATCACTGTAGATCACAAAATCCTTACCCGGCTCAGGTTGAGTGAGGATAGGAGCTTCAGTCAACATACTTTTAAGTTTCTCAAATCATTCTTGACATCTGTCCGTCCACATAAACTTGGCGTTCTTCTGTAATAGTCAAGTTAGTGGAACTGTAATGGTGGAGAAACCCTTTATAAACTTTTTGGAATATCCAGCTAACCCCAGAAAGCTTCTCACTTCGGTCACATTTGTCGGTGGCTTCCACTGAAGAATTGCTTCAATCTTTGATGGGTCCACCTTAATACCTCCTGCAGAAATCACATGGCCTAAGAAGGATATTTCATTCAACCAGAAGTCACATTTACTGAACTTGGCATACAACTGCTTCTCTCTCAAAGTCTGTAGGACAATTCACAGATGTTTATCATGTTCCTCTGGTGTCTTAGAATATACCAGAATGTCATCGATGAAGACCACTACAAACTGGTCCAGATAAGGATGAAAAACTCTATTCATCAGATCCATAAAGGCAGCCGGTGCATTTGTAAGTCCAAAAGGCATGGCCAGAAACTCATAATGACCATACCGAGTACGGAAAGCAGTTTTAGGCACATCTGAAGCTTTTACTCCCATCTAATAATAGCCTGATCTCAAGTCAATCTTTGAAAATACACCCGCTCCTTTCAACTGGTCAAATAAGTCTTCAATGCAAGGAAGGGGGTATTTGTTCTTTATGGTGACTTTATTCAGCTATCTGTAGTCGATGCATAGCCTGAGCATCCCATTCTTCTTTTTAAAAAAATAGAACTGGTGCTCCCCAAGGAGAAACATTGGGTCTGATAAATTCCTTATCAAGCAATTCCTGTAACTGAATCTTCAATTCCTTTAACTCTGCACACAAAAAACACTCACTCACTGCACACACTTAACTCTTCACACAACAAACACTCACTCACTGCACACACTTATGATTTCAGATTGAATCACTTGCACAGTATCAGTTGTTTTAAGTCTTTATTAAAGTCTGGATTATTTTACTCATAAGTTTTGCTACAAGTATCCGTTTACTTATTATAATATGTTTCTGAAAAGCTCATTTCAAGATGGACATTTGTATTAAGGTAAAACCCTCCATACCAGTTAGTTTTAGGCCCTAAAAATGAAGTTTAAGCATTCAAATTTCACTTTGAAGTTTAAGGGGCAATTTTTCACTAGTTTTTAATTTGCTCAATACTTCACTTTCATTGCTTAGATTGAGTTGTATGATTTGTGAGTTTCTACTTTTTCTACTTTGCTGAGGACATGAAGATTTTAAAAAGGGGGATAGAGCTCAACTTAGCTAGATTTTGAAGATCATATTAAGGGAGTTTTCTTATCTTACTTATTCTTATTCATGAATTGTTTTAGCTAGTTTGTCTAGTAGTCTTATTTTTGTTTAAGTTTGCATGTGTTTTTCATTTTATTTTTTCATATTAGTTGAGTAGTTTAGTTCACATATCATGTATTGTACATTTAGCTTAATTTGCCCTAATTGTATTCTAAAAAATTGAACATGTTAAACTTGAATTTAGAATGTGCAGTGTTTAAAATCTTTGTTAGGCATTAAGACAAGCATGTTGTTTAATAAAATTTTAGCTAGTTTAGCATTCAACTTGATTTATATTTGATAGTTTCCAATCTTTGAGCACAAAAGACCAGTTTTTAAATAAAAAAATAATGCATTGAAATAGTTGAGTAAGAAATTTTAGAACACTAGAACCTTCCTTATCACCCTTCAAAGCATAACAGCAACTCAAATAACTTGGAAAGTGATCTAGGCAATATTTTTCGTGTTAAGCTTTATTATGACTGCTTTCCTACCTTTTAAATACATTTGACCCTTGTTAAGCCATTTTGAACCTAATAAGGCATGCTTAGTGGGTGCCATATTTATTTTTCTTGTTACACTCATCTTTTTACCATTTAGCCTAAATAGCCTTTATCTTTTCTTCTAGAATTGACCACTTTAGGATTGGATAGATTAACTTTTGTTAGGAAATTGAAAAGTGTAAAAGAAGTTTGTGAGAAGTTTATGGCAAAGAGTATGGATGAAGTCAAGATATTAGTGAAAATTTTCCTTCTATTACCCATGTTATTATTAATTTCTGATAATGAAGCTAGCACATGAAAAAAAAAGAAAGAAAGAAAATGAAAAAAAAAATAAAGCTAGCATGTATGGAAGTATCTTAAGTGTGGGATATTTACAAGGAAAAGCAATTGTGATTTCTAAAAGGGATGAATTGTGAAATTGAGAGGAGTTTTATTAATCTTTTCTTTCAAAAGTGTTTGATTTGTAAGGGAATGAGTAAGCAAGTATGAAAAAAAAAGTTATATGCTTAGAAGTTTGAAATTTTAGGAATTTGGTCTATCTTATCATAAAGCAGTTATTCTTCTTGATTATCTTTTATCCATTCTTTATTAACCAATACCCAAATCCTGTTACAACCTTTAAAGACCTATGTGATTCTAAATTTGCTTTTGAGTTATTTAGCGGAGATGACCTTTGGGTTCCGGTATTAAAGGAGAGGCCTATGGTGTTTCTAGAGTTTTAAGTGCGAAACCACTTACACACTTAGGTGTGCATAAATTCTAAAGCTTGATTATGAAATGCATTGGGGTTTTAATTTTTGAAAGTGTTTAAAATAATTTGATCTTACACACACACATTTGGAAACTAGCTTATATCTTCTTGATTGAATCTATTTTAGTTAGAATTTTGTTAAGTGCTCTTGTTAATTGCTAAGCTTGATTTTGAAATGCATAATTCTTATTTAAAGTTTGATTATTTTGAGAAGTTGGTTTATTTAAATTTGCTTGGGGACAAGCAAAGGCTAAGTGTGGGGTATTTGATAAGTGTAATTTATATTATATTTTTACAATGTTTTTAGTATGTCTAGTGAGTTAATTTAGTAGTAATTAGGTTAAATTAGTGTTTCATTTGTTAAGTTGCAATTTAAGGTCTTAATTGAGTTTATTGGTGTTTGTAGGTGTAAAATTGAAGGACTAAAAGGAGAATTTCACAAGTTAAGGAACAAAGAAGAAGAAAAACACCGACATTTAGTCCAGGAGAGGTCTATTCGGTGGAATCACTTCTTGATTATACCGAATGACCCTTTTAAAGTAAAGAAAAAAGACCATTCGATGGAATTAAAATGTGATTCTACTGAATGGAATTCTTTGAAGGGTAATTGCTGGCTATTCGGTGGAATTGGCTTAACCACTCTCCCGAATGAGTTGTTAATTGAAGTTTTAGATGTTTTGATTCGGTGGTTTCAAGTTCTATTCTACCGTTTCAAGAGGGTTATCTTAAATTAGAAGTTTTTCTTCATTGAAATAAGAAGTCTTCTGCTACTTGGATTAGGAAGTTTTAAGGCACATAATTTCTTCTTATGGCAGCTTAATTCAACTATAAAAGGGTACCAAGACACAAAAGAAAGGGGAGTTAATGAGATGAAGAGAGCAAGCCTCTTTACTATTGTCGTTTCTTTAGTTTTAATTTTAATTTTCTTTAGTTAAATTTTGTATAATAGTTTAGCTCTGTTTTTCTATTTTTATTAGTTTGCAATTATCTTTATTTTAATTGTTCGTTTATTTTCATCATGTTTGGTAAGTAATTTTCTTCTCTTTTGCTAAGGGAAACTTAAACTCTCAGTTTTTTATTGTAATGACTTAGTTGTGCTTTAATTCAATGCAAGTTTGATTATTTCTTAGTTTTGAGTGGATTCTTATCTTTGATCATGTTAAGATTGGTTATTACTTTATTGGTTCAATAACTAAGAATTGATTTAAGCATAATGTATGATTTTCATGTTCTTAGATTAATTCTTTAGTGACAATGCATAATTATTTCTGATTTTGAGGTAATTGTGTATTAGTAATATCGGTTAATACTGAGAGAGGAGGAACTAAGAATAAATTGAATTTGTACTTACTTGAAAAAGAGTTTAATGAATGTTTAAGAAGTTAAAACTAGATTTTTATGCTAAGTGTTAAATTGTTCTTAAACAGAGAATTTGATAGTTAAGAAAGATATTCTTGATTCAAGATATCAGGCTTTATTTATCTAATTTTTCTATAATCACTTGTATTACTTTTATTATTGAGTCATTGCAATGAAAGTTGAGATGGATATTTCCTTTAGCAAGAGTATTTCAGTTATTGCTTTGTGTTTAATTCATGTTTGTCTAATTTTAGTTTTTGTTTTAGTTAATTATTTACTTAGTTCTTAAATCGAAAGCATTGGGAAATAATCTCGGATTTATTCAATTCACTTATAGATATTATCCTTAGCAATCCATGTTCCTTTAGGTATGATATTTAGGGTCTTAATCTATATTTTCCTATATTACTAGCCAATCTAGTATATTTGTTAGACACTGGTCACATATCATACTTGTGCAAATTTATGTGGATGATATTGTATTTGAAGCTACTAACATCTATATGTACAAGAAATTTAGAAAATTTAAAGAAAGAATAATTTGAGAGGAGTATGATGGAAGAATTAACCTTCTTTTTAGGAGTACAAATAAATCAAAACAAGGATGAATTTTTTTTTTCAATCAAGTTGAAGAAATTTAAAATGATGGATGCTAAGCCTATTAACACACCCATGAGTCCATCAATCAAACTTGATCTTGATGAGAAAGGTAAAAGTATGGATTGAAAACTCTATAGGAGAATGATAGGTTTGCTGCTCTACTTGATAGCAAGTTGACTTGACATACACTTTAGTGTTTGTCTTTGTACTCAATTTCAGTAAATTCCAAAGGAACCTAACCTATTAGCGATTAAGTGTATCCTAAAATATTTATTGGAAATTCAAGATATAGGTTTGTGGTACTTTAAAGATTCAAGCTTTGATCTTTTTGGCTTTTCAGATGCTGACTATGCAAGTTATAAAATTGAAAGAAAAAAATACATCTAAAACTTGTCAACTATTAGGCTAATCACTCGTTACTTGGTCTAGTAGGAAACAATATTTTGTTACTTTTATCAACTGCTGAAGAAAAATACATAACTACTAAAGTTGTACATCAATTAATTGATTATGGATTAAACAATAATTAATTAATTATGGGTTTAACTTCAAGGAGATAAAAATTTATTATGACAACACTAGCAGAATAAATCTTACAAAAAATATAGGGATGCATTCAAGAACAAAACATATTGAGATCAAACATCATGTCATAAGAGATTATGTTCAAAAAAAAAGATATTGCTTTGAATTTTGTCCCAACAGAACAACAACTTGCTAAGATCTTCACTAAGCCATTAAATGAAAAACAATTTGCAAGATAAAAAGATAATTAGGTATGGATATTTTAGAAAAATTATCTTAAAGGTAATTATATTTTCTCTAAAATTTATTTTAATCTATCTTATATTTATTTATTTATTTTGGTTATATGTCAGAACCTGTTATCCATGTTTTATAAGTTTTTTGTGTTCTAACATTTATATATGTTCTACAGACATTTTGTGTTCTACTTATGTTTCGTGTTCTATGTACCTGTCACGTTCTATATGTTGTTTGAAGTTTTTGCATACATGACAATTCTGGAAGTTATTTCTTTTTGTTCTTATTTTATTCCTAAAATTCAACGCACATTTTTTTGACATTAAAAAAGAATTCTACTTTTTGAAAACTTCCACTTTCAGCAAAATTTCCTTCCCATCCAAAATGAACTTCCTTTCTGAAATTTTTAACATTTTCAACTACCCATTTAATGTATCAAATTTTATAAAAAGGAATTTGTTTTAAAACTCTATGTTCATCTTTGCATCTCATGTTGTCCGCTCTCTTTCACAACTTAATTTGCTTATTTGCTTCACTTTTTGTTGATGACAAAAAGGAGAAGATATATGTTTTTATATGTGAGAGAAGAAACATATGTGATATAAGAGATATATGACTTTACATATGTGATATAAGAGATATATGATTTTACATATGTGATATGAATATATAATTACTGATCATCATTGTAGGAAATTGATATATGAATATTTATGCTTAATTATTCAATCATCTTGTTGATTATATTATTTTTGAGCATATATTTAGAGGGAGCTTTAATTTAGCAAAACTAAATTGACGACTGTTTTTCTATCATCAAAAAAGGGGAGAATGTTGGCTCAAAAGGTTACAAACTCCACTTTATGAGAATTTTGATGAATAATAAAACCTTTTAATCAATTAAGTTTATAATTTTTTAAGTTTGTGTTGTGTAGGTCCAAAATAACATTAATGCAGGTGTTCTACTTGGAATACAACAAAGCCAAATGTGTTCTGTTATCAAATCAATATCTGACTTGATGCCTTGGAATTATCTTTGAAGATCAAGACATTTTAGAAAATAATTGTAAAATCATTTCTGAAGATTCACACATTCACATAATTATTCATTGCAGTAAAATATTTTTTTTAAATCATATCTTGACATATTTAAATTTATTTCTTTTCAAAAATTAAATTTTCCATATTTACATATTTGAAAATGGAAAGAAAAATTTCGGAAATTTTCTAGCTGTTTGAATTTGTTTAAGGAAACCAAAATTAGATCTTTTCAAGATTAGGGAAATGTTCTTAAAATTATCTTTCACACTTAACGGCTAAATTCTTTCAAACTATAAAAATGAAATTGTTAAGTGTTGAAACATGTGAGTGAAACACTTTTTTGTTTTGAACTTTATATTGCTGTAAATTTCACCTTATCATCATAAGCACTCATAATCACATATCCTTGAGTGATTATAGTTTTTAATTGTAATCATATGTAGTGAGGTTTATCAAATCAAATGTGAGATAATATGAGATTAGCTTAAGCTTAAGAAAATAAAGAAGCAAGTGTTTAGATTCTTTCATTTGGGAAAAAGGGCTAAGTGTTTTTGAGTAACTGGCTTTTGATTCTTACCCACTAAATGGAGTCATATTAGAATAGAAAAACTCTTAAAACGGGTTGTTTTAGGGAGAAGATGTAAACAAAAGCCAAATATCTGTAAATCGCAGTGTCAATTTTCTCTATCCTTTTATTCTCTTTAATTTTATGCTTTATATATTTATGATGTGCTAATTTTATTTGTTTTATACATGTCACGTGTTTCATAAAATAGATTATAAAATCAATTTGTGTTCTACCATAAGATAAACTTAAATTTTTGCATAGATTATTTGAGGAAGTTTTAATTGTTTTTCTACCTAGCAAAAATTTTGTCAATGCATGTATAATTGACCCCCTCTAGAGTATATTTGGGATTCACATGACTATATTCTAATTTTTTTATATTGTTATTTCTTATTGGGTTTACTTTTGACTCTTAGTTTATGCATAAATTGTTTTAAATGAAAATTATTTTTTTTCATGTAATATATTTCAATAAGTTTTATATTTACTTATTCTGATTCAAGAGACTTACCAAAATGTGTAATTAAAAATATTATGCTACAATTATTTTTTTTAAAAAAACTGATTTTTTTTCTAATTCTTATTTGAAACACAAGTTTCATAAAACCAATAAGAAACAAACACAACAACAAAAGAGATGGATGAAACTAAATCTAAGCCAATTGACTTTCTTCTCTTTCATATTAGATAGAGAAGAAAGCTTATTAGCTAAAATAATAGAAAACAAATAAGGAAAAGAGTTTTATGTGTAGGGGTTTACATGTAATAAAGCTGCTCAAATTAAGAAGTGAACCGTTTTATTAGTATCTCTACGCATCTAGTGAAAGGATAAAACTAAAATTGCTCATTAAGAAAAATGCAATCTTTAATAATCAACCCAAACTCATAAAGTTTGAAGGGTGAACTTATAAAAACTTTAAGAAAATCAAGCTCAACTTATACCTTGTCAACACCTTAAGATTTAAGCTAAAAGAGTTCTTTTCCGAGTGTTAAAGTTATTCGGCTAAAAGAGCATCAATTAACTAGGATAGGAACTTATGAGACCAAGCACAAAATCACCAACTTCATTACATGTAATATAGCTCCAAAACCAGTGGCATTTTCCCAAGCAAGATAAATCTCTATCTTTTACTCCATCCTCATCTTCCCCATTCTCTTCTCCCTCTCGACCTATCCACTCCAATTCTCCTATTCCCATCGATCCACCTATCCTAAATTTAGTTGTTGACCTTATCTAATACTTTATCCCTTCCTCATCATCATCTATCTCCTATCCCACACGTCATCACCAAATGACCCTTTGCCCTACCACCATGTCCAAATGCCAAGCAAACCTTGCCCATACCAAACCTGACTATCTCCAAAATGAACCCAAAACTCTAACCCAAGCCAAACCCCATCCTAAATGGTGAGCTGCTATGTTAGATGAACTCAATGCACTTTTCAAAAATGGCATGTGGACTCTAATTCCCCATCCTGCAAATAAAAATATTATTGGGAACAAGTGGATCTTTACAATGAAGTGTAGGCCTGATGGTGGCATTAATCGGTATAAGGCGAGATTGGTGGCCAAAGGTTACACCTAACAATCTGGGGTTGATTACTAAGAAACATTTTCTTCTATGGTAAAATTCACTACGGTTAGAATCGTCCTATCCATTGCCACAATTAATCAATGGCCCATCCACCAAATAGATATCTCTAATGAATTCTTACATGGCTCCCTTGATGATAAGATTTATATGGAGCAACCCACTGGCTATGTTCACTCTACCTATCCACATCATATCTGCCATCTTCATCACTCCCTCTTGACATTGACTCGTCTAGACATTTCCTTTCCTGTGAACAAGTTAGCCCAGTTTATGCACTGCCCCACTGATGTTCATTGGTAGGCTGTCAAGAGACTGCTCTGTTACCTTCGTGGTTCATGTCACCTTGGTCTTCTCATTTCAAAGCATATAGATTTGCATCTGCGCAGTTTCTCAGATAGTGATTGGGCAAGATGTCCGAATGATCGTCACTCTATTAGTGGTTATCTTGTTTACCTTGGCTCCAATTTAATCTCTTGGTCTTCCAAAAAGCAACCTACAGTTGCTAGGTCATCTACAAAGAGTGAGTATAAAGCTTTAGCTAATGTTACTG